>JAMWET010000854.1:647500-942123 GCA_024036415.1 Prochilodus magdalenae
GACGTGGTGTTAGCAGCGGTCACCGTAAGGGTCTGCATGCATAGTAGTAGTCTGGCCAGTGGTGCTGGCACTGATAGGATAACTCATTCATGGCATCACTGTTGGTTAAGCAGTATAGCTAAGCAGAGTACAGTAGATGATTATCTTTCCGTTCAGTATCATTGTTACTGTGGTGTTACATGCCGTTTTTGCTTCAGTGTTTCCAAATTCTGCGAATGCAAATTTGCTATGTATTGATTTCACTATAAGCAAAACTTAAAACCAAATCAAGACAGCCACAGTATGAATGTCTGATATGCCACTAACCAGGCAGGTACATTTTAGACCCCACAAATGTTCTTTCCAAAAAAAGATTTTCAGTATGAAACTACTCCAGCAGGGGGATACAGGGAATTATGTTAGCCAAAAGGCTTAATGCTAGTCAAAAGCTAAGAGTATGCCTTTTTATATTTATCATTATCATTATTTATTATAATACTATATTTACTACATAATACTATATTTTATGCAATATTTTTGCATTACAAAATCAATGCATTTGGATCACTAACTTCAAAATAATGAATCAGTTCATCAGAATGCATTTCTGCAGCTGCATCAGCTCTGCATTTGGTCCTGGTTGGAAGGCTGTTCTGTATGATGACAGACTGTAGATGGACGTCTGTTAAGTGAAAGTTTTACATCACTGAATTAATGCAGCCATCATTTTCATATCGCTCAGCAACACAGGGGGAATGATGCATTAGGTGAGACAAGATGTAAAGATACGAGTCTGTAAATGATGAACTACTGCAGGTTGACTTTGAGCTGGAGTTGTTGGCTGATGAATGTTGCTCTTTGTTAATGAAGTCTGGTCTACGTCAAGTAAGCAAGCTCATTTTACCACAACCAAGCACACATTACAGGACGGGGGCCTAATTGAATGAGTTCTATTCTGTCAGGTCATAATTGATGCATCTGTGTTCTGCCCACTAACAAAGCCTTTTTGTAGCAACTGGACAAACCTTACAGCATACTGGCAAATATCCTATTCAACATAATGAGAAATAGAAGCACACAACTTTAGAGTGCGTAATTATCGTCAGATGTTTCTATTTTTCCATGAGTCCACTGAAATAACAAATAGAATTTATGTCATATAATCAAGTTCACATCATATTGGTGGTACTTTTCTCAGGTCATTACAAGTCTTCTTTGTTGGTAGGGTAGAATTTAAACTACAAACTCATTATAAGGTCATTTTAAGCAAAGATGACATGTTTATCAGGGATGGTTGTCCCAAACAAGTTCTTTGATTACTTCTTGTATTTTTGGTGCTATACATCACTCTAGCACATGCAGGAACTTTGCATGAAAAACATGCTTGCAACTTTTTGGGAGAGACAAACACCACAAGTGATAAATATTAGGGCAACACAAAACCAACAAGAACCTGTAGAGCTGAATTAATGTCTTTGGGACATTTATAAACTCTGTCAGGTGCATATGTTCAATGTACCTGCCATAAAATGCCACACTGCCCAAAAAAATGATCTTGGCAAGTAAATTATCTTATATCCAGTTGATATCTTACAACAATCTCAAAATAAGAATTTCATTTTAACAGGTGAGACATTATTGTACTTATTTGTGGAAGATATTTTACTTGTTTTAAAATGATTTTTGTAAGCTAAATGTTCTCACTATATTGGAATGTCTTAAAAGCAACATTAGCTGCCAAAGTAGTGATAACATTTCACTTAATGAATTCACTTAAGACCAGTAAATAGTAATAATACCAAATGAGCTCAACATTCTTAAAATTAATTTTAATATATATAAACTAGGTCAAAGATCAAATTGCTAAGATATCCTGTTTGGCAATGGAATGATACATCGAAAAGGTAAATTTGTTTGGAGTCACATCCGTTTAAGTCTCAAGCTGGTTCAATAAACCTAATCGAATTGCCAGAGGTGCACGACCCAGACATCTACTGTACTTTTATGTTACTGAGTCTCCAGGTCAGTGAAGTATTCTAATCTACAGCGTTTCTAGCACTTAATTATTCTCAAACTCATTTTTGTAATGCAACAAGCAAAAACAGAGTTTTATTTCTTCTTTGTTTGTCTCTTTACTTGTTTAGCTGATCAGATGAATGTATGGAAGCACTGTCTGCTTCACAAAGGAAACTCGGCCCACCACCTAGATGGGTCTGCCTGGAAAATGTGTTTTTGCATTAGTCTGCCACTTTGTCGCATGTGTGGTCACAAAAGTGAGGTGACTCACACCTCATTTAGGGGCCCATATGCGGCCTAAGTGTTTGGTCACACTCACACCCCACCCCCGAGACCTCCAATGTGTCTACAACAGATTTTCTATTTTAGAAAAGAACTGTTTAAACAGTCAGATGGTTCGTTGAGTGTTCACGGGTCTATAAAGAACCAATGCCTTTACTAACAAACACTTGAAGAAGCATTTTGTGAAGAGGTTACACATTCTAAGAACACTATTGTCAAAACAATATCTGCTCCCAGAAGGAAGTGTGGGACCGTAGTGCTATTGGGAAGGAAGATAAAGGTTACTGGGAACAATACATGATGATAAATTTGGACTGATGTGGGAATTATATATATTAATTGAGCTACATACACAGGAGTAGTGTTTCTCACTAAGGAGTCCGTTCACCATTGGAGTGTTTGGAGTGGAGCGAAACTGATGTAGTGTTGAGGGCAGTCGTTATGTTTTGCGGTCTATGGGGGGCATTACTGCTCAATTGTGGCCACTTCTCCATAAGCCTGGTCCACCCTAGTGAGCATTACTATGACAGAGCATGGATTATGGTAACAGAAAACTCATATGGATTACACCACAGAAATTAATAACAGATGTTCTCATCATTTACAAGGTGCCAGTTTCAAGCAAAGTCTTCATAGAATGCCAGTTCCACCGACTCTCTTCTGGATCAACGTTCATTGGATCAAATTCAAAAGGCTACAGAAAACATCTGGATGGAGTTGACTGCAGAATCACATTTGTGCCCCTGAGTAAAGATGTCAAACCCAACCCAATGATGCTTCACCATCCCAGCTCGCAAAGTCCAAAGACAGTGGCATGTCTCAAAGCCCATTCTTTACAACAGCCCCACAGCAGAACAGACTCCTTTTACAGCAGAGTATAATTCATAAGTCAGTACTGGAAAAATGAATATACAAACATTGCATCCATTCATTAGCAAAAGGAAGCTCCATCGAGTGCTCGTTTTAGGAGGGAAATGAGCATTCGGGTGAGGAGCGGGCCGTATTTCACTGAAGTACATTCATCATAGCCCCTCTCTACCCTCATTTTAATTACCGACAACAAACAGCATAGATGTTTCCTAATAAGATGGAGTCAGAGAGGGTCTCATTATGCTTATGAAGATGGAGGGCTGAGAGATAGCTTTCACCGGCAGAATGTGCTTCATGCAAGCACAGAAAGTGCTGCATACGAGGCTACATGCCAATCAAGTTAACCCTTTAACCTGCAGGCTTATTATTTAATTAATCCCTAGTGAACCTAAATCTGGGTTTACTTTATAATAAGAATAATTTTATTCCTCTGGACCATATTTCTCCCTTTCCAATTTAAACTGGGTGGTCCTTATAGTGGGTAAACCTTCTGTAAGGATTTCCAAGCCTGTGATTGGTTAAAAAAAAAGCTTACGGAAGCAAGATAAAGCTAACTTAGAAAGCACTACTGAGGTTGAGATAAGACTCTGTGCAAGCCAGTCTTTCACAACAAACTCACTCAAACACACCTTAATGAGCCAGTGTGCCACAATTACTTATGTAATATATATGTAATTACATAGTAAGTACATATTGTACTGCATGTGCCTACATTCTGCTGGTTTATCAATATTAAACACAAATACAGATCTTACTCCCACTCATCTTAGAGAAGGAAAAGAAAAGCTTAACCCCATGAATACAATCCCTTGATGTTTGCATTCACAAAGAGCCTGTGTATAAAGCAAAAGACATGTAAGATTACCAAATTAAGCTTACCTAAAGATCCACCTTTGCTAAACAAGCAGCCCAGCAGAATGCTAAAGAGCTAACAGTAATATTAATCAGGTTTAAAAGAGCAACATGGAAAACACTAATGAACCCAAATGAACTACATTTATCAACAGAAAATGAAGAAATAGCAGTTTTGATTGTATGGTAAAGAGGTAAATGTATGGTGTTGCAGAGATCACCAAAGCTCATCGAACAAACAAATAAGTCACCTGTGACTGAAACATACCTCTAGTATGTGGAGCTTTAAAATACTTCTACAAACACTAATAACAGCTGTGATTAGATTTGGCATGAAGTGGGCAAGTAGGTCCCAATCTTGCATTTAAGTATTTTTGGGCAGTTGGCCCAGATTTGGTAAACTCATATGACTATAAGCTTCCATACACCTGCAAAGCCAATCATTAACACCTGCTTTGGACCCATTTTCCATACACTGCACAATAACACCTCTTCTCAATCTGTGCATCCCATCACCCACACGCCACAGGTATGTAGAGACCAATCATTCTCCTGCAGTGCCATCTGCAGAAGCTGGAAACCTTAAACACGCAAGATGAATTTTTTGTCTAGCGAATCTACTTAAGATAGAATACTACTCAGCTAACCACGGCCCATCTCGTCCTGTAATACCACTTTGTACTTCCAAGAGGTGATGGTGAGTCTAGTCAAACCAGTCCAACATGTGTTGACAGTCCTGCTGAGGAGTAAACACAAGAACACCGCTTGGGCCAAGAAGCCTTGTTCACCAAATGAGGTGAAATAAATAGAAGCAAAACAAGAGATTTCATTGCTGTTATTTCCCACAGCTCTTGGTGAGTAGAGGGATGAAGTTTAATGTTGAACTTGCAATGTTTCTTCTAGACTGGTGAGAGTTGACCGAGGAGGGACTGTGCATTTTCTGGTGACACGATGCCCCCTATTGTTTAGGGTATGAATTCTACAGGGTGCGTAAACTTACGTACTGCTCTAAAGGCTAAAACATTTGCTTCGCTGTATCTAGAACACACAAGGTAAAAACAAACTACAGGTTACCTGAATGATCTGTTACCTGCTTTGTTTGATAAAAATTTATGCAAAAACTTGAGCATGTGTTGTGTGAGGCATGCAGTGTTTAACGTATGTGGTGCTAATGCATGTAGTGTTTAATGTATGTAGTGTTAAACCCAGTTGTAAGCCTAATGCTAACATATAATGTGAAATCTCATATTCCCAGTAGCAGAAATTAGCATTATTGTTGTATTTTTTTTTAGAGGCTGCATATATTCCAGATCTCTTATTAAATGACTGGCAAAGCATGCACATTATGATTACAGGGTACAGAATAGCCCATTTTAATGTTGGTACAGTATAGCATGGTTGGTATGATGTTGAAGGTAAAACCTCTGCCTTTGGCACACTAGGCTGGGGTTCAACCTCCTGCCTTGGCTATCATCCTACGCTATGGGGATAAGAGTCCTTGGGCAAGATTCCCAATGCTACGAAATCATCAAATTGCCAGTTGCTCTGGATAAGAGTGTCAAACAAAGGACACTCTTGGTATGGGACTCTGTGCTCTTTGGTAGGGTTCTCATCTTCAGTACTGCATCAACATATGGACAGCTGCTTATTGCAATTGCTGCACATGGCCTAAGAAAGTTAACGAGAAAAAGTAGCTAACGTTAGAAGACTTAGAAGTACTTTCAAAGGAAATAAGAAGAGGTCAGGCTCACTGGAGTATACCAGCAGCCTTCATAATGAGCAGAACGTTGTCCTGTCACAATGTGTTGCTTTACAAGTGAACCCATATATCTGTTTCAGCCGTGAGTTATCGGATTGGACAGGTTTGTTTTTGCATGTATTGAGTGTCTCGTTCAAAAGCTGACTTGGCTCTATTTTCTGTATGGCTAAACTGTCTGTTGTAGGTTGCGTGAATGAAATTGATTATGGAACGTCCTTCATCTTGATGCTTTTCAGTTCATTGCAACATTGCTACCTAATTATTTCCAGATACTCAAAGAATCACTGTTGACACACCATCAATGAGCATTATAATTACAAGGTCACGCTAATGCTTATGTGCTGCCGCCAGCTGTCCTGCATGGAAATGAGTGTTTTCTTATTTTGTGTTATGAAGTAAAACTTCAGAAACATTTTTTTGTTGGGGGAATCCATACCTTAGCAATCTCTATATATTTTACATTTACGGTATTTAGCTGACGCTCTTATCCAGAGCGACTTACAAGGTTAATCATATTACAGGTAGGCCAGTGTAGTGTTAGGAGTCTTGCCCACCGACTCTTATTGGTGTAGCACAGCATAGTCACCCAGCCCAGGATTCGAACCCCAGTCTCCCACGTGTGGTGGTGGCTACCTGGCGAGTAGTGGTGTTATCTGCTGAGCTACACCAACCATATATCTACATTTGAATGGAGTAACTTAGTCGCTACCTTCTTATTTAGTAGCCAGCATGAGCAGATACAGTTGTACATTTGTACGGGTGACACCTGTAATAACTTGTACCTCAAACGTTTGTTTAATTAGAAGGCAAAACTAATGTTGTAGTTACAGTGGTTATTACAATGTAATTAGATAAAATTGGGGTCATCCATACAAAACCTGAAAAGAACCAAACAGTAGCAGTCCTAGTCATGTCATGCCTGCACTCTGAACAAGTTCTTCAGTGCTTTAGCAATGGCTATGTGGTCGATGGTAAACTGGAATTGAAGATAAGGAAGCGCATTCCATAATGACTTGCCCACTGTTGACGTCACCTTCGGTGCAACTCTGTAGCTCCTGATGGACTGAACATGGACCTAACCTATCTAACGTCCACTTTTACATAACAGAAGAGAAAACAGTGACGCAAGTGAACACAGCTCACTCACCTTTCAGTTCATTCTGCTACATTTTATTCTATAGTAGAAAAACAACACTGTGGAGCTGCTGCGTGAATGGACATATGTTCTCCAGGGAGGCATTATCTCATGAGGAAAAACACAGGTGGGGAATTAGGCAGGTCTCTTGCAAATGAAGTGTTCTGTTTCTGTCGCCGATGCTGTTTATTTAGATATGACAGGTAGGCGCATCTACTTGCTGTGAGACATTATCACGCCTGTGACAGCATTTAGAGCTGTGAAAACATACGTCTTTTCAGACACCACAATACCGTTTCTGAGTATCTCCAGAGAGCTTTATGTACTGGACCAGATCTTGCAGTACAACACTGCCCTCTGCAGGAGGACAGTGAATATTGCAGAATGTAAAAAGTGAGATATTAGATCATATTGTGCATCATTTACTCAAATGAACAAGACAAGGCATAGTCGTTTGCTGGACAGCCAAGTGTCTAACACATAGGTACTACATTAAAATCTGTAGAGGTAAGGAGAGTAGCAAGTTCCACCTATAATGGATAGCCACTTAGTTTTCATACCAAACAGATTGTCCATGAAGACATACTTTCATACTACGATAACTAATGCTGCCAATATTACAAATATTAATCAACTGTATGAGAGAATATGCCGTTTGGCATGTTGGTACAGTATAGCATAGCGAGAAACACCTCTACCTTTCACATTGTAGGCTGGGGTTCAATCCCCTGGCTGGACAAGCACCCTACCATATGCCAAACAGGATTTCAAAGAGTCTTTTGTGCCACTTGTAACACAACAAACAGCAGCAATCTATCCTCTACTGAAGGATGGGGACAAATGCCACTGCTTATGCTGCACATTGCATCTGTTGCTGCACTCCACCTTGCCGGTCCACCTTGTAGATGTACAGTCAGAGACAATAGCTCATCTGCTGCTAGACATTTTGTCTTGGTTATCCTCTAGTCCTTTATTGCTGCCCACAGGATGCTGTGGGCTGGATAGTTTTGGTTGGTGGATGATTCTTAGTCCAGCAGTGACACTGAGGTGTTTAAAACCCCACCAGCACAACAAACACTAAAACACTATCCCCACCACCTCAGTGTGAATTAAAATGATCCACCCCGCCCCCTAAATGTTACTTGCTCTGTGGTGTCCAGTGGGAGTCATGACCGTTGAATAACAGGGCTAACAAAGTATACAGAGAATCAGATGGACTACAGCGTGTAATTGTAGAAGTACTAACTGCTCCTACATGCTACACAGAGCTGATGAAATGGACAGTAAGTGCAGATAGAAGGAGATGTATCTAATGAACTGGCCTGTAGCCAACATTAATTTTGGCTTGCCATTGGAGGATGTCATAGTCTACTCTTATTCCCCAATAATTACTTTGGGATAGATCTCAATATGGCAAGACCTCAGCCTGAACACACAAAGTGGAGTGAATAGGTGGATGAAGGGACAGAATGAGACTAGGCTGTAACACACAGGACAAATAATTTGTTGACAAATCAGGCATACTAGAAAATCAAAAACACAAAAGTAAGGCAGGTCTGGTATTAAGAACCACTGCCAATGAGAGGGAACGCTGCTTTTCCAAACACTACACATTTTGGCTCCATCTCAGCATCCTGAACATCCAAAGCAGGTGTTGTGCTCCTGAGTGCTTGGGTGAGGTGTGGAAAATGTTGAGAGAAAGCAAAAGATGGGGTCTTAGCCTGCTTTGGGAAACTGGTTGTAAAATCCTGTTCCAACCCATTAACAAATGACGAAGCCTTTCCTGAGCAGAATTAGGTGCACTGGGGCAGTGCTTTCATAAGCCTCAATTGAAGAACCACAGAACTGACTCAGAAAATCTTACCCCAAAAGCTGACGCTCATCCCTAAACACAGCAGAGACCTAGTGCCTGTTTTGAAGCAGCCTAAAAAGCCTGAGTGAGGAGGAGCTCAGCAGGAGTTCAGATTAGGTAGACATGCTCTCAGCAGAAAAAAAAAAAAACACACAATTATTATATGAACCATGCAACATGCTAGGGCTATGGTGTCTTATCTGTGCCAGATCACCTCCTTCCCTTGCCTGCATCATATTACAGGCATAAATGAACATGTATTTAACAGCAACTGTGCTTAATGATCTTGTTACTGTTTATTTCAAGGTGTCTGGATGATGCATTTGTTGCAAAATGAAAGCCATTAGATGGAATTAGAAGACGTTATCTGGATTGCCAAAAAAGGCTTCCTTTTCTTCCCACTAGTACATTTCATTTACCAAAAAACAAAAACAATAACTGGTCTCTAAGGAAGCATCGCTAGCACTTTACAGATTACTAATAAATAGGTAATTTTACGGTAACAAATTGTATTTAATCATTAGTTAAATGCCAACTACCTAGTTATTACTAAATAATAAATCAGAAATTGTAGTGAGTGTTAACAAGGCCATTATCAAATAATAGAAGATCATCCGTGTCTCTCTCCCCACCATCACAGACATTTACACTACATGCTGCATCCGCAAAGCAAACAGCATTGTTTTATGTAGCACCTTGGTCCTGGAGGAACGTTGTTTCGTCACTGTGTACTGTACACCACTGTATATGGTTGAAATCACAATAAAAACTACTCGACTTGAGGTAGTTATACTTACCTAAGAATGACCTGGTTATTATACAATTCTTTATGTGTAACATATGAGCAGAGATAGTCACTGTCTCATCTCTTCCCGGGTAACAGTACGTGTCTATAGGTGGGCCTACATGTGACGCACAAGGCCGTGTTGAAGTGATGTTATGACCTGATGGGAGGAATGTGGAAGTAAGTAAGTAAGTTTGGATGTTATGGCTTTAATACCTTTTAGCTTCACTGTAATTACTGCCTGTAACTCTCACTGTGTCTGAGCATTTACATACATAACAGGTAAGACATACAACAGAAACAAGTGGATTAGTACTTTACAGCCCTGATACCAGGTAATTACAGCAGCACTGCTTCACTGATTTTGGGTTAATAACTCTAACACTATATATTATATACATGTACTCAATTATTATTCTCTATTATTATTCATAAAGAGATACAAAACAAGCCTTTAGGTAAATAAAACTCGCTACAGTTTTTGTTATCATTTTAGTACTTAATACTGATACAATGACTCTCTTTTCATTTATTAATGATTATGTACATATAATATTTGTTCAGTCCATCAGGAGCTACATTGCATTACTGCCGTGTTACCACTACAACTGCTTACTTATTATAAAGAGCTATATAATAACAGGACATTTTTTGTTAACATCACTACAAATTCTTACTTATTATTTAGAATAACTAGGAAATTTGGCATTTAACTAATGATTAAATATGTTTTGTTACTGTAAAATTACCATATTATTACCTACTTATTACTGTCCTGTAAAATGCTACCAAATGAGGATAAGTTTGGGCTGATATGAGCATTATTACACATACAGAAGTAGTCTCTCTCAGTATGGCGTCAGGCCACCATGTTTGCTAACTTAACATGCCAGACGTCTCAGCATGGCCTTGCAGAGGTTCCTAATGGTGTCCTGTAATAATCCATCCCATGCAGCTGGAATATTCTTATAACACAGTTCCTGCAGATTATGCAGTAGGGGTGGAGGCATAGTGACGCCTGAAAACAGGAGTGCAATTGTTTCTTGATAAGTGCTTTTGATAAAAGGTATTTGTAGATGTTTTATTCAATATCTAAAGATGTATGTTAAAGATAAATCAGTAAACCTTAAATAACACTAATTGTTTACGTGAATATTTCAAGTTATCTGCCTCAAGACTTTATCCACTTTATATGCTGAATTCTGAAAATTCATTCAGTTTCTTGATGGAATATAGTTTTCAGTCATTTTCTATGGCTCTATTCATTATGGTGGAAACATTGGTGTTGTAGTACTCAAGTTTGGTCTCGCCCTTGCGGTAAGGTGGACAGCCCTTTCTCTGCTTTAGTGGTTTTGCAACTTTGCAACACAGTCCACACAAACGACCACAAATGGTTCTGTGGAGTCGTTTCTGCCTCACCTAATACATTTTCTAAAATGTTTTTTTTTGCCAATAAACAAAAATATCTGTCATGTTTAAAATGGCATTTGATTAAATATCTATATAAATCTTTATGTATATTTATAATATATGGGGGACATGGGGAAAACTTGGTCTTGGTCTTAACTTGGACTCAATGTATCCTAGTCTAGGTCTCGACCATGACACTAGGAAGCGTCCTACACATTTGTGTTAATATCAGCTTCTTAGGCTTTGTACTGCAATTTCCAGCATTTGAAAAGTAGCCATTCCCAATGTATCTTGTCAGCCTTTCTCTTGCAGAGGGATTCGGATCTGTATGCATGCCAACTTACCACTCAAACCATCCTTTCATCCCATTTGCTGGAGCAGCTCTGATCAACTCTCTTTACTGCTGGAGTCCAGGGCAGCTATAAAAGTACCAAATGGGCCTTTTCTGATCAAGACTTTCAAAATTCTCTAAGAGAACACAGTTACTCTTCATTAGGTAGGCGGCTGGTAAGCATGCACTGCATAGCAAAAACAGATAAGATTATATTGCAGGATTTAATGTTTATTGCTGATATGTTTTATATATATGTATATACTGTTGCATACATTTGATTACCCAAGCAAACGTCACAGACGGACAGAATGAAGGATGAATCGAAAGCCAAGGCGAGCATCGCTGCATGTGCTGTGGCACTCCAGCAAGGCTGATTGTCACCTTCTTGAACAGCAACGCTGTGGCATTTATTCGGAGCCTAAAATTTTCCAGTATAACTCAAATAGAATGCTACTGAAGAGTATTAGCATTAGACGCTTTGCTGTCCCAATGAGTATTTAGGCAAGGATCAAAACAAAACAAAAAAACAAACAAACAAAAAAACCTTAAACAAAATGGCTATCAAATGAATAACACAAAATACCACATATTAAAAGTGATCTGACTAAAACATTCTCTTGTGCTTTCAATAAAACTACTTAGCAGCAAGTGACATGACCAGACCTGAAAAAAAGAACACATTTAAAGAAAACAAACCGTAAGAAGCACTTTAAAATCATAAATTAAAATAGCTGCAATCTTTAACAGTGCCTTTAATTTGTAATACAATTTGTATAGTACTAGTAAAAACTATTTGCATTGATGTGCAATAATTACAGAGTATACTGTATTTTCTTTCTTTTCTTTTTAATGTGATGCCACGTGGCTTCAAAAAAAAAAAAAAAGATAGAGAGAATCATCAATCCTGGTACTGATGGTAGGTGCCATCGTAGAGCGATCCATCGCAGAGAGATCATTAACTCAGATTGGAAGCAGTAGTTTCAGAACGCACTGTAAATTGTGTATTAAAACGCATGCCATGCCTGGATGAGAGAATGAGAGAGAGAGAGGCTCGTCCTAGCCTCCACTGGGGCATCTTCACCCGCCAAATACTTGGTAATGACAACCAGCTGTCCTGTTTCTGCAGCTAAACACGACCTGAAAATCCCTTTATGATTAACTAGGACCGCAAATGCTAAAGTGCTACCGAAAATTGCATGGTCGAAGCCCACACCATAGCTGCCTCTCATAACAAGAAATGATACGAGAAATGCAACACATCCCCTCCCACCCCATCCCAAAAGTCCTACAGATGGTGGAAACATGAACGCTGGATGGAGATAAACCCCACCATTCAGCACATCACCCACACTCACACATTCACAAAGACTACAACTTTGTACTGTATACCACATTAGGAACAAGTCCCTTTTTCACCCTTAAGAGATGTACCAAGTGAGACTTAGTTAGGATTTTGAACAGTAAGAAAGATTTGAGTGACCAGAATGAAGGGAGAACAACTGACATAACCAGGCTCTGTGCACAGACGGGCTCTTTAGCAGCAAATGTTGCAAGGTTGGAGACACGTTATAGGAGAGGAAAGGGGTTTAAAAACAATAAGTTAACTTCAAGAGAAACTGTAATGGTCTTTGTCCAGAGTTGCTACATATTGTTTCCCATTTGGAATGCTACGCTACGGAGGCTCAACTGTCTTAACTAAAAACAGATTAGAAGGTTAGAAACAAGCTTGATCACCAACAAAAAATAAATAAAAATAAAAACATAAACCGTACAGCAGATAGTTTACAAAGAATAGTTGCACCCAGAAGGAAATGTCAGACTGCAGTGCTATTGGGAAGACATTACTTACCAGGATACCAGGAACAATAAATGATGATAAATTTCGACTGATATGGGCAATATTTAAGCTCTACACATACAGAAATAGTGTTTCTCAATAACACACATGCCAAACGTCTCGGCATGAAGTTGCAGAGCTTTCTAATGGTGTCCTGCAGTCTTTGGCGGCGAAGATGCGATGTTAAAGGCAGTCTTCGTGCACAGTCTTGTATTGTGTAGCCATCTGCCAATAGCGCTGGCACTACCAAGATGACTCACTGCTTGCTGAATGTCCACAATTGTGGCTTTTGGGTCAATTTGGTATAATAATAAGGTCGTCCTTACGTGAGTCACATGTGCAGCCAAGCATGAGCCTTGAATCTTTCGAACGTATCATGATGTCAAACCTACCCACCAGGTTTCAATCCTGTCGGTCAAATCCCTCTGGGTGCATAAGATGAGTGGATTTCAAATGTATCACTTGTCTGCTACAGTTTCTCATTAGGATGAAAAGGATTCGACACCAATGTTCTAAAAAGCTTGTCCAACCTCACAACAGTCACAGCAAAAGAAGGCATTTGTGGGCAGGCCATAAATACACTGCTCAAAAAATATAAAGAGAACACTTAAACAACACAATATAACTCCAAGTAAATCAAACTTCTGTGAAATCAAACTGTCCACTTAGGAAGCAACACTGACTGACAATCAATTTCACATGCTGTTGTGCAAATGGAATAGACAACAGGTGGAAATCATTGGCAATTGGTAAGACCCACTCAATAAAGGAGTGGTTCTGCAGGTGGGGACCACAGACCACTTCTCAGTACCTATGCTTTCTGGCTGATGTTTTGGTCACTTTTGAATGTTGGTGGTGCTTTCACACTCGTGGTAGCATGAGACGGACTCTACAACCCACACAAGTGGCTCAAGTAGTGCAGCTCATCCAGGATGGCAAATCAATGCGAGCTGTGACCAGGTTTGCTGTGTCTGTCAGCGTAGTGTCTGTAGGAGGGCAACAACCCAGCAGCAGGACCGCTACCTCCGCCTTTGTGCAAGGAGGAACAGGAGGAGCACTGCCAGAGCCCTGCAAAATGACCTCCAGCAGGCCACAAATGTGCATGTGTCTGCACAAACGGTTAGAAACCGACTCCATGAGGACGGTATGAGGGCCCGACGTCCACAGATGGAGGTTGTGCTCACAGCCCAACACCGTGCAGGACACTTGGCATTTGCCAGAGAACACCAGGATTGGCAAATTCGCCACTGGTGCCCTGTGCTCTTCTTAGGTACCGAGATGAGATCCTCTGACCCCTTGTGAGACCATATGCTGGTGCGGTTGGCCCTGGGTTCCTCCTAATGCAGGACAATGATAGACCTCATGTGGCTGGAGTGTGTCAGCAGTTCCTGCAAGATGAAGGCGTTGAAGCTATGGACTGTCCCGCCCGTTCCCCAGACCTGAATCCGATTGAGCACATCTGGGACATCATGTCTCGCTCCATCCACCAACACCACAGGAGCATGGCGTCATCAGGAGCATGCCCAGGCGATGTAGGGAGGTCATACAGGCACGTGGAGGCCACACACAATACTGAGCCTCATTTTGACTTGTTTTAAGGACATTACATCAAAGTTGGATCAGCCTGTAGTGTGCTTTTTCACTTTAATTTTGTGTGTGACTCCAAATCCAGGCCTCCATTGGTTAATAAATTTGATTTCAATTGATGATTTTTGTGTGATTTTGTTGTCAGCACATTCAACTTTGTACAGAACAAAGTATTCAATGAGAATATTTCATTCATTCAGATCTAGGATGTGTTATTTGAGTTTTACCTTTTCGATTTTTTGAGCAGTGTAGACCCACTGATAAAGGAGGTCCACTGTGAAACCTGTTTCTTCATGTTATAGGTGCGGTACTAGAGCAGAGGCATTCAAATACGGACCCTGATTCCAGGTTTTAGTCCTGGAATTTATAATAGCTGGTACTTGAATTCTGAATTCTTGATGGAGGTAACCTGCTGTTTTTCCTTAAATGATCAATACCAAATTCCCGAACCCAAAAATGGATTCAAGGTCCATTGAAGACCTCTGTACTGGGACCTTCCAGAACCAAGGGGAAATCACAGGATCAGTTGTGATGTCCAAACAATCTAGACCATCACCCCATACCACATGGATTTAGATACAGTGCAACATACAGATTTTGTTTTCCCTCAAGAGAACTTCATTCTCAATGCTCAGAGCACCAAATATTTCAACATGCTCAAAATCATACTATAACCTAACTATAATGTCAAGTCTCGCTAATGATTGCGTAGTTTCATGGTCGTAAGCCGGCTGCGCCAGCTCACATGGCTGAGCCTTGAGGCGCATGGCTCGCTGCGTCTCGCTTAAGGCAGTCCTCGGTCACGCCTTGCGCGGCCAGCTCAGAGAGCACATTGTCCAGGTAGTTGGGGTCAGGGTAGCCGTGGCCCGACACGTTGGACATCATCTCCGTTTTGTGGTGGATCTCATTCCACACGACGGTGTCCGGCTCCCCCGTGGTGCTGGACGTGCCCACAGTGAAGATCAGCCTCCGCGTCCACGCTACCTTTAGCAGCTCCAGCACCTGTGAACGGTTACCATGGAAACATTCAGTGCCCGCTTGCCTTTGCTTGCAAGTCAGGAGCATGAACCGGAGCAAATGCACAAACAGCAGCAGAATATCACTGCTGTCATAAGATCGCCATGCAACTTCAAAGGGCTTTTTTTCCCCCTCCCCCTGTTCATTTTTACAGCTGCCCTTTACACTGTGAACACGGCAGTGGGCCAGTGGAAATGTGCCACAATTGATATTTACATAACAATAAAATAAAAAATAAAGTTTAAAATACCACAGCACCATTATACAGAGATTAGAGGGCTTAGTTTTTATTACAGTTAAGTGTTACCTCATTTCTCAAAAGCTGCACTGGTACTTGCACCCCTTCATCTTGGTAGTTTCAATTAGAATTCGTTAAGGAAAGAATCAGATCATTTAACTAACTTAGTAAGCCTTAAGGGAAAATCCTGATTTGAAATATATATGACTGAAATATAAAGCCTTCATTTGTCTACCCTTCAGCTGACTGGACCTGAGCAAAAAAAGCCTCATTTTCTTAGTACACTGCTCTCATCAATGACGTTCATGCCATCTTTTTTCTAAGTTACTAGACTGAGAAATTACCACATCTTACCTTTCTGCCCTTATCGTTATCAGGCAGGAAGCCAAAGCGAGGGAAACCTCGACAGGTGTATGGCTGGCCAGGGTTTGGGTGCTCGGGACCCTGAGAAGAAAACAGAGAAACTCGGAAATTTGCTTCCTTCAATGCTTCTCAGTACATGGGTGAGTCAGATCTTGGTGATGAAGGCATGCTTTGATCTATGGACTCCCACATAAATCAGCTGACATAAAAGGATGTTCACAGACATGTGCATGTGACGTGCTCACAATTCCATGAAGCAATAAATGAGCAAATAAACAAACTGAATGAAAATGTTTTGTTCAGTTATGTGCTACGCCAGAAATAAAAGGAACAGTACTGGACAAAAGACCGCCCTCCATTTATTTCAGGTTCTGGCCACTAAGTACCATTTATACATTTTTCAGGATCAGGGAAAAAAATCATATTTAACAAGAAATTACACAGAAACTTGAACAACTAAATACAATATCGATCTATGCGTCTGGCAGGTGTCTAGTTTTTAGTTGTGTCAAATAAATCCACAGGGATATTTCTCCACAAATCCAAAGTTTAGTCTTAGAAGTTTAATTTTCTACATACTTTAGATTAATAAAACTCATGTTTCATAAGTCCAGTCTGGTGTCCTTGTGCAAAGTTTCTCTTTCATTTTTTTTTTTATCTCTTCCTTATCTCTCCTTGACAGCAACAAATCTGTTCAGACTTTTGAGTTGCGAGTTGTATTCTCACAGTGAAAGAAGACAATGTGGATTGTTTTTTAGATTTGACAGACTACCACTTTATTTTTCATCTTTTAAATTTATTTTTTAACCTGATGGTGACCATTTTGATTCACACCAGGTCTTGAACAGTTGTTAACAGTCTAGTTTTTTTCTATGCATTTCCCAAGTTAAACATAGTAAACACTTTTATTACCACCCTCTCTTAGTTCCCTTTGACTTGCACCTTTATTAGGCTTGTGGATTACTACATTATAATCCCCTCAGAAATATTGTGGGGGGGGGACTTAAACTTAAAGACTGTTTTGAGAGGGGCAAAATAAATGATGGGTGGTCTCAGACTTTCACAAAGAACTGTATAATTTCAATATCAGGACAGCATCTGCTGCTGAGTAAGGTGAAGTTGCACAAAGCTGGAAAAAACAGCAAACAAATCCAGGACAGGATAGGAATGTATAGCACAGTGCAATAAGACACTAAATTAACGACCAACCTGTATTCCAGGTGGAATGCTATAAATGATTTGTATGGTGCCGCAGTCTGGGTGGCCAGGGAGGGACTGGGGGATGCTATAGATTTCCATCTTGCCCTTTGGTTGGGTTCCGGTCTTTTCTCCGTAGATTGTCTTGCACGAGGGGCACTGTAGGCTGCCGTCCTTTGACATAAAAAGACATAGCAGTTGGCATGCATGTATATATACACAGTAACTTACCACAGTAAAACTGGCAATTCAGTTGCAGCATAATTTAAAATACGGAAGAAAAACTGGGAAACATTTTAAGGAAATGCCCTTAGCACAAGAATGTCAAATGTGCTTTGTATACCAATTGTCTGAAAACTTACAGTAATTAAAACTAAGTGTCTCGACAGGAAAAAGTGCTTTTCCCTTTAAAACCATACCACCCATAAAGAAAACATGACAATGTGCCCTCCATAAATGCACACTACAGCATATATTCACAAACTGTGTACAAGCACACAACTCTACAGCTGTGCACCGATAGTATCATACCTTGTTGCCGTTGTTGTACATGGCCAGCATGCAGAGCATGTGTAAAGTGTGTCCGCACTTTGTGAACTTGCCCACTGTATTGGGCTGCAGGGACTGGCTGCCCTCTGCTGGACTGTCGTAGCCAGAGGGACACGTCAGGCGCTCCATACAAATTATACAGTCCTGAAATCACAGTCAGACGATTTGAATTCCCAGTACGTGTTCTTTAAATTAAGATGAGGTAACACAACATGACTCGCCAAGAGAAAAATAGCAGTGCAAAAAGATAGGGCTTGACAAGAAATGAATAAATTAGGACTTGCATGACGACTCTTGTAAACAAACTTGGTCTTGCTAGCATTAGTCAAACATCAGACGTAACTCATACAGACAAAGATAAAACATTTTTATGAATAGTTCACCATGTGCTTAAAAGAGTGGGAGGAAATAAAACGTTTGTTTAGTGAGAGGGGGGCTGCAAGTCTTACCTCATCAGGGACAACAGGCACTTCCTCCATGTATTTCTTAATGACCTCCTCAGGTTTCTGCACGCTCGCTAGGGACAGACAACAAATTTTTTTTTACCCACATTCAATGACCTCCACCAAAACCAACACATCTGCACACTGGACCAATACAGTACCTTCATCTGTGTTTTTACACTGGTCATTAAATTGAGATGTTAAGACAAAAATAGGACCACAGATGTATCTGTGGTGGTACCTGCTAAAAACACTTACCATGCACGAAGAGCACTTGTTCTCTGTGTAGTAAAGAGAGCTATGCCACTGACGAGGTAAAATTAGTGGAGACAGTAAGCAGCTCAGTAAGCTGTACTCTGGGAAAGTGCTTTGCCTGCTTGTCGCCAATTGTTGCTCTAATTGCACCAGCTCTGGTTTCTGCATGCACAACTGGCTTCAAAGAAAATGTGATTACTACTGACAATGGTCTGGTATCACTTTCTCAGAGTATCAGTAGAGATATAGCAAGGGCTTGATGCATAAAAAGCTCCGAATGAGGTCCCCTGAGGCCCTAATCGGTTTTTCCACTGTCAATACAATTTCTGGGGACATGGTCGAACACTGTCAGCAACCATTGCAGTAACTGTGTTAACCCTGAAATGTGCTTAATGGGTTATTAGGTTAGCTTACATTAAAAGTAGCAGGTTAGGCTTGCTTGTAAGTGTCAGTCTCAACTGAGCCTCATCAGCTCCACCCTTTCTCTGAACAACTTCACTGTTTAAGTGGCCAAGCAATGCATCAGGTGGGGTGGAATGGTATCCACATATGACAACTAATGCACATTTCAGCACTAAGATTAGTTCAACAGATAAGAAAAAGCTGACATTCAAAGGACATGTACAAGTGGACCACATATGGTGAGTGCAGACAAGAAACCACAATGATGCAAGCAGGAGATGGAGTGATAGTTATGACAAGCATGAAAGTGTAGTGACCATGGTGGTACAAGCTGGCAATCCGACACAAAAAAACCCAAGACCAAGCACGCAGAAAAGGACTTGGAAAGGCACTACACTGCTACTTTGAAGTGGAAACAGCAATTCTCTGTAAATTGCACGAATCCCGCAACCAAAAAAGTCTCAATGGTGCAAAAACGAAAGCAGCTTTATAAGCAAGCAGAAGAATTGTCTGAGGAGTGAGGGAGAAGGACAGGGCAGCAGGGAAAATTGGCGTGGAGGTTTTGGGTTTGGGTTGGGTTTTGGCACGGCTTTAGCTACCTGTCCTGGGCTGTCTCTTTGCCCTCCTAAGGGAGCTGGCCTGGGCTTTGCTGGGCCTGCCGGAGGCGCGCTGGGGAGAGGAGGGGGCAGTCATGAAGCGAACTCCCAGTCCTGCTGCTGACATCAAAATGGAAGCCATGCCTGGACAGCCAGCCCCGAGGCCCAGGCAGACGACATGCGGGGAGGGAGGGAGGGAGGGAAGAGGAAAGGGAGGGGAGGAAGAGGAGGAGTGGAGGAGAGGAAGAGTGATGAGCCAAAAAGTGCCAACCACAAGTGGGGGGGGGCATGCTCTGATGAGGGCGCGAGTTGGAGGCGGTGATGCAGGTCACTGCAGGCTAGTTAATTCAATTAATCCAATTCAGTTTGTACAGGGCTTCCTGAAAACAGACACTGTCTAGGGCAGCAAATAACTTCTTTTGTATAAGCAGTTAGCCTAGTGACCTAGTTCTTAATTAATCGGTTATAGTAGTTGCTAGTTAAGAAGTATTTGCCCACTACGACTGAAAGCATCAAACAAAACAGCACACAATTTTATTACTTCATACTTTAGCTATACATTAAAAGCAGATCTGTGAACCCTTCACATGGCCTAAACTAGTTTGCACTAAAAGCATTTACAGTTTACATTTACTTCTTTCATCCTATAAAACGCTCCGAAGAACGATCTCTGACTGCTGAGGATGCTCACAGGACATAAACAATTTTGTGATTGGTTACAGGACTCATTTGCATACTGGACCTTTTTTGTAGCACAAAAGACGAGATAACTACAACTTAGAATGTTTCAGGGAACATTATGTAAATTATTGATAATATTGTGATAGTAAAATCTGGGTACTGGATTTAACGTCCAGTTAAAAAAAAATAAAACTGGACACAAATAAACTAGATTGAAAGAAAAAACAGACAGAAGATGAAAATATAATAAAACATGGCTTCAATATTGCTTGTCTGAGAACAACCATGACAAAGCCCAGTAGTCGGAGGAGTATGTGTGACTGACATCCCTGCTACACCACTAAAACAAAAGTGGGGAGTAATGAATAAAACAGGCTTACAGGAGGCTTACAGCCCTGCTGTGCCTGTGGCTCACTAAAACATTATCAGGCCCGTATATGGCAATGCCTTAAAAAGTGTCGGAGTTTGGAAGACCATGTTTACACTGTCTGAGTTGAACGCAAGTTACAACAGTACATCAAAAATAATTGACATACGGTGATAATTGACATAGTTATCTCCTTCTTCAAACACTGTACAAATCCTGCATTTGCAAAATCTGTTCCAACTGTTAAATAACGATCTTCACTCTAATATTCTAGATCATTCTAACACTCTATCCCGAGTAACAATGACAACAGCGCAATAGTAATAAAAACTTCAAACACATCCGTCATTACAAGTTGTGAGGGGGATGCTGGTGCTTTCATACCTGGTCCAAAAACTAGCAAGGGTCATGACTGTTGTTTATCGTTAAATAAGCCTAAAACTGTCTCTCTCTTCGCCAGCTTCTTAATCCAATGTTGCGTTCCACCTTAAATGCAGTTCATACCTGCACCAGAATGCAACTGTAGCACCATTCAAGTTTGAACAGAAAATCTGCAAAACAAGCTGGCAAACAGAAAGCCATGTTCAGCTCCCACAATCTTCAACATGATCTTAAGTTGTGTGTGCGCTCAGCACATTTCACTCTGGAGCTTCAAGTAACTAGCATAGATGTGCATCCAAGGAATGCTGGCATGGTCAGTTGACCAGAGGAACGCACAAATGAATGACTCGCTAGCTTAGTTAGGCTTGCTAAGTTTATCTTTGCGGTTATCTGCCTTGGAATTGGCTTCTCTTACTTGAACAGAGAAAAAAAAAAAAACCAACAACACAAGAGATGTCTTGGCAGGTCAACCACACCAGCCTTGTGATTAATAATGCTGCTTATGTTAGATAAAGCCTGCCAATATTACACTGAGGAGAAAATGCTAAATCGACTGTTCAGCGGGCAATGGACCGTAATTTCCAACACATAATTTTAAACGTGTATATCATGTGCCCACGCGAAGATTAACGCACTTAGAAAGAAAATATGGATTTAAGGTCCCCTGGGGCTTTAACAACAATACAGTGCACAGCCTCATCGCTCACCATCAGCAGGACAGGAAGAAAAATTCATGTGCTGCTGTGAAATGCCAACTCCTATTTGGATTACGCTGCACTGTAATGCTACGTCTGCAGATGAAAAACTCCCAACACAGTGACGCTACTACACATTCTGGGTCTTGTGTTCCTCCTAAGACCCTTTCCACTTTTTTGCCTGATATCATACACATGACATCAAGGTAATGACAACCAGAAGCCATAATGCTCTTGTACATCTAGTAGTGACCGCACCCATCACCTATCAAATGTACAACAATGTACTTTATCATAATCTATGCCAACAAATGTGTCAACTCAAAACCTGTTTTACACCAGACACAACCTTTGTTAACCAGCGTTCCTTTTACAGAGGTTTACCATGAGTGGCATGTTGGCGGTTTCCACATTACAAAATTACTCTATTGTTGTGATACAATCAATAATCTTAACATAAACATAACATCCCCATTCAAGAAAAAATAAGCATCTCCAAAAAGGAAGCATTCTCTTATGTTAATGTGAAGGTCATTACTAGTTAGAGTAACTAAGCATCTGTCTGACTGCACTGCTAACGAGTCTATGCCTTTCTCCTAGTTTGCTTTAAAAGGGCTGTGAATGGGCTCATTTCTATTGGTCCCATCATCATGTCAAGTTTTCGTCAAGTACGTAAAGGACTATATAAATATGTTTTAAATTGTGGTAGCACCATTGCGCTAGTACAGTGGTTCTCAAACTGTGGTAAAGATACCCCCAGGGATATGCCTAATTACGTTGGAGGTTTGTAAAAAAAAAAAGTCATTTAATCTTTGATTCATTTCACTAGCCAGCCACAAAACAACACAGATACTTTCCTAATACAGACAGCACAAACAGCTCTGTGGCTGTGCAAAGAGAGACTTTCTCACTTCAATTTCTCATTAAATAAACGAAATGACGACCAACATAGACTTGTGAATAATATTTGTTCAGTGTTGCATATACATGCATAAACAATGTTTTAGGACACATTATTTGTAGGATACATGTACACTCAATAAGGAGTCTTTTGCCTGCTACTGTAGAGTACCGTCATGTGCACTGATAGTGTGTTCTGCACCATGCCTTTCAAACTTGCATTAGAAACTTAGTATTTATATCATAATTGTTAGTACTTGTTGTCTGGTAGGTGGTGCAGAGTAAGAATTTTATAATACAGTACAGCTGCTTATTTCTCTGTGTATGACAGATATACTCCTGAATCTTCAATTAAATAAACGTCTTACATGTGCATCATGGCAAAATGTGCACGTCTGTATAAGAAGAGTGAAGGCGTACACAGCTAGAGTCGTACTCTAGTGCAAGCTTTAAGATGATTCTAGAGTCTGCTGAGGAGATCAGGGAAATTTGTAAGGAATCAGCCAAACAAAGCCTCTCTCCAACAGCTAACTAATCTAATAGCTGTGCAGAAAGGTCATATACCTAACGAGTATTTAATTTGGCAAATGTAACAGACAAGCAGGTGGCAATGACTTTGCTACTACTTAAAAATAAATAAATAAATTAAAAAAAAAAAGCAAGAAAAAAAAAAACAAATATAGACAGAAAATGCTCTTTGCTTCTTTAAAATGACGCATGACAGTTATGTCCGTTGCAGAGAGGTTTAGGCTTGCTGCGGTGCTTGTGGGGCGATTCGAGATTATTTCTTGAAGCTCCTATGTGGACTCCACCATCAGTAAGAAGGACTGTTTATCTGTCTGACTGCTCTTACAGAATTGCTCTTCAGCCAAAGAGTCTAGGCCTTCCTCCTGGTTTGCCTCAAAGGGCTGTGATCGACTGGCTCACTGTCCCAAATCTGTCGCTTCCTCCTTCTTGATGGAGCACCAGCTCTCCGTTAGCTGAACTCAAGATTTCCCAACATCTCATGGGTTTCAGTGTTCTATCTAAAAGCCTGACTTGTAAATCGACTTGGCCTTAAGAATCAGACTTTGAACTGACCAACATCCACGCAGGTGAGTGTGCATCATATATTGGCAGTAAAATGCAAGCATGACGAGGACATCCTTGCAACCGTCTTTGTGTTATCTAGAACCAAGTAGTATATATGGATTATAAGATGTGGGTGGACTATCTATGCGTGTGCAATGCTGCAACATTAGTTTACTAGATAAAGGGATCTCATTTGACTTGCCTTTGTCAATACACCTGAACCAAGTGTAGTACAAAGGACAATCTGCTTGTCAGGGAAATCTTTTGCCTGGTTCACTGACTGACTGACTGACACCCACAAGAAACCTTTCCAAGGCTAGAGAATATATGCCTCTGCATGTTACGTGTCAAAGTACATTTGAGGTAGAGGAGCTAAAATCAAAGGCACACATGAAAAAGCTGTTTTGAAGAGGTGGGTGTAGAGTACCTGCCAGGGCTGTGCTGACACTGCTGGAGCCGTTCAACTGCAACGGAATAGTAGGAATGCTGTAAAAAAAGATATCGGAAGTCAGAATAAATGACAGTCTTAATTTCCTATTACCAAAAAGAAAGAGACGATGTACAAAACACATATTTAGAATTTCTACTAAGAATGTGTTTGATGTGATTTAAAACTCGTCATTCAGACGCTGTGTAACAGAAATATACGCTCATCATCTGAGACAAGTCTTTACAAGAAAACTGTAGAGCCCAAATGTAGTCTATCAGCTTGCATGTGTTTGGTGTTTAAATTCTGCCACTTTAGTTTTACATTGAAGCTACATAGCTAATGTAGCAGTAGCAGAAACTTGTACCCTACCAATGAGCATCTAACACAAATCCCATAACAAGCTTGTGGGTACCTGGTTACCACAGAAAAAGCCCCTGATGACTGTATAAAATATAAATTAAAAAATACATACGTAAAATAAAACTCGTACCCATGGTTTAAAATCCTGCTAACACCAGTATTAAAACATGTGACCATAACAGAACTTTTACGGATGTTGGTTAATGTCCTGTATTTATATTTCACCTTTACTGTTCCTAACATAAATGATTATTGAGCAGTCTAGGTACACTGACTTGTTGTAGCCAGTTTACACATCAGACAAAATCATTTCAAGCTGTCTCAGATGAAGTGGCTTTGGAGAAGAATGCACCAGGCTAAGCTGAGGAGGCCCAGACAAAGCTGATTTTTTTTGTTTGTTTTTTAATGATGAAAAGCTTCTCGAAACAACCATAAAATAAATGTCTCAAGTATCTGGCGACCCATGAGTAACCATTCTGAGAAATGGCTTCCTTTCGAGAAGCTTTAAAACCACTCCGAATGACTTTGAAACATGTATCTATAATTAAAGTGTTATTATGTTAACATAAAACAGTGGAGTTTAAAACCATTTTAAAATGAGTATGTACAACAATAATACCTTTAACTGAACCATTCATTGATTCCATATCGATAAAGCTTTAGCACCAGGGACCAGGTCAAAATTACCTGACTAAAAGTATCGCTATTGTTACTAATGATAAGTTTATTCATCTGTTTACTAGAGTTGTTTTTCCAGTACCAGAGGACTCTGCCACATGCCCAACCACAGAAAGTAATAAAGTAACCTCAAACAGACTTGGGTGGTTTTTGTCATTGTATGACATATTGTTAACTATAAATAGGGACAAAGCTGAAGACAAAATTCTGGCTTCTGGCTTTTGTTTTTAGCTATTCAAAGAACTTTTGTCCTCAGAGCTCCAATGCAAAACTAAACAAACAAATTTCAGACATTACAGGTGTCTTAAGATACAAGAACAATGGAGATTAGATTATTTTATTTATTTATTTTATGACTCCATGACACTGCAGGTTTTTTTAAGCTTGTCTGTCTCTAAAGTGGAAGGGCAGGGAGGGCTTCCTCTTTGCTGAGTGATGACATTACGGTGGCTCTAAAAACAGGCTGTTCCCGGTTGTCTGCTTAACCTGCTTCAAGGAAGACAAACAATGGATGTGTAAATCAGGGGCTTCCCTTTCCCAGCTCACACAATGACCATAACCTTGCTTTCCTCCACACTTCCTAAATCAGGCCTCCATTCTCCATCTCAATTACTGGCAGGAACTGGTTGGAAATCATCCATGTAACTCTACAACATAGACTGTAACTCTCCTGTTAAGAGTATGGGTGTTGGTCTTCATAATGCTCTCAGAATAGGGGATTTCCTATCTGTGCTCTGTAATAGCTTGCAGGTTAGTTCATTTCATTTTCACTTCATTGAATACTAAGATTACACTGGTGCAAAAGACAGTGTTATCTTCCCCCCCACTCTCTCACAGTGACTTAGTCTATTAAGTTACAACCCCCACCCATTCTAGTGGAATACAACAAGGGTAAATGAGAGAAGCAGGATGCAATAAAACCAAAAGGCTTTGACAAGTCAGTTACAAAAGCCTAGTTTCCTCATCATGGGTTTTAAACTGCTCTCCACAGGGGAATTTCCACAACGGTATTTTCACCAGCATCTTTTTCTTGTTAAAAACAAAAAGTGAAACAACTACAAAGTGCAGCACATCGAATGTCAGTCAATCATAAGAGGTGAGAGATTTGTCCCACTGAGTCAATTCCAAGGCATCTGATACAACAAAACCTGCAAACCTGGGTCTCTACTCTTTACTAACTACTACGCCAGTGGGCCCTAAATCAATTCATACTTTAGATCTATTCCAGCACTCCAGCACAGCTAAACCAGGACAAAAATAGCTGAAGTAGCCAGCTCAAGTGTGCTCAGAGCTGGAACAGAACAAAACATTGCCTGGATTAAGCAAGGGTTTTCAGTCCAGTTCTTGGCCAGCACATAATCTTGTTCTGCTACAACTGCAAGCACACCTCCAACAGTTAAATGCAATGGTATGCTGATTGTCTGAATCTAGGGCTTAATGATTTGGGGAGATCCTTAAACCGCTCATTTTCTTTAAAACGCTTCCCATCTCTTACTGGGAACAACCACTGGTATTCGAACTGACCAAGGTCTCACCTCAAGCCGTTTGCTGCGGTTGAGAAGGATGCCGGTGGTCCTGGAGGCTGGGTCATGGAAGTAGCAGCTGGGCTCCACGGACCCCCCCATGACATGTTTCCCATGGATAAAGGTCTCCTGGGATAGGGTGAGTACACAGACGAAGGACTGGCATTGGCCGCCCTACTGTGCTGAGCCTGGAGACTGGGTCGTCCAGCCTGGCCGGCAGAGAAGGAGTGGCGGGAGCGGCTAGGCATGGGGCCGGCCGTGCTACTGTGGCTCAAGCACTGCTGACAGGTGCAAGCTGGGCCCGTGTGGATAACGGAACCCGAGGCAAGCGGGTAGGGGGCACTACCCTGCCTACGGACGTGACGGCGGAAGCTCGAGGTCTTGTTGACCTGCTCCAGAGCGGTGAGGTCCACAATGTAGTTGTAGCCATGTGGGCCCAGGTCAGCTGTGGCCTGCCCTGCCTGGTAGCTGTGCTCCAGCAGGATGGAGGTGCGGATCTCGTAAGCCGTCCAGCTGCCCTCATCGTTAGCCCACTCCCAGAGGACACCACTGGCCAGGGCTGAGGACTGCGGAAACAGGCTCCGGCGTACTGAACGAATCTTTCCTGTGGAAAAAGTAACAATGTTTAAAACTGGCTTAGCACTGATCAGATACACAGCATTGGCACCAATACTGACCTTACTTAGTAGATATTAATAAAGATGTCAGACTCAATCGTTCTAATGGTCAACGTAAAACTGTAACGGTACAATCTGTTAATGGTGGTCAGGAAAGCACCAGAATAGCATTAGCCACAGTTTTTGAGTCCTGAGGCACTACTGATCTGAGGCAAGCATTTGCTGAGCAGAATTGATCATCTTAAAGCAGCGAAAATACAAATCCAATCCAGAAGGATTCAGAGAATTCAGTCCCAATTTCTATATTTCAGAAATACACATGGCATCAGCATCAACATAAAAAGTGTGGATTCCCATATTAGTGAATTCCTTTTTTGTGACCCCAACCTTAAAATGTTGTCTACTTGGTTAAAGGGCTGAAAGATTTGGGAAAATATCAAATTGCATTTTTTTTTTTATTAGTACTGCGACTGTGATTTAAATTTCAATTTTTTTCCAGGAATAATCAATTTTATGTTCTTTAATCAACAGATCAGTAGTCTCATCCTTTGGGAAGACTTATGACAATATGGAAACAAAAAGAGAACTCCACAACAGGAATGGATCATGGACCCTTATAGTAAGAAGTCATTCCAATACTAACCACATTGATTAACAGTCATACTGGTCTTTAAACAATGAGTGACTTTTTAAAGGTCTTCAATTAGATGAGCCTGCTATGGGTTTAAAATACAAATCCAATCCCCTTTTCAGTTGCAATGTCACAGCATAGGCTCTAGCTGTTAGCCATATAGAACACGGTTTTGACAGAATAGCCTATAATTAAAATATCAGCAATTTGAATATTGCACTCTTTGAAATTGCGATAAACAAATCTATTTATCTTTTAGCCCTACTTGATTAGATAACGATGAGAGCTTCTATCTCCTAAACATACTGGCCTTCCTGTCTGAAAAAGACACCAACTTCCTGGTATTATGTTCCCCGCTCCCATCCTGTTCAGTCTACAGAGTGTGCAGGTGTCAAAAGGTTTTACCAACAAAACTAAAATGCTGCTCTGGTTACCACAACAAAGAACAGGATGACAGTGGTGGTGCGCTCAATAACCAGCCCCAGTCTTTTGATGGGAGTAAAAATGGTCAGAGGTTTTATGGAAAAATTTCAACATTCAGCACAGCCCAATCGGAGTAGGAGTAGGTCTGTTTCTTTGGGTGGGTCACTGTCTTTCCACCCGAGAAGTTCTCATGTTTTTTGTAGTTCTGTAGTGTCATCTTTGCTTCAATACAACCAATTAAACTCATGAAGGGCAAATTCACTAGTTTATAAACTTAATCTAATCTTAAACTAGTCAATCATATCACAACTTCACATCCTGCTGGATATGCATTATTGGTGTATTACTTGACTGCACATTATGACTGTTGGTTATCCAGAGCAAATACTGGCACTGAACTCTTGGCTATCAGCTGAAAACATCCTTTGGGAAGACTTTAATGGCAATTGGCAGCTCTGCAGGCTGAACACCAATATGGAAAGAAAAAGAGAAAGTAACTCCATGACAGGGATGGAGCCTTCCAGTAAAATGTGATTCCATCACTAACCACACTGATTAACAGTGATACTGGTCTTCAAACAATGAGTGACTTTTTAAAGGTCTTCAATTAGCTGAGCCTGCTATGTGTTTCAAAAGGAGTTATAGGACTGAGCTGAACATGGAATGTAAGTAGACCTCCAGTGGGGTATTTCCCAAAGCAGGAGGTCTCAATTTGCCCTGATAACTTAAACCCAAATGTGTCTCAGCTCTTTTCCTAGTGGACAGGCTTGACTTTGGGCTTGCCTCGAGAAATATCACCCAGGTGACTGAATGGGATGAGCTAAAATGCTATAGTACTGAATAGGCGGAAGTTTGTAAACATATTGTTTTTTGTAACATCAGATCCCAGAATGAAATCAAAGTAGGCTGTTTATGCAGCTCTGTAAATGCCCTGTAGGGGCCAAGTATGCCATGTTTTGAAAGTTTACTTAGTAGGCTGTTTAAATGGAAAAGCTGGGTTTTCCACAATCTGTGTACTTTAACAGATAGTACAGCTTAGGCCACAGCAGCTACACTTTGTGATCCAAGCTTACCGGTATCTTGTCGAAACTGAGTCTGGCTGGGGATGTCGATGATGTAGGCGGCCAGGCTCGGGTCAGCTTGTCCCAGGGAGATGCTGGTGGCGCCGGCAGGCCCACCTGCTCGGGCCCCCCGCTGCTGCTGAAGGCATTGCTCGATGTAGCAGCTCACCTGGCCGCTGTAAGGCCGCCAGTAGTTCAGGTCATCCTGCCATTCCCACACGGCCACCATGGGCTGAGCCTGGCCGGGTATGCCGGAGGAAGTCGAGGTGGAGGTGGAGAAAGACGGTCCGTTCCTGGAGCCACTCACGCCAGATGAAAAGCCAGAAGCAGTAGCCATTCTGCCAATATCTCAACTGCCTTCCTCGACGTATCTGATCACGCACAACTTGATGTCACTTGGCAAAACAAAACCACCAGCAAGATGCAAAGACTGCAACTAGCTTAGCTAGCTAGCTGGGTAGCTAACACTCCAGTTTCACCTGCTTTCTCTCCATGGGGCCGGCTAGCGAGTTCGACGAGCAGAATAGCTACGACAACAAAGGGCTGTTTGTCCGGCTGTTGAATAAAAAAAGACAGTTACTATAAAACTACTCAGCTGCAGCCGTTTGTAGCTACCTATGTAGACAGAAGTCGGTAGTCAGAGTAAGACTAATACAGCGAGTCTGCATCTTCCGTCCGTCCGTCGTCTGCCAGCTGATAACTGAGGTAGCCAGTTAGCTTCTCACAGCGAGCTAAGCCATTTGTTAAGCTTCAGAAGGCCAAACGGAAAATAAGCTGATAAAGTTAGACTATGTCAGGGTCCAGTGAAGTATACTAGGGCTACTGTCAGAACCATTTCCTCTAAACAACGTCTTCAGTCCTTCACTGGCCACCCTCCGCATCCACTTTCGCTGCTGGCCGCGTCTTAGCTGAGCGGATTCCAGTGTACCAAATAACAAACCGGAAACCAGCAGCAGGGATCCCACCTCTGCTCTACACCTCAACTTAAAACAGAATATATCTCCAAATTAACCCAGAAAAATAGCTGTTATTTCAGACTTCATTGTTAAAGTAAATCTGGTCTTTATGTGTACCAGAAGGAGGTAGACGGTTCCGTTTGTTTTTAAAAAAGTGCAGCAGAATGATACTGTTAGTCAACCGCCACTTCTAAATGATAACTGTTTAAATCAACAAATATTTTTACAACTATGAATCCTTATTTCTTAATTCATTTATTTGTAAACTTTGTTTATTTAGCTTTCAATATTTCCATAAGTGCCATTTTAGGGAATTTGAGTGCAATCTTATAACAAGGGAGAGACAATTGGGCAAAGACTTACAAATTTTGCAGGACTTTTATTTTACAAATTGTTTCACCAGTTTCGCTAGTTTTTAAAAATGAAGACTCCGAAAACATTTGCCTCGTCTCACCAATATAAATAAACCAATAAATAAACAAATATGCTAGCTAATTAAATTAATTAAAGGGAATAAATCAGATTTTTTCTATAATTGTATGACTTTTCTTTTATACATGGGTCCTGATGTTTTGAGTCTTGTATTTTGAAAACAGACACTTCCGGTTGCCGTCTGACTAAGCTGGCTGGCGTTGTCCTCACACAGCTTTTGTAGTTAGCTTTAATGTTAGCAGAAATGTGAAAAACTCGCGAATAAACATATTTAAATCATATTTATTTGATTTAAATATATTTATAATTTAAAAAACCTCAAAACCAGAGCCCCCACAGATGCATCACTAAAATGTGGAACTGAAAGAAAAATATGGTAAATTCATGTTGTTTCATGCTGAATGCCATAACATTAAAATTACCCCACTGAATCTACAGTCTCTGTCCGTTTAATCAGCTCCACTTACCATATATGAGCCCTTTGCAGTTCTACAATTACAGACTGTAGTCCTAACCTTAAAAAAGTCATACTTTATTAATTCTTTCACCCTGTTATTCAATGGCCAGGATCCCCACAGAGCAGATACTACGTGGGTGGTGGACAATATTCAGCCCTGCAGTGACACTGACATGCTGATGTGAGTGAATCGGACACAGTAGTGCTGCCAGAGACCTCAGTGTCACTGCTGGACTGAAAATAGTCCATCAACCAAAACGTCCAGCCAACAGCATCCTGTGGGCAGCGTTCTGTGACCACTCATGAAGGACTAGAGGATGACCAACACAAATTGTGCAGCAGCAGATGAGTTATCGTCTGTGACTTTACATCTACAAGGTGGACCAGCACGTCTAATAAAGTGGACAGTGAGTGGACACAGTGTTTAAACACTCCAGCAGCACTGTGGTGTCTAGTCCACTCACACCAGCACCACATCAGTGTAACTGTTGTACTGAGAATGATCCACCACACACATAATACCTGCTCTGTGGGGGCCCTGACCTTTAAAGAACAGGGTAACAAGGTATGCAGAGAAACAGACGGACTGCAGTCTGTAAGTGTAGAACTACAAGGTGCTCCAATATAGTCAGTTGAGCTGAACGAATGGACAATGAGTTTATAACCAAGAAGGCGGGTGCAATGTTATGGCTGATCAGTGTATATACAGTATATATGCACAGTCCCTTTTCTGCACTTCTACAGTTTGGCCAGCAGGTGGCAGGGAAGACATTACAGTGACTCAAATACAGAAGATGAAACTGCTGTAGTACGCTTTCACATTTTCATGATCCTAACATGGAATATAATCTATAATGAATTTAAATCTGCCTGTATGATGCCATCAAAGCACGATAAGACACTTACTCAGAAGCAGTAAACGCAAGGCAACACATTTTTATTTGAAAGGCCTAAATGGCATTAAGGTACAGCATATAAATACTGGTGGTTCCAGAGACAGTCCTTACAGAATAACATACCATTCTTTCCTTTACACACAATACATTCATGATGTTTTCTCCATCAAATATCTTACTTTTCCTCCACGTTCTGCGAACGTCAGAGTATCTTACAACGCTACAATAATGATAAAAAAAGTCTTTCATTGGAATATAAGTTAGTGCTATTGTGTTAGGATGCTCCGCTGTAGGACCATGAACCCCTGAAGCGAAAACGAAAGGAAAAAACAAAAACCTCTCCGAATATATCAGTAGCTAACTATTTTAGTGTTATCAGTCATGGCGTTTCAGCACTCGATGCTTTGTGCCGATTTGTTTGTTTACATTCCCTGCATATACATGTTTCTTTACTCTTATTTAAATAAATAAATAAATAATAATAATACAAACATTTAGCTAGGCGTAAGACCCAGTTACTACAGGAGTAGTACGCAGTACATATGTGTACGTCCTCAGCACCATTCGAGGTTTTGCATCCTGTGGATAATGCATCTTTTCTGGGACTATATGCTTCCCATGAAATCCATGTCTGTTGTCCGCAGTGAGAGTGTTAGTCAACTATGATTGTTTGCAAGGCCTTAGTAGAGGGCAATTCTACACTGGCAGTCATAAAGAATCGCTCAGATGTCAACGGTCTCAGGGGTGTCTGTTCACTCAAAGGACCACAAACTGCACCAAAGACTGACTGGACGTTCCAGGAAGATTCCGGCTAGTCAAGTCAGGGACTGAACTAAGGAGGAGGAGGAGGAGGAGGAGGAGGAGGAAATTCTGATGGTGACAAAACAGCAAAAACAGGATTTAAATGGCACTAAGAACTTGTGGGGCTACAACCTCTCTGAACGTATTAACTGAAAATGAAAATGTGTCTCAAATGTGACCCTAATATCGGCTGTTAGTCTTATTAAATATGGCCTAATTGTGGGAATGTGGAATGTTGCTGCGTATCAGCATCCGGAGTCATTTCTACTTGATAATGTTACTGCTATATAAAGGTATACATTAAAAAACTTTGTACCAAAGGGAAGAGGGGAATTTGGAGGGAATGTTTTTGGCTTCTCATGGAAGCCTAACAGGGACTTTCCTCATAAAACGAATGCCATGTTGGGCATTACAAGCTTTTCCTAGTCATATTTACTTATAATTAGTGACCAGTCTCCCCATTTATAATGTCTCTGTATTTATGGTATTAGTGAATAACTCCCCTGGTATTTCATGAAACTGAAAAACGACAGACAGTGCCTGCGAGCGAGTCCTCCATGAAATTGGTGAATGGAGCTGAACGGCTAAAAACTTTAAAATAGTTTCTATGCATTTCACTAAAAGGCCACAGAACACTTAAGCTGAATATTTCATTTTACTGAGCAAACAGATTTTGGGCAGCAGGATGCTAGCATTCCTAGCATTAGTGCTGACAGGTAGGAATTCTGAGTGTTGACTGGCGAATGAAGCAGCTCATTGTCATTAACGCCCATGTAAAGTCATTTGACTGAAGTTCAAAAGCCCTCAGAACTCTAACAGCAGTGTCAATATTATTTATGTGGTTTTGTTTACAGTAAATAAAAATCATATTTTATATTAAACATGTTGAAACATTTACAAACTATAATTTCTCTCAAATGCCCCTCTGGTTTTGGACTCGCTCGTTAGCACCCTCTAGTGTTTGACTAACCCAGAAGACTTTAGTGAGTGGCAGAGAGAGACTCCTCTCTGAATTCTGTCTGAAACATAACATAAGCCACATTGCTGCCTACACTTCCTGCAGTGTACTGCTATCTGTCGGAATGACCATCTGAACCGTACGAGCAGTGCAGTACAATCACTTCCCCACAACACAACAGACTCCAGAGTGCTAGACAGTCTGCTGATGGATAGGTGTGGGTGTTCATCAGTGATCTGAAACCACCTGAGCCATGCTTTATGTCTACCTGCGTACAATGCACAGCAACACATTACTTGCCAGAAATGAAGAAAAGAAAACACTCCTTTAAAAAATAAAGCACTGACAAACTGGGAAGTAACGGTCCGGGTTACTGCCGAGCAAATTCACGTTTCCTGAAACTAGGAGGAGAAACCCCTCGTTCTGTTCCTCATCACGCTCGAGGAGTTTGTGATTGCCAGCATCTACGAGAGTCTCTCGCTATACCACGAGATCAGCCACAGCACTCCAAAAAAGCTGATTTTTAAAACGGATGTCAGTCTGAACACGTCCCCCCACAGGATTCCTCTTCCTTCAGAGGGGACTGTCAGGTGGTCCACTAGTATTTGACCTTCCCTGGAACTTGAACATTCACTCCACTGTAGTCCACCATATACATGGGCCATTGCTGCACAGAAAGAAAAAGCAGAATAGAAGAGCTTAGACACAATCATACCCAATATCGAGCCTTATTATATAGTATATTAAGTTTACCATTATGAGGTAAATGTTTTGTACAATTACTTGTGTCAGGAAGTTTGATTTTTGAAGTTTTAATTGATGCAATCCACTGAAAGTTTCATTCTGTTGGTGAATATTTTTGCTTATGTTATAACATAATACAGTTCTGTTTCTTTTAAGAAATATGGCTTGAAAAAACATTATTACGACAACTTCACCAGATAAGATGGCTTAAAACAAAACGTTTTCGAGAAATATGTTAAATTCTAAATGTCTAAAATCTCAAAAAATCGAATATGGGATATACTGACTATGATTTTGAAGATTTCTTTTGCAATGCAACCAATGCAAAGTACTTTCTGTTGTTTTATTACAATGTCTGTATCCAACTTTTTAGATTAGATTAGATTCAACTTTGTCACTGTGCAGACTACAGGTACAGAGCCAAAGAAATGCAGTTAGCATCTAACCAGAAGTGCAACATCCAGTAATATTTACATATAACGAGCAGGAAGTAATCATAGCAACCAATGCAAGGCTACAAATATGGACAGTGGAGTGGGAGAAAAAACAGATCTAGTATAAATATAATATACATATATACGTACATTTACATGAATTAATAACATGTACCTCTAATTTATATTCTGTATTTGACAAGTTTCTTTTAAAAATGCTGTGCATACATTTGTAACAAGCTATGTAAATGTTTTAAAAAGGTATTATAGTTGACAAAAAAAAGTAAACACCTATTTATTGAGGAGGCAAAAATATGTATATCAAATGATATCAAATTGTATATGACATTGTTTAAAGTGGTCTATAATGCGATGTCCAACAAAATCCTTTATTTGTTTTAATGTCATAATCTAAAAACGTTTATCTAAATGCTAACACAGTTAGCACAGTATATTAGCTGGGCTGTTGTATCTCTAGCTGTTACAAAAGTAGCTATTATCATAATAAGCTAGACGAAAACTCCCGAATCAGTGTTGTGCTGTGAGTGGTGGTTTAGGATGCAAAGTCAGTCAGTGTAGCCACTGCGAGTTTTTGGATCTGCAGTCAGATGTGTAACTGCTTATGTGGAACAAATTCCTCACACCAGCACTTTCCTAGATCATGATACCCATGATAACCTCCTGATAATGTGTGCTGCATATTTTCGGAGGGCAGGGCTTTGGAAAGAGGTTTGGATGAAGAGCTAGGAGTTAAACAGAGTGGACTGACTCTTTCAGTGGCTGTCGGGAATCGGCAAGAATTCCATCCTCAGCAGCTTTAATGCAATTTTCCCTTGGCCATAATTTAGCATGAATTATCGCAATATGACTCGTGATCTCTTTCACGTTTCAACTGCACAGTGTGTTACAAGTCTATGTTTCTAGTTTCATGCCCATACCATCACTGGAATCTGGTTGGCCGAAGAGGCTGGGTCAGCTCCTGAGGGAACGGCTGCTCGACTGCTGTCCAGGATCCGTTTGCGCTTACGTCGATTAACTGAAACTTCCTTTCCTTCTGTGCGCAAACAGCAAAACAAAACAGCTTGGCTTACATGGGAAGGATTTCCTTGTTTAGAGTTTCAATATTAATCAAATGGAAGTTCTGGGAACCTACCTGTATTACAAGTCTGGGGACAAAGCTGTACAAAAGGCCTAAACAGGAACAAGAATTACTATTAACATACACCATATCAAACATATCATCCACATACTTCCAGAACACCCATCCCATTTAAGACCTAAACAGATTTCTTGGTCCTGGTCCATTTGGCAAGCAAAGGGTTATGTAGAGTAGTTGCGTGTTATGTAGAGTAGTGCTTCAGGTTACTGATGAACAGTTTATGCAATTAAGCAAATGGGATATAATGCACTTATGTTTTATATCAATAATGATGAAACTACAAATCAATACAACTGTGTTCCAGTAGTACCAGTACCAAAATATTGTCACTCAGTCTTTAAAATGATCAGTCACCCTTACTAAAGATACACTTACTGTAAAGGGGTTTTGATGTTAATGGTGATGTCATCTCTTGCCTGAAGGATCTTCTCTAATCGAACTATGTCATAAGTGTTGGGGTTCCTGAACGGGATATCATCTGGAAGTCCGCAAACCTCCAACGATTCTGGACTGGCCCGGATCAACTTGTATGGAACCACTACAGATCGATCCAGGCCGAGAGCCTCCCCTAAATAGATAAAGATGTTGGAGAACAAAGTCAGAGTGGGCGATTATGTCACTTTTTCACAACACACCATATTTAGCACTATATGTTTCTCAGGTTTCCTGGCATCCAATCAGCTACTTTGTTCTAAGTAGTGATGCATGACTCCAGGTTTTCTGGAATTGGGTCCTCAAACCAGTTTATTGTAACTAAGACAGTGCTACAGACAATGATAGACAGGGTAGAAATTAAACCATCGTAAACAAAGTTTATCCACTTTTCAGTATCTACAGATTACAGTGATATGAGGGAAATTCAGCGTATTCATTGAGGGACAGGGATAAAGGTATACAGTGAGTCCAAGAAGTATTTGATCCCTTGCTGATTTTCTTCGTTGGCCCACTAATAAAGACATGATCATTCTATACTTTTAATGGTAGATGTATTCTTACATGGAGAGACAGAATATTAAAAAGAAAATCCAGAAAATAAATCTAAGGAATATATATTAATTGATTTGTATTTCATGGAGTGAAATAAGTATTTGATCCCTCTTGCCAAACACACTCAATACTTAGTGGCAAAGCCTTTGTTTGCAAGCACAGCGGTGAGACGTTTGTTGTAGTTAACCACAAGTCTAGCACACACACCAGGGGGAATTTTGGCCCACTCTTCTTTGCAGATCCTCTCTAAATCATGAAGGTTGGTGGGCTGTCGCTTGGCAACTCTGACCTTCAGCTCCCTCCATAGATTTTCGATCGGATTGAGGTCTGGCGACTGGCTGGGCCACTCCATGACCTTAATGTGATTCTTCTTGAGCCAATCCTTTGTTGCCTTTGCTGTATGTTTAGGGTCGTTATCATGTTGGAAGACCCAACCACGGCCCATTTTCAGATCCCTGGCAGAGGGGAGGAGGTTGTCCCTCAGGATTGTGCGGTACATGGCTCCATCCATCTTCCCAGTGATGCGGTGAAGTAGCCCTGTACCCTTGGCAGAGAAAACACCCCCAAAACATTATGCTTCCACCTCCATGCTTGACGGTGGGCACAGTGTTCTTGGGGTCATAGGCAGCATTTTTCTTCCTCCACACATGGCGGGTGGAGTTGAGGCCAAAAAGTTCAATTTTGGTCTCGTCTGACCACAAAACCTTCTCCCAATAACTTGGTTCATCTTTCAAATGATCATTGGCATACTTGAGGCGCGCCTCCACATGTGCTCTCTTCAGCAGGGGTACCTTTCGGGCACTGCAGGATGTGAATCCATTGTTGCGCAAAGTGTTGCCAATTGTTTCCTTGCAAACTGTGGTCCCAGCTGCCTTCAGGTCATTTGCTAACTCCTGCCGAGTGGTTGCAGGACGATTTCTGACCGTTCTCAGCATCATTGCCACCCCACGAGGCGAAATCTTCTTTGGAGCACCGGGCCGAGGTCTGTTGATTGTCATGTTATACTCTTTAAACTTTCTGATAATTGCACCAATAGTTGTTACTTTCACATCCAACACCTTACTAATCTTTTTGTAGCCCATTCCAGCTTTGTGAAGGTCAACAATTCTGACTCTGAGGTCCTGTGACAGCTCTTTGGTTTTACCCATGTTGGAGACTTGAAATCTGTGTGATCTGTCTGATTCTGTGGACAGGTGTTTTTCACACAAGTGATTAGTGAGAACAGGTGGCTTCAGGTCAGGTAACAAGTTGATTGGGAGTGTCTAACTGGTCTGTAAAAGCCAGAACTGCTAATGAATACTAAGGGATCAAATACTTATTTCACTCCATGAAATACAAATCAATTAATATATATTCCTTAGATTTATTTTCTGGATTTTCTTTTTAATATTCTGTCTCTCCATGTAAGAATACATCTACCATTAAAAGTATAGAATGATCATGTCTTTATTAGTGGGCCAACGAAGAAAATCAGCAAGGGATCAAATACTTCTTGGACTCACTGTACTTTTACTGTATTCAGAATTCTTTCAAACATAACAATTTTTAAATTCTTATTCAATTAAAAAAATATCATTTTGTTGCTCTTTTAAAAGGCTTAAGCTGGCCTGGTATTCGCCAGCTTCTTATTTGACTCCTGATCCGTCCACCTGAAGAGATACCACAGTATCCTTAATGGTGCGCTGGGGCCAGAATCTAACGGTGCTAAGTAGTGCTATTTAACGTGAAACAGAAATCTGAAAAAGAAGATGGCACAAAGGAGCGAATCTCACCTTCAGCCTCTGTTTACAACACAACCTTCTGTAAAACATTCTGTGTTTATGGATTTCACTCCTTATTGTATTCCTAATAATTGATAATTGCAACCCAAATCAGAAAGAGACTAAAGAGCTACGGTGCAGGACATACAAGACATATAGCGCGTGTTGTGCTCACAGTGGCTGATGAGCAGTGCTGGTGCAGTTTAAAGCTGCTGATAAAATAGTAATGACTAGAAATGACTCCCCTTCACTACTTCTACACAGTTTATACAGTTTATATATTTGCAGCTGTTGTTTACAGCTCTGTAATTGGTCAAGGACGCTTAGCTGATTTATTAAGTGTAAAATTGTTTGTATTTGTAGATTTTAGTGCACAGTTTATAACTATTGGCTGAGTTTAAAAAAAAAAAAAGATACAACAAAAATCTTAAAATGTCCCATAATATATGCACAATCCACACTATATGCCATTTTTCTCCCAATATGGTAACTGTAGAACATAAACAGATATTGCATATTAGAACTTGTGTTCTATGTAGAGGATGTTTTACATGGAAAATCTCAACAAAACATAAAAGGATGCTGTAAAAGCAGATCTGGCATCTTTACTGACCGTATTTCTTGTTGAACAGCTCTTTCACTTGTTCCCGTAAAATGACTTTTTCTCCCATGCGACTGACTTCTTCGTCATCTGGAAGAACAGAACCAATTCTCATTTTCACCTCAATACCTCTCATACAATACCTTACAAACATGGGGTTCAGTTTATAATGTAGTTACTTGATTATACAACATGATTATAGAACCGACTAGAGGAAGAAAAAAAATCATACCACTTATAGAAGCATATGCCTTCTTCAGTAAGGTGATTCTTCGTGGTGCTAGAAAGGAGAAGACATGTAGGTAGTATTATTTAGAATGTTCTTACATGCACTGTATCAGTAAAAGGTGAAAAGAGATCACATAATATGTACCTGGTTTGGGTATAAGTCCTTGAAAAGGCCTGTAAAGACAAAAAAAGTTGTTCACTTTTACTGTAGTACATGCTCTTTCTAGGTTTAGACTCACATCAGTGTTATTCAGTGGAACAGTGTAAGGTAATTAACACCTTGTCATGTATAGTCTATCAGATACAGTGTGTTTCTGTGCAGTGTCACAGCTATCCACACAACTAGGGGGCAGAAAGCAACCTGCTCTTCGCTGCTATTAACTATACTACTTTGTATCGCCACTCAGAGGTAAGGTGCACCCAGTGCTTTACCTCGTAATGGTGAAGGAGATTTTATCAGCCACTGCCAGTATCCTCTCGAGGTTTTGCGAACCAAAGGTACAGGGTTTCCGAAAGGGGATGCCAGGGGGTAAGCCCTCGATTATCACCGAGCCAGGGTTGCTCTTGATCCTCTTGTAAGGCACTTGCACAGGATACTTAATGCCCAGTGCCTCACCATACTTCCTGTTGAACAGATCCTGAACCTGCTCCCTTAGGGTGTTCGCCAAGTCGATACGGGAAAGCTTAGCTTCTAAGCTATCTGTGAACAGGACAACAGCAGAGAGATTTTTTTAACAGTCTTTTAAATTCACGTTAACTACTCTGTACAGAGCAGCACAATGTGCCACGAGTTAATTGTTTTAGAGGTGTCGATCTTTGCAGTACCACTATACAATCTGCAAATGAGTTTTCTAGCTAATCACATTGGCTTCTACTGTAAGCTTTGAGGATCTCGTCCCACCAAGAGTCCAGTTGTAGGTTTCAATTAATGATTTAGCCAAACATTTAGTTACACAAGCCATTTCCTACCTGAGAATGCAGGCCTTTTGGAGGCAGGCCCGGGGTCTTCGGAGAGGTTGTCTATAGGGTCAGACTCCACTGAAATTTGGGGAGAAAATGATCAATGCTCAGTCTCCTGTCTTGCTGATGGAACAGTTGTCACTGCTTTGAGCTTAAACTGGGCCTGGATAAGCGGTAAGTAAGATTCTGTACCATGTTTACCTGGGTCACAAGCAGGTTGAGGGGGAAGCTCATGCTTGAGTTGAGTTTCAGTTAACAAGTCTGGCCTTGGGGGGAAAATAAATAAATAAATGATTAAAGCTATATTATTTATCTACACAGTCGAGTCACATTATTATGACTTCCTAATTTCGACCACAGCAGCTTGTAGCTCATAAAGATGAGCTGGCTTGGTGTGCTTTAGGCACCGATTTGTGTATGAATCCATCTTTGCAGATCACGTACACCTACACATGCTGACTGTCCAGTCTTGGGGTGTATGGGACCTTTCAGCAAGACAATACCACATGTCACAAAGCTAGCAATTTCTAACATTGGTTGGAAAAGCATGACTAAGATTTTCATGTACTACCCTGGCCCAGCTGAGCATCTGTGGGACCACCTTGATCATTGTGTTCATTCTATGGATCCCCCCACAAGCCCCCTCCAGCAGCCATGGGATGCACTGCAGTCAGTATGTTGCCAAATACCTGTGACAACCTACCAGGACCCTACATCCTGTCTTGCCGCCGTCCATGCTGCACATGATGGTTACTCTGGATATTAGCAGGTGGTCATAATAACATCCTCAACTGTGCATAAATAAATATGAATAAATGTGGCCACCTGATCCACCTACAGTAGATTTTTGACCCACCTTTGGATAACAAACTGGATCTGACTACTGGCACTAAGTATCTTTCGAAGTTTGGCAGCTCCGAAGCAGTTTGGTCTCCGAAACGTAATCCCATCTGGCAGTCCTGTAATGTATAGGTCCTCTGGATACATCTGGAACTTGGAGTAGGGCACCTTAACTGGCTCGGGGAGGCCAAGAGCCTCAGCTAGAGAAGAGGATATAATAGGGATATTAGGAATAATGACTGATTGTACTACCATACACTTATTTCTCATGTGGTGTTGGTTTAGATCTGACAGTGACCACATTTTAGGTCCTGATTTCTGAGATTTACTTGTAATATAAACTAAAATGCAGGAGTTCCGCCAGGAGGCAGTCTCGTCTCTTGTGCTCCAAATGCACCTACATAAGGCAACGTTTTCCTGATTCTTGGGAGAAACAAGTAATTAAGCCATGACCTCAAGCTCCACGGTTCATGATTTTCTCACCATATTTCGTGCTGAAGAGACTCTCTACTTGCTTTCGCAGCTGAAGAATCATCTCTCCGATGTCTTCTAGAGGAAAGGACAGACAATCACACGGACTGACCGCAACAGCTGAACAAGACTCTACAAGGACTTTACAAAATGCGGCTTACCTTCAACAACTCTCTTGAGGCCCTGGGGTGTAGACTTCTGTGCCAGCGCTTCAGCTAAAAGACAAAGATTACCTCATTTGGGAAAATGGGAAATAAAGGGTTTGGTATATGGATGACTAAAACTAATACAGTGTTATTTTCAACACTCTGACAGACTTTAACTGTTGATTTGATACACTCACCTGTTGATTACTCCAATGACCATGTGTGTAAAGCAGACTTCAAAATAACATAGTGAATGAAATTAATCAAACGAATTAATGACGTGCGAGTTAATATGAACACTTCAACTACAGATGTCGATCCACAAATCTCCCTGCATTCAGAATATGATTATAAATCTGTATTTTGATATAGGGGAATCAAAACATAATTCTGAATGCATGATATGAGTTAAGTAGTCTTATTAACTCGCACTGCAGTACTGTGTATTTGGACTAGGAGTGGGCAGCTAAGGTAGGAAAGTTCTACTGTCAGGTTTGGGTTATTGGACTGGGAATCTACATTTCAGAACGAAAGAGCACACAAGGAGGGGAGTCTACTAGAGTATTGGAACATGGTTGGGACTAATTTCTGCTCGACAGTTGGGTTTGGGTTTGACACTGGGTTTCTCATTTTGCTCCAGCTGTTTTTGTATTTATATTGGACGTCCAACAAACATTCTACACAGTCTAATAGCTGAGCATGACAGTTTTGAAAAGGCAAGTCATTCAGCAGATTTATTCAAGATGCTGTAATTGTAAGACACTGTAGGCAGGCCAGTTTTCCAAACAACCATCCAGTGTTATTCTTAGACTAAAACATTTCCAAGTTTAGTCCAAGTTTACACTCCTTTTCTGCCTAGGAAATATGACCCATGATAACTATACAGATTTCTATGGCCAATTTATCGTGTTAGGTTTCTGGATGTTGCCTTTTCAAGAATGGGCAGGTTTATGGTTTTTACCAGGCCTTCCGCTCTGTATATGCACTGCAGTACTTCATTTTAGGGGTGTAAAAACTAAGGGCATTGATTCAAGTGCATCAATTTTTTAATGTTCATACAACTTAACAGCCAGCAAGCAGCAAGAGTAAGTGAGTGGGTAATGACAGTAAGACTGGTGTACTGTTCCCTGTACAATATTGCTGTGTAAAGAGTAGCTTTCCAGTAACTTTCAGTGTAATGCCATTGTCTTTACAGAGACCTTCAGATATCAGAATTATAGGTTATTTTTTTTACTTCCTTATACACTGTCTTGATGCACTGAATCCATTTTTAATAAATCAAGGCCAGAGAGTTACACCCCTGCTAAATATCCATAGCTAATATTATACTACATTTTAAGATATATAATCAGGCATAAAGTAGAAACTTTTTACTATGGAGAATTTCACTGACGTCATCTGTATAACTATACAGTTGAGATGTATATGTCATTCAGAGTGGTTTGATGGTAAATGGCGCAGCGTAAATTACTGACTTTGAATTCTTCATAGTGGTGAGAACAAGAATCTGGGATCATGAAGGCTACAGCACCAATCTAGCCTTTTTTTTCCCATTAAAAATGACTAGTGAATCAACATGTCTTTTCTTCAATTCTACATATAATTATATGATGATAGTAACAGAAATGAGCTCTGTCTGCATACCATTTGGCTTTTCAGTGCCAGGCATTAAATTTATAATCATTTTTGTCTAATAATATTCTGTGATTTCACTTTAAGAGACATTAAACTATTAATCACCATCACTGTCAATGCTTCTAACAAATAAGCTTGAATGTAGCATCTCATATCAAACCACTCTGAATTACCCTAAATGATTTTGTTTACATCTTAGTTATGTAATTATGCAGAAACCTGGAAAAAATCAGTGGAATTCCCCTTTAAACAATAACAACCTAATAAATTCCCTGCTGCATTGTCAAGTACAGGGGTCATAAAGCAAGGAGTGAAAAACCTGGTTGAGGGCTGACACACGCTAGACAGGATAGAAAGGAACATGGTACTAGTAGCTGGGTACAAAGTTAGGAGGTGATCAACTAGGAAAGGTTCCATACGTATCCTGCTTTGCTTGGGGTAATCTACTTCCCTAACCGAAGACGAGAAAGCTCCAAAGCCAGAGGGTGCTGTGTCCAAGCTCCAGCTGGGAGGAGGAGTGGCTGCAGTTACCTGCTAGTGGCTCCAGGGGGCGGCGGAGGTCAGGGGTCACTATGTCAGCCTGAGGTTCACTCGGCTCCTCTGAGGATGCTGTGGACTCTAATGATGATAGAGAGAGGTTGATTTGACTCATACAATTGGCCAAAAGACAAAGGTCTGGTGTTATGATACATCGTTTCATATTTGCATTGCTAATTCAAACGAGTGGAGAGCTAAAGTTCCAGGGAACACAGTGCAAATCAAATGTTTTGAATGACACTAAACTTGAGTTATATTAAACATCTAGCTAAGCCAGAATTACACAAAGATACAAATATTATAAAACATGGCTGACCTATCTAAGAACTCATGAATGTATGAACAGATAAACAAATAAACAGGCAACTAGCAGCTCCATTCAGGTGGTTCAGCTTGCTAGCTTTTGGTCATGCTGTTCAGTTTGATCTTGCTAAGTCTCTCTGACTCTAAAACTTGAGTCGAGTAGGCGGGGCAAGAAACATCAGTCTTATGATTTGTCAAGGGAATGCTTACGGAAGATTAGGACCGCCCACTTTACATGGAGGAAAGATATATGGTGAAATGCGTCAAGTTATTTATTGGTCACTGGAACATTATTCAAAGGGTCTACTAAGTGAGTTTTAGTTTTGTAATCTTCTGAATGGCTGCATATGCATTCAGAGGGTTACAGACCCAGACCAATATATATTGTATTATATAGCAACATACGGACAAACCATGAAACCATGGCAAAGCTTATTCAGACACCACAAGCACACCCTATGAAGAGCATGTAAACAAGATGGTCCTACAATGGTTTTATTTACAGATTAATTTAACCAGGGCGTCACACCCACTGCTACTGTTAACTACACAGGTGTGCGTTTCCTGTACAACTACGGAGGCTAGTACTGAACTATTGTGGTGCGATGCGTTGTTACACTAACTGCCATCTAAAGTACAGCCGTTTCCCAAAACTTTAGTACAATGTTCATATCACAGTAATTTCAACCTCTATAATTCGAACCACCATGTTTCCAAATGTGTTTGGTCTGACTTTCACAATGGGATACGTGCATGAACTCACAAACCTTATAATATAAGGCCAAAATATGAGAATCAGTACACATAATTAAAGTATTATTTAGGCTACTCATATTTCTTCATATTGTAAACAAATAACTTTCCACCACCACTACCAGTCACAGAAATACTACAACAACAAAATAATAATATCAACCATGAAAATAATAACAATAATAATGTTAAAACTTGTTAGAAAAAGATTATATCAATAGGTTACCCTTCTTATAAAAAACAAATCTCTACAAAAACAAAATAGACCCTATTAGCAATATAAAATAAAAAAAGCCCCACAAGCAGCATGTCAAAGTGGCACATTTGATATACATGTGTATATAACATGACACAGCGTTGAAGAGTGTCTCATACGGACGCATGTTCGAAACCCAGGTGTCTCTCTTTTTGTTTTTTTTCTCTTATTGGTAATAAAGGCTCTCAGTGATAAAAAAAAATCATAAAAGTAGTGCAAAGTTTTCTACGTTGTGTTTTATGATATATGTTTGTAATAAAGACTTGATGGCATGTTTTTTCATAGGCCTAGACTAACGTTACACAGCTGAACCAACACGAGAGTTATAGCGAACTGATAAATGCAGCTATAGTCATAAACAAAGATATATATGAGGACATACACATTTACAAATAACTACATGTTTACGGCATTTGATGTTCTAAATGTTCGTACCAGAAGAAGTAAATTACTTTAGCTCAGTGACAGGCTTGCTTCTACTGTGTCCTGTATCATTAATGACATCATGACGCATGTGTCACTTAACAATGGTTCAGACTATGTAGGTTACTAATGTAGCTGCAAACGTAGTAAGTGACGTAGTTAACTATGGTTTTGGGAAATTCACCCCAGCATGGGAGAAAAAGAAGCACATACCTGGCACGGTCACCTGAATAATTTCGCCGTCTGGTGGCTCTGTTTTGATCTTTTTCATAGGTACGCAGTCTCCAGAAGGCCCTGGAAAAAGATAAATGATAATGAAAATTTTTGCAAAGCGAAAAAAGTTCCATTATGCCGAAAGGAAACTTATGATAATGTGTGCCATTACTTACGGCAGATATTATTCAATTATTAAACCATTCTGAAGATCACCAGAGCGTGCAATTATAGAGACTCACCTGCTTCACACTCTGCCAAGGGACTAACGCAGGAGCTGGTGGATCTTAAGAGACAGAGAGATATTCAAACATAACAAATAAGACGAGCATTACTGTGACTGGCAAAGAAATATTTATAAGAGATTTGCTAAAGCAGTTAGCATTAGTGAAAGGGTTCAGCCTCTGTAAATCCAATTAGACAGCACAGTACCACCGACTGGACTGAACTCTCATACGTGTATCCACAATTGGCTGTTTACTTTGGCTGAGCACACAAACTGGGGCATGTTTAAAACCAATTAGCCTGGCTGCCAGTCTCCATGCCGGAGGGGAAGGATGCATACCTGCTGCTGTGGGTGTTGCTGACCAGGTCCAGTGCCGAGCTCGGCACCCTGAGGCCTTCTGGGAAGCCTTCTTCAGCTAAACCATCTAGCTTCCCCTCCTCCTTAGCAACCTTCCCTGCAGCTGAAAAAGGATAACAGAAAAGGAAAACAAGAATTTATTCATTTGTGAAATCTTAATTTTAGAGACTGCTCACATGGAGTTCTTGCTCCAATTCTATTAATCAGCAAGACACAACTGTGTCCCCGAACTATGAAGTCCTGCAGTGCATAGCTTTTGTGTACCTCCGGAAATGGATGGCTTGTAGAAAATACAGTGTATACATCTAAATAAAACTGTATATGGATCATTCTATCAAACTGGTTCAAGAAACAGTTCAATTTATTCTGGACTTGTAGCTTTTGACCAAATATTCTGTCTCGGCATAGCTTTATCACTCCAGAGAACATGTTTCCACTTCTCCCCGACTGCTTTACACCACTCCAGCCAATGCTTGGCACCACACACAAACATCGCAGGTCTTTGTGCAGTTGCTTGGCCATGGAAACTCAGTTCATGAAGCTCCCAAAGCACAGCTCTTGGGCTAATGCTGCTTCCAGAGGCAGTGTGGAGCAGACAGGCCAACTGGCTGTGAATAGTTTGTGCTATATATATATATATATATATATATATATATATATATATATTGACCAATGTATACTGTTGTGCTGCAGTATAAAAAAAGGACATGTGAATGTCTTGTAAAAAAAAAAAATTCTTGTTAAAGAAAAGATTACAGTGAGTTTTATACAGAGAGATTATATTATTATAATCTATTATAGAGTCTATTGTTTCAAAATCAGTGTAGCTATGAAACTATAGGATGGAAGTTCATTCTATGTTGTAATGATGTACAGATGTTTTTATTTGTATGTTACACTTTATTACTAGATTATTGTATTGCTGTAGTATAATAATACATTTTAATGTAAGTATTTAATGTTAACTACATTAATTTATTACTTTCCCTAAGAACCCTATAGCTAAAGAGCATTTGGGTCTTTCTGTATACAATTATTGGGATATATAGGTCTTTCTCTAAATGGTCTTAAAAGCAAAAGGCCACCAAATCCATGTATCTGAATCAGCGTGTTCATATGTGTGTCTCTTACTGATGAATTTCTACACCTTTAGTTCACACAGCTCTGAAAAAGCCCGTTCCGTGTCACATTTAGGCGAAAAACCTTAATCCAGGAATGTGAATTAAAAACCCTTGCTTGTTCTACATCTACAGCTCAAGCTATGCAGTGCATGAGGGACGTTGAGCTACGAGATCACTCAAAATCTTAGTGTGTGAAGAGACTAAACGACATCTCACTCACCTGTGAAGATCCGCTCGTCAAACATTCTGAAAGAAAGAACAGAAAGGCCTGTAAATAATCATGGCCTAGAAGAGAGGTTGCTCCTAAACATATTGAACTGCTTAATCTGTATGCACAAGGCTGGTGACTGGCAGCGGGAGATTTCCTCATTAAGCCAAATCGTCGGGCGCACGCTGGCTTGTGGATGGCAGCGGTTACCACAACCAGCAGGGCGCAGCGCCTTGGACGGCCAACAGTGGTCTGCCAGATGGCACAAAGAGTCTTGGTGCTTTCTTCATGGGACGAATTAAAAAATTTGGTGTGGTCAGTACTAATGGCTGAATGTTCATGTCCAGTCACTGCCTGCTAAATGAAATGACAGCGAAAATCAACTGGATAGAGATGGCACAGATCCAGTCCTGAATATCGGTACTGAGCCGGCATTAGCAGGAAATGCTGGATGGGATATCAGAGGGAAAAAGAATTAATCTGACCCAAAGCAAATCAATCCTGAAATAGCACACGCTCACATTGCATGAGGTCATGTCGTTCAGTAATGGGCTTATTTGGGTATTGTGGGCTAATGCAGATGTCCGGTGCTTTGGCTTTGGTGAGTTTTCTAAATTGTGGTAATTGATCATGATTTCAATGACAATCAAAACAGTAAAACAATCCACTGGGAATTTAAATCGATTTACCATGAAACCATTTATTTACCATCACTAAACCCAGACATTCACTGTGTGATTTTTAAAATCTGGTTGTTTGCTGACATGACACGACATGGGTGCTCATACTGCACGTGAAGCGCAGCCCATACAGACAGCTCAGCAGTGTCTACTGTGTCTATCCTACATGGAGCACCTTGTAGGGTAAGAGGCTCCTGCAACAAGCAGTGCATCATATGTGTAATATGACAAGCAAACTGTGCTACAACAGCTTTGCTAACTTTACTACACTGCACTGAAACTAAGGACCAGGCGAACGACAGATAATATAAAGCATCACTGTAGTACAGTCTGCACATACGAACACTGGTGCTGAAAACGTCGACTATTTGTAACCTGCTGAGAGTTACATGGGTGACATGCAATGGAAAGCAGTTAATTCAGCGCCCTGAGCGGATCTGTTAGATAACTCCATTCATTTCTCAATTACAGCATGCTGTATGTACCACTGCATCATGAATGAATGAAGCAGATGGCAGATTTAAGACTATCAGTCTAAATTAGGATCAGATCTAAGTTAGTTACTGCTATATTTATCCATGTCTGCTCAGAGTGCAGCATTTATGCTGAGTCAGGTTTTCAATTGATTCATTCTGCATGCAGTGCCTATTTAGCTTTTCACAATGCACGGGGCTGGTGAATATTATGGTGAATAAGCTGTGCAGGAGCTGCGTGTCAGATTTACGGATACATTAAAACGTAGTGGGCCATAATGAATCCATGTCTGGTTTGCGACTCCGGGTCTACAAGAGGTTTCTTTTTCAGAAAACAACGATGTGGTCGAATGCCCTGACGGCCCAGGAAAAAGAAAGCACACTAAAGTATACATAATTGAAGTAATCTTAGTATATACTAAGATTAAAGAACTGAAAGTGTGCTATTTTCAAAAACTTTTTTTTTAATAGTGTAACAGCACATGACTCTATAAGGAAGTTTTTCCAGATGTGCTCTTTTTATGTAGCTACTTAAAAGGAATTTCTTATTCAGTAGTAAAAAAGATGGAGTCCCTCACCTTCTGACTACAAAGCGGACACCGTGCCGCTCTTCCAAAATACGTTTGAGTTTGGGCACTCCGTAGGTGCACGGCCTCTTGAAGGGAATCTTGTCTGGAATTCCAATGATTTCCACCGCTTCCGGATCACAGGCAATCTTACGGTATGGCACAGGAACCATATGATCCAAACCCAAAGCTTCAGCTGATGATTAGAAAAGTTTGTTAACACATATTGAGACAGTTCACTTACCAAACACAGAACAGCAGCTACTACTAAAACTAATGTTCTTCACAAGTTACAGTCCCTGGCAGAATCTTTATATTATATATGTGTATATATATATATATATCCGTTCATGACAGGGACATGTAGGGGACTGTAAGGCAAAATAGCACCAGATGAAAATGTATTTATATAAATCTGAGTTCAAAGTATATTTCAGACTTTAGACTAAAATCCCTTTGCTTTCTATAAAAACAGATGACTGATCATTCCATTCTATTGCCAACAAAACAATCAAAATACAGCTTCACTTTAAAAATGAAAGTATTATTTTCACATGTGCAAACTAAACAGAAGGTACCCTATATATGGTAATTTTCTATATTTCTGACTTACAACTCTCTCAGTTAATGACATTCAATAGATTCGATCTCTTCGTAAAGTCTTAATACATGCATGTATATTTCTTATAGTCTTAATGTGTTGTACACATTTAGATCCCTGGTTCTTTTTGCCACCACTATAAAGAAATCCAAGCTGGTAAGTTTCTCCACGTTGAACCAATCTTGAATTATGGTCTATATAACAATAAATGAATTATGCTGAAATGATGAAAAATCTGTGGAATTTTCCTTCATAATACGTGTAGTGAAACGACAGTAACATCTAAGTTTTAAAAAGCTGCTTGGGAAAAAAAGAAGCAAAAATCATAGAAGCCTGCAGACACAGAGGCAGCGGTTGTGGTTTGGGTCTGTGTGGGTTTAGTGGTTTGTACAGCGGTTAGCTCTCTGGCTCACCATAGCGGCTGTTAAAGAGGATCTGTACGCATTCTCGAAGTGTGTTGATGTCCTCCGTTTCCCTGATGAATGCATCCCATTTTTCTGCATAAGGGAAGAAACAGAGGGATATCAGAAGACGTACTCAGCACTATCAGTGAGCACATTAGTGAGCAATGGAGGTTTGTTTTGTCTTCTGGGTTTGTTTGTGTTAGTCAGAGAAGACAATTAACGCAGGTCCTGACTCCCGGCAGTGTCTGAGGGGCTCCTGTCGCTCTTTTGAGGGGAACAGAAGTCGCAGGCCCGGGTGTCCTGGCTGAACTCCCAGCTTTAGTCTGCCTCCACCCACCCACTCAGTGCCTTTGGCACGATGACTCCATTTTTTTTTAACCGCCATTCGCCACCAGCCACAGCAACAATGGCTGAGCTACATCTTCTAAACTGATAGCTATGGTAACCAACATAACCCAGATGGTCACTTCTCTGTAGGTGTATGTGTTTTTTTTTTCTATATGAGTGATTCAGAACTGATACATTTCATTGTTACTGTGAGGCAGATGATATCTCCAGAACTGTTCCAACGAATATTATATTAAGCATGCAAAAACTATGCAAATACTTTGAGATATTTTTTAGGCCTGGCACAAACATCACTTTGTTCTCTGTTCCAATTTTAGTGTGTGCTCGGGACCTTAAAATGACCATCCAAAATTAAGCAGTGAAAGGCCTCAGTGTACGTGTTTGCAGCCTCCCGCGCACCTGATTTTTCATGGACTATGGAAAACAGAAGGCGTTTGGAGACGTGGATGCTGGGAGGGCTCTGGCCCAGGTCTCCTGCCAGTGCTATCCGCTCACCTACAACAAAGCACAAGACAAACTCAGACTTGATAAACTTGAAAGGCTTACGGCTACATCAGTAAGGTCCACAAACGCATTACCTTTAAAAGTTCAATTCAGAATAATTTCATAAAACATCATTTCCCATCATCCTAAATAGGGGTCTGACATACTATTCTCTATTATAATTGGCCAAAATTACATCACACAGCTAAAAGCAGTAGCAGCACCTTGATTGAAGTCCAGATATTGTCCAATTTTATACATGACAGTAAATCACAGAGTCTAACAAGTCTATTTAAGACTGCTTAATAAATCTTCTACCTTTAAGGACAAGGATGGATTTTCAGAGTGCAATATGTGTATGGAAATGTGCAAAAGTCAGAGACCCCTCTCATCAGTTACACAACTTTCTGCCAAACTGGCTACTAAGCATAAGTAATTCATTGTTCTATAGAGATTACTTATACAGTTATACAGATAGAGTACCAGTCAAAAGTTTAGGCACGGGTACTCATAGCAGGTTCCCCATATGTTTGTCTTAATGCTTTACTTTAGAAGTGAAGATAAAAGTGAAGACATTAAACTATTAAAAACAGCACTCATGGAATTACACAGTCCACCTTAAAAACCTCCAGAATGGAACTTTACAGGAAGATAGAACAGCTTTCATAATCTGCAATGGAGGCTGATATAACAAGATTTTTTGTAAGCAAATTTAGACCAATTAAACTGGTCTGTCCATCTCAAATATTCTCTAAATTAAATCAAACCAGTTAAACAATAAAATAAATAAATAAATATGTATGTATGTATGTATGTATGTATTAGAGGTGGAGATATGGCAAACATATAACACTGTGATACATCAAGAGTACATGTGGTATAACAGGATATGACCTCCCCACGGTCCAGATCCTAACATCATTAAATTGTGGTCTTTGACTTTTGCACAGTACTGTACCATAACACCACCTGATGCAGTTTTGGATGAAGGTATGGTTATTAATAATTGTTATTATTAGTAGTCAGTGTGTGTAATTCTGATTTGTGATAAGCTTCTATTGCTTGTCAGCTCCATTAGAACATTAATTAGCTCCACTAAAGAAATAAGGAAGTAAAACCTGGACATCAAGTTTTGTTTGATTGACTACATTTCTCTGCCGGTGAAACACCGAGACCTCTCACCACTATCAGAGCCTTCTTGGGCCGCGCACCCCTTCTCGTCCCCCTGCACCCACATGGCCAGACGCTCCTTGCCCAAGCCGTGTATGGCCGAGGACTTTGGCTCCAGCTTGCCGTCTGGGTGGGGCTGGGAGGACATGGGCATGCCATAAAGGAAGCTGGATAGCATGGAGCTGCTCGCAGGCACTTCCTGTGCGGGGGGTTTGACGGGGGCGTGGTTGCTGGCGCCCTTGGCGGTCGAGGAGCAGTGGTGGTTAACTTCCGGACAGGATTTGCCATCACGCAAGGGCTCGTCTGGTGGTCTAGATTTGGGAGCAAAATAGTGTGAACTGTTAACCTCAAACGCAAACACAAATTTACACCTTATCTCAAATACAGAAAACTACATGCTCCTAAAGGTTTCACTCTCAATTACGATCTTTAAAAAAAGTTAGGAATTGGAAAGTTACTTCAGCAAAAGGTTTCTGATATATACACAGTCAGTCAACGGTGGCCCTCTGCAAAATACATGCTTTGTTGATTTTTAACACAAATGTGGTTCATTTTCTGCAGTTTGAGATATTGTAAGACAGCTAGAAGGTGGTTTGGGCAAAAGTTATGATATCATTTCATATGCATGTGTATGTGTGTGTGTAGGTGTGTGTGTGTATTAATTATTGTTATCCTCACATTCTGTAAAGCACTTGGAGCTGCCAACAGTATGAAAGGTGCTCTATAAATAAACTTTATTATTATCGTTGTTGTAATAATAATAATAATAATAATAATATTTAGCGCATTTTTTAAGCTAAAATAAGTGAACACATCCTTTAAAGAACATACTGCACATTTCACATTGACTGACTATTTGTTGACTTATTAAAGCTGAGCTTTCTAAAATTAAAAATGACAGATTTGCCTGTGCCTGTCAATTTTATGTATTCTTTATGTATGTTCATTGCAGCAAATAGAAATGTGCATTAAAACTTGCCTACTACTTAAGACTACAGTAATGACTATTCCTTACTTTCAATATGAAAACAAAGCACCCGCCCTTCACTCACCGTTTAACAATGAACCGGATGCGGTTGCTCTGCTCTAGGATCTTCATTAAGGTCTTAGTGTCATACTCTGCTGGCTTTCTCAGAGTCACACCTTCAGGCAGGCCTTGCACGACCACAGCGCTGGGCTCCTTTTGAATCCACTCATAAGGCACGGGGACCAGGCTGCTCTTCCCAACAGCCTCACCTAAGAAACAGAAACAAATCACACTCGATTCAAAAATGTTTGGCTAGAGGATAATGGAAATTAGTGAAGATAAGCATGTGTAAAAGCAGTCAGTGACATAACTTTTAATGTTACTTAGAGATCATCGCAAAATCAACCAGTGGCACACATCCTTTCCAGTCTATATTACATCCTGTGCTCTGCTTGTATGATAGACATTTTAGGAAAACAGTGGAGATTCTCTAAGGCTATACGCACCAGATACAGTATTAGTTTTTTTGTCTCTAGTCCACACAGAAATGGCAGGTTATGTTACTAAAAATAAGCTTTTCCAAAATGCTATTCAGGGTAGAGATGTCATGTAAACAAATGTTTCAGTATTTTCATGAGGTTCGCCAAAACACAGCTTAACGCCATTACCTTGGTCGTTAATTTACTGAGCAACTTTGTTAAATACGAATGCTGGCTGGGTTCTTTCTGCATGTTCTGCAATTTGGGTGTTGATCACATGTTCATATTTGAATTTAGCAGAATGAACAGAAAGATGCTCACTTTTTTTAATCAGGTATCAATCGGATCTCAAATTTCTCAGTGATTCCACAAAAATCTTGAACTACTCTTCTCGAGAAGATTAGGAGTGTGAGGCCATGTCTGTGACAGTCATGGCATCCTCCCGACTGTAACCTCTGGATTTTTTTTTCGCTTTTCGAGCTTTTATTTTCGAGTAGCAATCAAACTTGAATCTGTGTGAGATATCAGATCATTAAAGTGTTTCAGGCTGCTGTAAAACGAAAACGGCTTTTGTGTTCGTCTTGAAAACAAAGCTAAAACCTTTTCCAGCTTCGTTTTCTAGATATTTTGTGTGATAAGCAGGCTCACATTTTCATCTTAAAGCCCAGACCTTCAGCTTTTATGAGGTATTATCTCACCCTTCTGGGCTCGTGTGCTCATGTTTCTTTTGAAAACCAAGGGAAAAAGTATTTAGTCTAGTAAGTTTTCAACAAAATCCTTGCACCCACAAGCACAAACACAAGGTGGAAAAAACAAAATTTTGGTTCTGCAGGGTTAAATGTCCTTACTGTAAAGCACGCTGAAGACTTCCTCTACCATCTTCCTCAGAACAAAGATATTGGAGTGAGTGTCTGTTAAGGCTCGCTGCTTCCCAGGCTGTCCAGTGTCTTTGCCAGTCCGGCTGCATTCTGCATCAGGAAGTTTGGCGTGGGAGTTGACTGAATTTAACGTTTGCAGACAGGACACCCCTGTGGAACATCAATCAGAAACAGCTTGAAGCCAGTTCCAAACACTACTTTTCGTATCATGGAGTGCAGGTTCTTCACTTCTTAAAATCCTTATGTGGCTAATAATAAACAACTACTTCTATGAGGTCTAACTGAACTTATTAGTTAACTGACTCTTAATCGCTATCGGCTGTGTTAGCATTTTATTCTAATCACTCCTGTAATGGCAATGAGATAAAGAATTGTGCTTGAACAAAAGCCGACACTCACTGCAGAATTTGTGAAAGTCCGTCTGTATTTCCTTCCTGGAATTGAGGAAAATTCTTCCCTTTTCTGTTCCCACAGCAATTACACTATCCTCATGCACAGTGACACAGGCCACCTCTGCATTCAGCTTCGACATAGCAGAGCACTGCAAAAACCAGTAATTACAGAAGATAATCATTCACCAGAAAAACGACAGAGCGAATACTGGGCATGCAAATCCAAGAAAAGATTAGACTTTACTATAAAGCATAACTGTTCAGCCTATCGACTAATGATAAATGTCTTCCTGTAACACAAACGGAGCACATACTTTGGGGATGTTCAGTAGCTCCTGAGAAGCTGAGCATCTTTCAGTTCAATGGATCAGATATACATATAGATGATCAGCCAAGACAGGTGTCCAAAGTTTGCTTCTTTATTCTGACACTATGCAGCAACGTGGCTAACCTAGCTAACAAATAACAGAAGCGTATTGCTTACTGACTAGCACTGTGCAAATGGCTACAAATACACTGCATAGCTGAAAACATGTATTTTCAACATTTCTTTTCTGCCCTCGTGTACTAGCAGGACTAGCAGGAGTACATATTTAAACCAATGACTTTGAAGACATGCATTGTACAGCAGAGCCCTACTCTGAACTACTCTTTTCTACAAGATCAGGGCCGTGTGGACATTTCAGAGTCAGTCACGGCAACCTGTGGTACAGGGGTGCACAACTCAAGAAACTCCGGTCCCGGAGGGCCCTTACAGTTTGGCAGTTCCTCAAATAAACCTCAACCCCCGATTAAACCTGGGAATTAAGAGATGGATAGATGGATGTTTTACTGATACCGAAGGAAAACAATGGTGAGCTGGTGAGCAGGTAAACTAGCAACCTGTGCTGGACACTGCAGGACTAGAGCTGTGCACCCCTGCTGTAGTACATTTAGTACATGTAGGACTTTAGCTGCAATAAAACACAAATTAACCAGCCATCAAACATGGGTACTGGTAAACCTGAGTGTAGGTATTTAAAATAGGTTTCAAATGTAGTAGAAATTGTCACCTGACAGCTTTACTCAACATAATTCGTATTAAAAAAGTATATATAAACATAATCATATACAAGATATGCTTAGTTATAACATATTTAACTGTATGCTTAATTTTAATTGCTATATTGATTTAATTGCACATATTACATGTTTATAGCTTAGTATAGCTTAGTATGTTTATACATACTTTAGTACGATTCAACTCATGTGTATTTAAAATACATATTTAAAGCAATGGCTTTAAAGACATTCTGTTGCACAGCGGCGCCCAACGCTGAACTACTCTTCTCTACAAAATCTGGATCGTGTGGACATTTGATTTGATGAGGCTTTATGACAGAGAGTAAGCAGGCCGTACCACAGAGTCCAGAGCGGATACCAGGCTGGTGAGAATCTCCTGTCTGGCAGACACCTGTGGCCCCCGGAGCTCAGCGCGAGAGTTCACCCTCAGCCCATCACAGCTGAGCTTCCGCAGCTGGGCCATCCCTCTAAAGAGACAGAAACCAGAGTTAAGAATTACATATATTACATATAACATATAACATGCTACAGAACAGAAAAACACAACAGATCCGTCACTAATAACAAAACCAGGGGATCATTTCACATCCATTATTTCTCACTAATAACCACATCACTTCCAAACTTCAATCCACACCACATATGTACTAAAAGAATTACATTTATTATTTAAATATGTTGAAAAATGACAATATATTTGCTGAAAATAATGACAAAAAACTATTTTGTAGTGACATTTGCTGACATTGAAACAAACAGATCTAGTCAGTAGTGTAAATCTGTGAACTCAGAACATAAATCAAATGCCATTCATGCAATCCATTAGGTCACTATGTAATTATGTAGTTACATAAAAACAGCATTGCATTAGAACACAAATAGACTGTTAGGGCTTCAGAGTTGCCCAGAAAAAGATAGAGTGCCTTCAGTTACTTCTTATCAGTGTAGGAGTGGACAGAATTTATGCTCGGACCACCTTTTAAAATCGAATGTACTCTAACTGTACACACTGTAATGTGGACTGTATGGAGGCTCATATCGTCACTGTCCAATGAAAAACATCTGTCTCTATTTTTGTTGGTTTGTACGTTTATCCATCATTTGACCACAACAGCTGCTGTTTACAGTGTGTGAAAATTTCATGATGAAGGGAACGACAGAAATGTCCCAAAATCACTTGGAAATATATCTGGTTCCATTGACTTACATTCAAATTAAACTAGGATGATGGCCTCTTCTGTAAAGTTGTCATTTTTGAGACAGTGTCATTTTTCTGTAAAGTTGTCAGTTTTTTGGACAGTAATGGTATGAACAATCTGAGCAAAGCAATGCAGAAGTAGTAGCTGTGTCTGTTTATTAAAGTAGCATTACCAGCCTAAAACTGGTTATTGAATGGGTCAAGTCATTTTCTGTAGTCCTTGCCTTTGCCTTAATCTCTTAGATTTTTCAGAATTTCCATTTGTTTATCATTTTCATATTCACATTCAATGCATTATACCTTAAATTCCTAGCATACACTAGCAACTACATCACTAACATTTGGAAATCTCTGTGGTGCCACCCAAACCTGACTGCTAGCCTACCCACTGATCTCCGAGCTAACAATTATAACCAAACTAGCATTAGTGTCACTTGGTACCTTGGTTGTACACCAACCATTCACTTTATCAGATATACCTCCTTGTATCTACAACTCATTGTCCATTTTATCAGCTCTACTTACCATACATGAGCACTCTGCAGTTCTACAATCACAAACTACAGTCCATCTGATTCACTACATGCTTTGTTAACACCTTTTAGCCTGTTCCTTACTGGTCAGAACCCCACAGGACCACCACAGACCAGTGACACAAATGTGGTGGTGGTGTGTTAGCCTGTGTTGTGCTGGTGTAAGTGGATCAGGCACAGCAGTGCTGCTGGAGTGTCACTGCTGGACTGAGAACAGTCCACTAACCAAAACTGTCTAGCCCACAGCGCCCTGTAGGCAGCGTCCCGTGATCACTGATGAAGGACTAGAGGATAACCAGCTAGCGTGCTAACTTTAGCTCATAGCTTCACGGCTGGTCCTCCACATCTGGCAAGACATTTCTGTCATTGCACCACTGTAACGACGATTTGAAGATTTAAAGTCACTGCAGTTAAATAAAACATAGATCCCTCTAGAGATGACTACAGCATCTCTGTAGGATGCAAGTAAACATGTTTACTAAAGCCATAAGTCACGGGAGACCATGCGTTACTGTGATTTTATCATGGGGAAGAGCGTTCTTAGCCACAACATTCACCTTACTGCTTTTATAAATGCCAGCCAACATAAAGACAGCACACTCATTTTCAGAAAATAACTAAGTTATTACTGTTGATAATTAACATAAATAAGTTTCACCAGGAAATATAGTGCCTTCAGAGTACAGTATCACAGTCAAGCAACCATGGACTGTTGGACAAAAAAAAATTGGTCTCCTATTGCTGTACACTGCAGTCCCGTCATGGACTTCTTAACTTTCAATCAAATAATAACGAGCCTATGATAACACAGCTCTGTTTAATGCCAAACTTACATTATTTGATCACCAAATTACCATCATATAGCCCCAATCCAGAGGCACCAGCTTCCCACACTAGGCTGGATATCAAACAGTTCCCTGCTCCCTACAATGTGCACTACACAGGAATTTAAATACTGGCTCCTGCAGCCCAGCAGTGCACAGTGCAGCTGAGAACTGTAAATTGGTATTTAGACTGCAGGAGATAGACCTTTAAACCTACATAGCTCACTATTCAGGCAGTACGGAGCTGTTTGAGACTCAGCTTGGATGCTACTTTTTGAAGCGTGTAAAAGAGGTAACATTCCTTAGACTTTTATTGAGACGTTTTACAGGGAATCATATCGAAGGGCTTTAATTCAGGCCTGTAATATTAATGATGGAGTTGTTTACTAGAAGTCAACACAGAACAAAAATGTAATGTAACTGCGATTTATTGGATCACTATGTAATTATGATATTACATACATATAGCAGAGCATAAGAGCAAATAACAAGGTTTAAAAGTTACTCAGAAAATGATGGAGTGCTTTATCAGTGTAGGAGTGGGCAGAATTTATTTAAGTCCTCTAACTGTACTTACTGTATAGTGAACTGTATAAAGACCCATACGAAAAATCTGAGCTCAGCAAGGCTAAAGCAGTAGCTGTGTCTTTTGATTAAAGCAACATGCTGGGTTAATTACTGTGTTAAGGAGTAACTGTGTTAGCCTGTTTGCTACCTTTTAGCCTGTTAGCTCACTGACCATCCGAGTTCTAGTTAAGTCAGTAGAATATCAGCTGCTCAGTAAACAGGTTCTTATTTATCAGTACACTTGCTGGTCTATGCAAGCAGCATTATCCTGCCTTCACCCGGGCAGCGACTTTTTGCCTCTCGTTGCCCAAATCTCTGGTCGCTAATCTCCTCTGAGCATTTCTGAGCTCTAGCGGTTGGTTGACTGCCATGGTTTCAATGACACCAAGCGACAAATCAGATCCATTCGCTAAAAATAAAATACCTGGAAATAAAAATTGTGTGTGCTTGTTTTTCATTCATTCCTACGTGGTGCCTCACTGTCTATGCAGTCAGTGTGTACAGAAAGCGGTGTTCAGTCTTTATAATTGCTGTACATATGTGGTCAGAGGACCTGCCACCGTAGCTCCAACTCTGGTAAGAACAACTTATCTAGAACCCTATTAAGGAGTGTACTGTTTCAGTCATGGTGGAGGTAAAACGTCCTGCTCATCTACTTTTGGTAATCGCCACATTGCTCCCAATGTTAAGCTTCGCTCAGCTTTGTCACATCACTGCCCCACTACATATCTGCAACTCTCACGCTTCTGGTCGCCAGCTCTCACTGAACACAAATAAATTCCAGCTACTTCTTTGTGACTTGTCACTGCCGGTGTGAACACAGGGTTAGTCAAAGGTTATTCCATTTACTGCTCAAAGATTTTTCATGATGTGCTCCAGAAATACAAAGCTTCGTTGTTGTGAGCCTGTCATAGGTTTGCATTGCCAACTGGCTCAGCCAATCAGATTTTAGGACCAGAACTATCTGTTCTATAAAACATGTTTAAAGCACACCCAAATAATGTGTCTGTTCACTTTACTGAAGAGAGCTGGCAGTCTGGCCTCTATAAACGTGTCCATTTGCGGACATAAAAACCCTTTAAGAAGCTTTAAAAAGTGATAGTAATACCCTCTTCCACGCTAAAGCACCAAAATCCGTCACACGCACGTGAAAGTAGCTAATTACGATAAGCCTTTGTCAACCAATTAAAGCTGGCTCAGATTATTGCCTTAAAACCCTTCATCCTTAATTTGCTCTTCTTGGAAGCGACACAGAGGCTGGGAGCGCTGGGCCTGTGAACTGAACCGAAACAGGAACGCCCCTCACCTCAATCTGAGAGTCCTGTAATGGTTACAGGGGGCTTCGGCCCCTGTCTCATCCTGTAAGACCTACCAAAGCATCTGTTCAATTGCTTGTTGGCTATGGTGGTCTGTTTATACCTAATGATACTCTATTACGACCAAAAATGACACTTAAAAATGAGAACCTGCAAAAACATGATGATAAAAGAGATGGGAATGGGGCGGGGGGGTGGGAAACGCAATCCTAATTCCGGGTCCTGCGTTCTCATGGCAACGGCAATCCGTCTCCTTGGAAACTAATCTCGAGGCATGTGAACAATGCGGCTGTGGCCTTTAATCTCTCCAGACACTGGGAGCCATTATCCTAGCCTCCAGGCAAAAGCAAAAAAACGCAGCTAGCTACCCAGCCAGGCCCGAGCCCTGCTATTACTGCCGATTCCTCCAGAGCGAGGAGCCCCCTCTGAAAGCCATTACAGCTCACAGATGGACCGCTCTGTCTGACCGCCGTTGCTCGAGGCGCAATCCACGATTCACAAGCAAGGAAACGGAGGCCACTGGGTTTGTCCGCTTCGCGTGCGTTCACAAAATTAGGTCTGGATAGAGTCCTGCTGTCACTTTACCCTCACCAACAAGATCACAGGGAGGTGCACAAGCTCATTTCTGAGGTCACTTTGTGTAAAGTCATCTTTAGGAGGAGATGAAGAGTTAAATATTCCTATTACTATCAGCCAATACATGCTGAACGTGAAGTGGCTTCCTTCTTTAGCCGCACACTGGTGCTATGAGGCTAATGCCGCTAACAAGTAATGAAAGCTTATGTAAACCAATTAGCATTGGATATAATGCTAAATCATATCTGTGCACAGAAACGGACAAAATACAGACTATACAGACTGATGACGAGATCTACTGCTATAAATGACCAATTCAAAACAGCATATGGCCATAAACTGTGATGTAATAAATCACAATAGCTATAAACATCATTATAGGACTGTTCGCTAACATTATAAGTTAGCCCAGTCAGTACAGACACAGTCAAGTCACATTATTATGACCACTTCCTACATTGAATAGCGGCAGCACATAGCTCATGAAGGAGGTAACGTGTCATGAGCTGGCCATTTGGGTATATAAGGTGTGTGGTAGGTTGTCTGTACACACATCCCCCATGTCACGTGGCTAGAAATGTCAGCTATTGGTTGGAAAAGCATGGCCAAGGTTTCCGAACAGTAACCTTGTCGCCTAATACCCCAGACATGAACCCAATGCAGAGTGATTAGTAGATGGATGTGCGCTTCCTTAATCCAAATAATTATAATGGAAAAAAATTCTGAATTTAATCAAGTTTGTCCGAAAACCATCGGTGTAACAAAAATCCATATGCAAGCTTACCATTCCTGATCAGACTAAACATTTCAGAACAAGGTTGATATCTCAAAAAATAAAAACTCAAGAAGAAGAAGAATCCTGCTATTGTTCATTGCCACACCGCTTCACTTCCAATTCTAAACTTCACTCAGCTGTAACGCTGCTGAATCTGCCCACTACACATCAGCAACACCTATGCTGCCTACTGTCAACGAAAGTCATCACCTCTCACTAAAAATGTATAATTTCCAGCTACTTTGTTGAGTCAAAAACAAACAAAAAACTGTATGCTAGCAAACCATTCCCGCACAGGCGAACCACTCCAGACCTGGAACAAGGCCGATATCTCAAAAACTGTGGGACACAAAAAACCTTTCAACCAAGAGGAAGAGGAAGAGGAAGAAAACGAAGATGAAGATGGTGACAACGAAAACAAAGAAGATGAAGAAGAAGAATATAAACCGAGTAACAACAGTGCTGTGCAATCACTATTTAACTGGCAGTCTGGTGTTTAACTGGCCTCAAGCCAGAACAATGCCAGAAAAATGTCTGGACCTCAATTTATACGTAACCATCATAATTTAAGTCACAACATTCGCTCAAAAAAATAACAATCAGATATTTTGCCCAAATGGTTCTGGCCTAGCTGTGCTCATTTAAAACTGTTCTTAGCGGTCAACTTAACAGCCGTCTAGGCAAATAGCCGTCTACACTCCTGAATGTGCTCACATGGGTGGTGTCTTTCTCAGTGTTGGTGGTTTAACAGACAAGGCCACAAAGACATTGAACACCACGAGAAGAACAGCCTCGGCTTTTATGAACATTTCCGACCGTTACATGAGCAGGCCAGACTGCCACGCTTAAAGGCTCAGATTAATGACTTCCGTTTCATTAGGAGCCTCTCTGCCTGGGCACTGCTATTTTATTCACGCCATTCAAGCCTCCCCACTCTGGCGGAGACATACTGGAGCTGATCCTTTCCTTGTTGAATAATTGCCCATATGGTGCTTAGAGATATTATCATGACCTCAAAGAGGGTATATCGTGGATTTCTGAGCGGGTTTGCCCTAAGAGGCTTGCGGCTCTCCCTGCCCTCGGTACACAATACTCTGGTTAATGCCCTTAACGACTGCCACCAGTCGCAGATCCGTCGAAAAACACAGCTGTATCTAAATCAATCAGCTCAGTGCCGATCATTGGCCGTTAATTGGTCTTAACACCATGTAGCCTTGCAAATGGCCAAAAGGCTATACAAACACTGGGCAAGACATCACACAGTCTTTCAGTGGCTCATGAAATGAAGGAGTCTGGATGGATACACACTCACTTCTCGCTCAACTCAACTGGAACACATTCACAGCCAACTGGAGTAACAGCAGTGTAACTGGTTTTTCTACAAACTTGCGTGCTAAGCAAGAAGTGTTCATGCCTTCATCTTATATGTTGACTTGATGTACTAAAATGAAAAATGTAAGTATTCTCTGGGATAAAAACGATTCGATCAAATGTAAAAAGTAAACAACACTTAAAATTCCAAAAGCGTTTTCATTTACACAAGTAGGTGAAGGTAACGTTAGGAGTCTTGCCCAGGGCTCTTATTAGTATAGTGTAAGGTTGTTCCCCAGGCAGGGAATAGAACCCCAGTCTACAGCATGGGGGGCACCAACATGAAGCCTTCAATATAAGACCTCCTTCCAGAAACAGATCAAGTTATCAATCCGCATCATTTTAAAGGTGGCTTAGAATGACTCATTGAGCATTACAAATTATTCTCTGATGTCTATATAGACTATATGTGACATTGGTCAAGATGAAAAATGTCCAGATGTGGTTTTACACACCTATTAATTGGTCCTAGAATGAAACAAGCCTTTTTCCCAATGAGCTCTGCTCTGATTGGCTGGTTTACAGTGAGGCACCACAGTGATCACACAAAAGTAACATTTGAAATAGAAACAGACAGGAAAGTAAAATTAACCACAGTGTAATCAGCTAGATCATCAAATAAAGTTAGCTATGCTAGCATTAAGCTAAGTGGAACTTGCTAGTAGCTGTTACCTATACTAGCCACTTGCTTTTGATCTGACCATCAACTCAAACTAGATTAAAGCTGGTACTCACTAAGTTACTTTCAGTTTGATCTGCTTCATCCAGCAAACAGGGGATTATATTGGATATTGTCCCAGGTTTGGAAAACTGTCTGGAATGAAATGTACAGAGCAAACTAATAGCTATGAACTAAAGTAATCCAGGATCTCATTAAATATGTGGCCGCTAAAGTTCCTATTTATCACCTTGTTTCTCAGATTTTTCATTCCACCTTAAATGGAGCTGCAGTTACATTCAGGCACCTATAAAAAACTGTAGCATTTAGGTTGGAACAAAACATTCATTCACAGATTAGGAAGCTAGCAAATAGGAAGTCAACTTCAGCCTTGTTTAAAGATGAACATTAACCATGCCTGTAGACAGTTCCATGAAAAAAGTACCGACATTCCCCTCACAGCCCGGAACACCTGCACACCGTCCATCATCTGCTGTTGCTCGGTTGCCTTTGTATGCAAATTCTTTGGCCTTGAAATTAGTGAGTCAATAACATCTTAATATTAATGAATGAAGACATTACATAACAGTCTGGGATTTTGGAAATCAGCCCATTTTACAGACAACTCAACTGACTGTCAATGTCGGATTTGTACTGGAAGCCGGAACAACAGTGTTTAAGGGTCGCGGTATCCCAGTTCTATGTATCAGAACTTCTCTTATTCAGCTATGAAAATGTCAATACAGTTTTCCAATCTAATAAGTCATGCAGAGTGGTCCAATCTGAAGTGCTATGTTCTAGAGCCAGACTGAAGACGTTTCATAAGATGCAAACTAAACTCGTTTCAAATATGGTCACTGCCCGAGAAAACATAAATATCTCCAAAGTGGAAACATTACAGGACGGGCCAAAACCTAATTCAGTTTGAATGGAAGTCAATTGGTCATTATTGTTGGTCCACTTAGAAAGCATTTCACCACAGTGTAAACAGCAGCTGCTGAGTTCAAATAATGGGTGAAAGTAAAAATCATTAAACATGGAGATACATGTTTTTCACAGTGACAATATGCTGCCTGATGTCTGAACCTGATTCCATAATAGCATGAGCATAGCTGACCACTGTTGGTCCACCAACAGCGAAGTTGGCGGTCTACTGGTGTTTTGCTTAGTGTTTTCTCCGGGCGCCCCGCTGAGGGTTAGCAGCATATTAGACAGAATACCACTTTCATCGTTCGCTTTACAAAGAGGAGTCCAATTTACTGTGTCTTCCTTCATTTCTTTCCTGCGTTCTCCTGTAAATTAGTTTCGTAACTAATGTTTAGTGCTACATTTTCAACTAAACCATTTTTTATCAGATCTATTTCCTATTTATTTCTATTCCGTTATTGGATATTTTTGTCTTGGTCTAGTTCCTAAGACTAAAGGCTGCACACATTTAAAGAGAAGTTTAAAAACAAGTTATATTTCGTACAAAGGACAGTTACTTGGGTGGTTTGTGGGTGGACCAGCAGTGGCAAACAGTCATTGGGGTGCCGTCCGGATCAAGCCAACAGACCGACACATGCATGCTGGCTATCTGGGATTGTTTCATGTAAGGTTTCTGGTGCAGTTTTGACCTAAAACACGTTCATTTCTACAAAATGCATTCACAGATAAGAGGTGCGAGCAGGGCGCTGTGTCCGAAGGAAAGGTTTTCCCCAGGTTTCCTCTTATTCTACCATCACTGACATGTAAAATCTCAGACACGTGTAGTTTGTCTGGTCATGCTGGCCAGTAAATAGCATGGGAAAGACCTGATTCCCTTCAGCACCCAGTGTAAAGAAACCTGAGTGTCTACAATGATCCATTTCACCTCAGACCAGTCTGTAGGACTCTGTTTACATCCCGGCCACAGAGTAGTGCAGGAATTATGGGGGGAAATCAGCGGAATTCCCCTTTAAAGGCATGTAGTCATGTAGCCTGGGATGTTCTCTATTGAGACGCCTAGCAGTAATAGCACAAAGCTTTATCCCAGTGTGTCATGTGGAGACCCGAACTGACACACAGCCAAGGAAAGAGTGATTTTGGAGTGTTTCCTCTGGGTCAGACACGCGGGGCACAACTGGGCAGTCATTCCGGGTCTTCTTTTTGAGGAAAGAAAAAAGACCGGAGAAGAAAAGTGCTTGGTAAAGGTGTGCAGGGAGCGAAACGTCCTCGCTTTAACGTCCGGCTCTGCATAATTCACTACAAGCAGCCTCCGAGACGGTGATATAGTGGCCGATTAGCCAACAGTGATATATGTGGGTTTGACATTGTCAACAACGACCTTCTCACACCGACCAGTGGATCCGTCCAGATCCATTACTACCCACTAAAGCTAAAGGTGGACCCTGTGTTCTGTGGAGAAACCCCTCAAATTTGGACGGACTCGGTCGTTTCTCGCGTCCAGCGGCCAGTAAAAGCAACAATGGGACTGCTCAGTTTCTGCAACTTGCTAGCGGCGAGACCGCACCGCGCTGCGTTTTCCACTAGGAAAAACACGGCACGGTAGAGGATACACTCAGCAAGAACCCCCGAAAATCAACCCCCAGCCCAAAGTACATTCACCCAGACCACTCGGGTTCAATTTAACGCCATAAAAAGAGGGGGACGTTGCACAGAAAGCCGCCCTTTCTGATGGAAAAAGCGTTAGCTCGATAGCTACTTCTGCTAACACTCCAAACACTGGCTAGCTAGCCATCCTCCGCCTCCCCCCAGAATTATAATCTGTAATTTCACCCTTTCAATATCCATAAAAAGTCACGTGCCCGAGAACGATAAACGCTATAAGGTATTTATAAGTGAATAAAACCCGAATGAGGGTTAGTTTCTTACCAAATGCCTCCGTTTTAATTACCTTATGCTGTCAATCCCGGAATAGGTTTATTCTCCGTTTAATCCAATAGTGAGGGCGGAATTCCCAGCTAAAGAAAAAAGCACGGCGACTTTATGAAATCTCATAATCTGCCACCATATTCCTTATCTCGCTCGCGCGCTCGTTTCCCGGCAATATTCTCGGAGAGATTATTTAGTCTTGTTGTTGTTGTTTTTTCCCGTCCTTTTTTCTTTCTGTTTTTCTTTAACGGAGCAGTGTGTCCCCTTTCCCCTTTCTTTGTTCTGTAATCCAGTAAAATTGAAACTCATTCGCCTCCGCTAATCCCAGCCCAACTCAACAACAGCATCCATTGGTTGGGATTTACATACAGGATTAAAGGAGCGTTTTTGGGAACTGAGGGCGAAAAAAACTTGCTGAGGAAGAGACGCTGGCACTGATTTGGGGGGAAACAACACGAGCACTTTTCTTTGCACACTGTATCAGTTAAATCTGTTTCACACTGGAGCCCCTTTTTAAATCGGCTGTTTGTGCTTTAACTCGAATCACCTTACAAACCCACTGGACTGAGATCAGCAGTTAAAGGGCACACATCTGTAGGGCTTTGCTTTAGCACGGATTTGAACAATTTAAGAACTTAACATTAATCCGTTTCACATTATAAACTGAGAAATGTGTTTATAGCCTGCACGTTTATAGTCTACACTGTCTGTCTGTCTGTATAGATAGCATACATTATATTTATCACGTTATTATTCGTATTTGTGTGTGTGTTTATATAGCATATCATATTTTTATGTAGGTTAAATGATTATTATGCTATGTCTACATGCGTCTCCTACTTATACAAATCTCTAATATGTTAATATCACACAGACACACACATATATACATATATATATATATATGTGTGTGTATAGGATAGGTTATATTAGAATATAACCTTAGAATAGGAGAGGTTATATTTGGCAAGCCATTTTTTACACACACACACATATATATATATATATATATGTGTGTGTGTGTGTGTGTGTGTGTGTGTAAAAAATGGCTTGTTGTATTTTTATTTAGGTTAAATGATCAGTCTGTGTACCCACTACAATTCACAATGGAAACTGTCATACCGTCATACCCTTCCCTGAATGTGTACATGGCAAATATAACCTCTCCTATTCTCCTATTTATATCTAAATTATGACTCGATGATTTATTTTAATTGTTGTTACATACAGTACAAAGGTGCGCTGATATCGCCCCCTGCTGTCTCATGTGAGAATCACCACTGCCAGATGTTTATTAGGGCAAATGTTTACAGTGAAGCCTGATTGACAAAACATATAGACCCAATATGGTGTACATGTGCAATACAATTCAGTCCATATAAACCAAGCAAAATGTGTTTATTATTTATTAACAAAATTAAAATCTTTTTACTGGAAAGCTGCATCAAAGAGTCACTCTCTCATCAGCTGTGAGCTGAACAGCAACGTCGCTATCTCATTTCACTCTAATATATCCTTCACCCTATCCGGCTTTAGCTAGGGCGTGACATCACTCCAGAGAAACACTGATTAGATTGCCGTATTTTGCATAGGCCTCCAACAATGGCAGCCTGCTGGTAAAGCAATCATGCCTTTTTTCATGCTTTTTTTTTGAGTAAACAAACCATTTCATTTGGTTTATGTGTCATATTTAATAGAGGCAGATATGTACACTGCTTTAAGCCATACAAGTCCTAACACTCAGGGGTCTGTTAATAGAGCAAAAATGGAATAAACACCTCATGTGCTAATATAGGACTTACCTCCGTAATGGTCAGGTGATGTGGATAACGCAGATGTGCTGAACTGTAATTGAATTTGACTGAAGGTGATTCAGTCTGGGAGACCATTAAACAGCACATCTTTTAAGCTCAGTCTTCTGAGCTTGTAGCCTTGTCGTATGCATAGCCTGCTTTTTTCCTTTATGTATTATGTATTCTGTGCTGTGAGATAATACCTAATATATGTCACACAATCACTGTCTTCTTTCCTTTTGGCAATACTTGATGTATACATTTGATTTAAGCTAAAATATTACTGCAGTCTAACATGCTTTCTACAACTGAAAATGATGATGTATTGGATGGAAGTATTGGAAATAACACAGTACAAGAGCATCTTTGTTTTATTCATGTTTAATGATTGAGTCTCAGGAACCGTTACAGCTAGAGTCAAGAAAGTAAACTGCCTTCTAACGCATAAAAGACCATCTGAGTCCAACAACAACTTGAAGCTTCATTTGCAAAACTTGGGGCCAGCCCTATCTTTTTTTGTTCTCGCTGATAAGAAATTCTTTCAGTTTTTCATAGTTCTCACACTCATACAAAGTTTGAGAGCACAATTAAGCTAATTGTAACGGGGTACGTCTGGGGATTCAAACTGCTTTTTCCAAATTCAGCTAACATTCGGAAGACAGCGGGGTTTCCTAGGGTTTGATGTGTCTGGAAATATGTGGACTTGGTGTATCGTAGCGGTTGTTGTTGAATTAGATGATGGAAGCCTAAACTGATGTCAAACCTGGGCAGTGAACAGTTGCAGTATATTGTTTCTTGGTACATGAATATACAGCAATATTAACACGTTACTACTGAAGATCAGATTCTGCTTTGACGTTTGTATTATCTATACGAGCTTCATGGTGTTTATCAGGACAGTTTCGGTAATGCAGTGAGATTCTGTTGATTTGGGTATCCCTAACTTTATGATCACTGGCTTATAGAGAATGGCATACTGGGAGGTGGCTGAATACTGTGGCATACGGACAGTACATATAGAAATAACGGAAAAATAAGCCCCAGTGGGATTCGACATCCTTTCTCCTTTAGTCGGAGGCTTAAGGGAAAAGCATCAAGGCCAAGGCTCTGAAGGCAAACAGATCACGGATCGATCAGTCTGTTCCCAATAGCATAAAAGGCAAATAAATTAAACAAGTATAAATCGAGGCCAATGTTTTACTGTGATCAGTTACATTCAACCGATCGTTTCACCCTACCAGCCCAATCTTAATCTGACTCGAGACCAACGCTTTCTCACTCTTCCCAGGTCAGATGTCATTGTCCATGTGGGAGGTAGTCTACAGGGTGGGTCAGTGGTCTGAGTCTACAACCATAATCGTAATGTACCGCTCGAGTCATATCTCTTTATTTGTTTTAAATAACATCTCGCATCATTGTACATATACTTTGCTAAGTGGTTTCCATTCTGTTTTTGTTTTATTTTGTCATTTGTTTTGGTGTTAACTGTGAAAAAAAAAGCAATGATGTCCAGTGAGGCATTAGTCCGAGGTCTGAGCATCAAACTGGCCTCTCCTTTTTGCAGCGTACCTTCGTTTTCCTTACATGATCAAAGCATTGCCTCGGCCACCTCCGTCATCAGTGCTGTTCCTAAAAGAGGAGAATATGAATGCATCTTAATCCTGTATACAGCAGGTTTCTTATTCAGTTCAGAATAATCCAGAAACCCATGTTTTATTTAATAACTTCAATTAAATATGTAACCTGTAGGTATGAGACTGAAGAACTGATGTATTACATACATAGTCAAGTCACATTTTTATGACCACTTCCTACTTGTGGAAGAACACAACCTGGGAATGTTTTCGTGGCATTCTCTGAGCCCACTCATCCATGTGGAATTCACTCTCAACCGATTTGGGTATGATCCATCCAGATCACGTACACTTTTAAATGCTGATTGTCTTCCCTGGGGCGGATGGGATCCTCTAGAAATGTCTGATAATAGTTAAAAGAGCACGACCAAGACATGATCAAGTATTACCCTGGTCCCCTTATTTCCCAGACCTGAAACAAATTGAGCATCTGCGGGACCACCTCGATCATTGTGTTCACCCTATGGATCCTCCCACACACACCTTCCACCAGCTATGGGATGCACTGCAGACAACATGGCCCCAGATACACATGACAGACTAAGTCACTCTGAGCTGTCTAGCTGATGTATGTGTTTCTGGATATTAAATGGTGGTCATAATAATGTGAGTCGCCTATATATTTGTACCTTTACACAATAAAGAAAGAATATTATGCCCACTTAGCAATGAAATAAATAGACATAGGCATAGACATGTGTTTATTCTGTATTAGTAACCTAATAATCAACCTCTTCTGTGAAGGTAGCGTCTTGTTGATGGATCCCATTCGAAGAATTTGCGCCGCTGTGTGCCTGCAGGGCAAAAGCAAAATGAATTCATATGATGTAAGATCTACATCATACAAAGTGGGTGAAACAAAATGTAGGTGGTAAAGTCTATCTGTGTATTCCAGTCCCTAAATCTTTAGAAGTCAATGATGTAACCAAATTATAACAAAAGCCTGTTGTAATGTGATTAATTATTTCTTATACGGCTAATTGAAACAAGTGGACAATTTCTGCCAAAAAGATGGATCATAATATTTGGTGCAACTTTTTTTTTTTGGTATTAGTCTTATACTTCTGGGTACATTTTAACAAACTATTGGGAGTGCAGACATGAACAGAATTAAAGCTGAATGTACATATGAATTAGTATGTTATTACATTTAAATAGCACCGACTCCAAAGTGTTAAAAATATCTAAGAGCAGATGGAGGGTTGGTTTACGAAGGTGTATGTGGCTTTACCTGGCTTTTATCTGGACGCATGCGCATCGCCTGCACCAGCTGGTCCACCTGCTGGTTGTGTTCCAGTGCGGTCCTCAGGGCCTCCTCAGTGCTCAGCAGTCGCTGCCGGAGGCGAGTTACTTCAGTGTCTGTGGCCGATGGCTCCATCATGGAGTAACGGCGGTGGTCTGGGGATGACTTCTCGCGCCCCTTTGGAACACAGAAAACAAATATTACATTAAAAAATAAGGCCATGTGTCTGCTCATAAATCATAACACTTACACTAATAACACCATGGAAACATATAACTGAGGCAATACAGAGGAAGTCCTTAATCTCAGTTCTGTAGTGACAAGGTCTCGAGGAGTTAACACACAGCAGTTAAGTACCTGGTTATTAGGTGTGCAGGAAAAATCATTAACTGTGCTGGAGTTGGGCTCTCCAGGACTACAACTGATGACCCCTGCTGTATAGGCTTTCATGACTTGAATCGTTCAGGTGTATGTCATTGCTTCAGAACAAAACTTTGTACCCCCAAATGGAATGACAGATAAAACTTCTTACACAATATAAAGAACATTTTTATTCATGTAAAAAGAGTAATAAAAAACAACAATAAGATAAATAAGATGAACAAAAAGGTATAGGGTTATGTTCTGGCACTCATGGCATGAATATGAACTGCAACAAAAACAGAGAGTGGCTGAAGTTCCAGAAGACAGGCCAAAAAATGTCTGCATTTATTAATACCATTTACTTCTGCACAATATTTATTCAACAGAACACAAAAGGGTGTGTATTATGGCAAAAAACATCATGCCAGTGATTTGGTAGGTGTCATAGATAAACACAGCTCAAATGTTATTCACACAACTTCAAGTGTTCTACTGGTTTAATAATTCAGCAAAATAAAGAAAACAACGTAAAGCAATAAAGCTCTGAACACCGTTTCAAATGGGCTTTAATTCTGTTTGTATCATAAAATCTTTGTAAGTTCAGCTCAGATTTGCAATATTTTTCAAATTGTGATCTTGAATGATGTTTTCATCCAGCCAGTTTATAAAGCATTTCACGGCCCATCTGGTTTGCTGAATTGTGTTCTGTTTATTTATGTGTTATTTGTGTTCTGTATATACTTCCAGTTTGTTTAGTTGTTCTGACATAACAACTGCCGGCCAAAAAGCTTTATTTTTTTTTCAGGTTTAGAATTTGAAGTAATCATGCTGTCACACTTCTCTTCAAAATCTGACAAACAGGCTACAGGTCAAATATTATCTTATAGTGACATCATAGTTGGAGTCATTGCGGTTACAATCAATTCAGTGGCAGAAAGACATGCGACTGTTCAGTGTGAATGCTGTGAAAACACTTAAACATTTTAAATGAGAAAAAGCTGGTGTGCAATTGACTATACAAATTCTTTCAGTAAGAGTTCAGGGTGATCTTTTTACACTCTGCCAAAAGCTAAAGAACAAATAAACAAACAAAGCCATCTTACTATTCGCAAGCTTGTTTGATTTTTCCTGTTCCACATTTAACGGTACACCAGGTATTATTATAACACCTGAGGCAAGAAGCTGCAAAGAGGAAGCAGACTTTAGCTTTTTATGGATCACTGATTTGCAGAAGCAACTGGAAACCATGCAATGAAAAACAGATTTGCAGCTTTCATTTTGTGTCAATTTGTGCTGGCTTTTAAGGTTAAATTGTTAATATCCAGTTTAACTGTAATTTTTTATCAGCATTCATTAAAAACATCTATGATGATGAACCTCGTGTTCTACAAACAAAGGGATAATGGCTTTACAGTGTTGGCTCAGCAAATCCAGCTGTGTTTCTTATAAGGGCAATTTTACACAGGTAGCCAGATAACTTGGTAGATTTTGAGGTTATACTTGTAACAGAGAACTTTAAAAAGCATGATGACTTGATCACTGTTGATAGCAACTATCTTTAATTTAGGCAGATATAATAGCTTATTTCATTCCCAATTTTGTCATTTCCACAGTAACGCAGCTTTGGTGCTAAAAGTTTTGCCAGTCATTGGGGGCGTATAAGGAGTGACATCAATGCATGCTCCCTTTATGAGTTACCTGCTGCGTCAGTTTTCTGCTTTTGTATGTGTGCATATCATTGCCATGTGAAATGACTCAAGTGTCATGAAAATAAAAGCCCTATTATCACAAATACAACGCTTGTCAACCAATCAGACAGTACCGTCGGAACTATAACATGAACTAGTAGCCGAGTTAGCATAAGTAAATCACATTGTTCTCTCTGTCCATGTCATCTTTTGTTTATCATTAGCCATGTTATGATGTTTGGAGAAGCATTTCTTTGGCCTTTATAAGTACAGACTTGACATCAAGCTATTAATCTCAAGAATGTGGTGTCGAAGGACTTACCAGCAGCAGCAGTTTCTCCCTCAGGCTCTTGATGTCATCCTGCAGCTTTTGCTCTTTCATCTTCCACTCAGCCTTGTGCACTTCGCGGCTCAGGTCTCGGTCGACGCCTGGGGAGTGGCGCGGCGAGTCCAGCAGCAAAACCCTCAGCTCATTTAGGCTTCTAATAAACAAATACACATACCGAGCTCAAGGGTTGATACGCTGACATGGCATTAATATTACACCGTGAAAGTTTTTGCTTTGAGTATCAATTTTAAAGTTGCAGGATTTCCCAGCAGGATTTCCCAGCAGGTTGATAACAGAATTTTGCAGCTAGCAAAATTTACAAAGGCCAGACTCTTCTTCTGGAACATTAATAATCACTGACAGTGAGGATGGCATTCTGAGTCAGGATATGGCATTGATCTCAGAGGTTAAAGAACACTTAAGGCGGAGTTTTAATCAGGCTGATTGTCCTCATTAACTCAAATGGCTCCTAAGTGGATTAAGCAGTGAGAGAACCATTCACGTCTGTACTACGGGAAAGGGCGGCAACGCCTAGTGGATTTCCGTGACTAAGATAAAGTAGAGGCCTTTGGGAAGGATATGACAGTGTGCATGTGCATGTGTATATGTAAGAGAGAAAAATTAAATATATAAACTGTAAAAAATGTATTTGATGACGTGGTGCATCAATCTGAAGGTGGCAATATACCTACATCAATTCTGGAATGTCAGAATTCTTTATTATGTGTTATATATAATGTGATTTGAATCAGTATGTTCTTATTTATGCCAGAAAACAAAATTATAAATGCAAAACTCGAGTCACATCTGTGTATACAGAGTACTGTATTGTGATATTTTATGAATCTAACAATTGTGAGACAGACATTCGTTCTGGTACATACCTCTCCTTCTTTAGGAGCTCTTGGCTAATGATGACCAGTTGGCCCGATGCATCATGGGATTTTTTGGTCATGGACTCCAGCTCCACCTCCAGCCGCGACTTCTCTCTGAGGAGCACGTCCACCTTCTTCTCTCCAGAGCGCACCTTCCCCTCCAAGGCTAAGGGCACAACAGCCAAGGGAAGGCATATTGTGAATGACATATGAGTTGCATACATTTTTTGGGGTAGAGGTCTTAAGTACTGTTACTGTCAACAAATTCAGGGAGCGCAAGTTATTTCACTACCTGTAATCTGGGTTTTGAGGTCATCTACTTGTGTTGTAAGAGTGGACACTTCTTTTTCCCTTTTTGTCAGTTTTTCCAAAGTTTCTGTTAACAACATAGAACAACATGTGGTTTAATTTAAGATGATTTTCTGCAAAATGGGACTTTGACAGATAACCAAGAGGTTTTTCCATCACAATGCAATAAGCATTTCCAACATTCTCAGACAAGATAAAGTTAAGAAATATCTCATGTAGTCAATTAGAACAGCAGCTGACCTTCCATATTTTGCTTTAACATGATCTTCTCCTCTGAACTCTCATTATTTTCTATCATCTGTGAAAAAGAAAACAGAGCAGTTAAAGTCAAAGCAGTGACATGGTTTAATTTGTTGATCTGAACTGGCAAAACACTGACAGATAAACAAAAGCAAGTATCAAATGCTGCTTTTTTCAAAATAACAGAAGATATAAAAGCCTACTTAACCGCTTGACCAGATTGGTGCAAGCTTGTTATGTTTTAGGTGTACAGTTTGCACAGTGCGTATACCCTGTTACGAAAGTAACACTGGTGTAAAATCAAAGCAGCAAACCTTGGGCACTAAAAATATCTTCGTTGATCGACTAATTTGGGGAAGGGGAAAACTTTTTTATAAGTTAAATATTCACAACTGCTGGCATCATGGTTCACTATCAATATACAAGTTAAGACAAAACACAGTTAATGTACTGTTATGCCCTTAAAGCTACGACTCACATTAGCATCCTGTGTAGTGTGGTCGGCCTCTACAGCCTGCAGTCGGTTCTCACTGACCCTCAGCTTCTCCTTCAGCACAAGGATTTCAGCCCTGCTCTGAGCCTCTGCACTTTGCAAAGCCTCATAGTCTGCCATTTTCTTCTCAGCCAGTTCTAGCTTCTCTCTGAGGCGCTGCATGCTCCTTCCCTGCTCCTCCTGAGCCCGCTCCAGCTCTGCCGCCCTCAGTTCAGCCTTTTGCAGCTTGTCAGAGGTCTCCTTAAGCTCCAGAGCATGCTGAGTGCTCCTGGTCTCTGCCTGAACTCTGGCATTCTCCTCACTCTCCTCCAGCTGTTCTCGCAGCTCTTGGAGCTTGGTGCGAAGGTCTTCGCGTTCCTTGGTCACCACAGCTACCTCAATCTCATGCTTGGCCTTCAGGTTCTCCACCTCTAGCTGCTGCTCCATCCTCAAGCTCTCCCAGGGTATCTAAAGGTTTAGGCAAAAATCAAATAAGTCTGATGTGTTTTCCAGTAGCTAAATGTATCAGCATGTGCAGAGCAGAAAAAAACGATTGGCCTGGTCTTACCTCAGGTGCATCTCCTTTTTCGCCCTCTGAGGCTCCACGGTCGCTACTCAACGAGGCTTTGAGTTCCTCGAGGGCACGCTGGTGGTCTCCCACCAGGGCATCCAGTTTGGCCTTCCAGCTGTCCATCATCTCCATGTTCTCGCGAGTGGCCTGCTGGAGCCTCTGCCGCAGGTCTGATATCTCCTGGCTCTGGCGTGCCTGGGATGCCCTGAGGCGTTCTGTTTCCTGTCGGCTGGCATTAAGCATGGCCTCGTACCTCTCCCGGAGCTGACTGCTCTCCTCGCGGTGCTCACGTCCAGCTGAAAGAAGCTGCTCCCTCAGGGCAAGAGCCTCTGAGCTCAGGGCGTCTGCACCCTCGGGTCCAGAGAAAGAGGCCCTCTGCATCCGGGCTTGCAGTTCCTCCACCTCGGCCTTGCGCAGGGTCAGCTCCTCCTCCAGCTGCATCACCCGGCTCTTCTCCTCCACTGTGGTTTGCTGGCAGACAGAAAAGTGGGCTTTACTACAACCATACTGCCCAAGCCTCTAGTTTTCCTGCTGTTTAGGAGGCTACATTCAAGGAAGCTGAACACGTCTACATTAAAATTAGGGGTTAACCAATAAGTAAGTTCTAGGCTGAACTGAATTAAAGTAAACTTCTGTTTAAACAAAACACTATTTAAACAAAAACCTGTGCATAAAGGGCATTGATATAAGCTAAGATTCTATCTGTTAAAGTTTGATGCAAACAGAGTTAGACTCTAAAGTCATGAAAAACAGATGCTCCATATTCCTTAGGCTAGTGGGGTTCCAGTTAGACTAGTGATGCTGATGCTAACAGACTTCCTAAATAGCAAAGTCTGTAGTACAACATAACTGGGAGTAGTTTTATACACAGCCTTACTCTAGGCCCAAAGATTTACTGCACCTTTTCTCATCTAAATAACCTATTTCACATGAAATTTATGGAGCTTATATAGCACTCATAAGTTGACAAGAGCTTAAACAGAATAGGCTCTATAAAAATAACATTAGGCTTATTATTGATCAACAATGTGAAATGTTCCACAGAGTAGCCACCACAGCAGGAAAACTTTTGGCTTTCTCTAATGCAAGCAATAGGAAGCGCCTTAAGTGGCATGTGCACCCCTCGAGAGTCTGTTTGGCTCCTCTGAGAGCCAAAAGCAAGCTCCTTATAACGATGAGCATAAAAGTGCAACCTACGAGAGGGAAGGAGATGAACCCAAGCAAGCCATTCTCTGCACTGTTGTTCTAGAAGCAGCCAAGCAAATGCAAGATGACAGAACCCATGGAAAATTCAAGACACATACACACTGTGGCTACCAGCAACTACAAACTGTTAAAGAGAAAAGGCTGACCTCTCCATGATCTACTCATGCAACTCTTTTGTAGTGGTACTTTCACAAAATGACTCATAATACCTAAAAGTAATTAATAAAAAAAAATTATATATATTTTATAATTCTATGATAGATAACACAATTGGGATTGTTTGAAAGTCGTGTTTTTGTCCCATGATTAAACCATATCCAGTGTATGATTACAGTACAGTTAAAGCAAGCATTTGTGACTGAATCATCTCCTAACCTTAGAGATTTTGTGTTTCTCTATTTATATGGCTGACTAGCTTGTCTATATTCATATAGCTTGAGGCAACACAATGGCACACTTTCTGTATTTTCTATAATATTTGTATGTGGGGCATTTATAATGATGTGTTGCATCAGGTGAGTTAAATAAAGTACAATGCTAAACTCTGCAGTGGAACTCGAGTTTGTCACCTGTGCCTTAATCTGAATGTTTGTCAATTTGTACTTTTATGAATTATATGAACACAGCCGCTCCTGTTAACACAGTGTGAAAGTAGGAAAGGCCAAATAAAAGCAAAACTGCTTGAAAAAATATCCGGTTCTACTGACTTAAAATAAAGTCAAATGAGGTAAAGGTACAGCTCCTGTAAAGCTGCCATTTTATATATGCCGACAAAATATAAAATAAATATCTTTTAGAAATAAATTTGTACTATAGTTGGTAGTTTATAGTCTGTTCTGTAAAGCATGTCCAATCTAACAGTTCCTTTCTATGGGCAGAGCATGGAGAGGCTGAGGAATCCAGAGGAGGAGTAAAGATGAAGGAGACCTTTAATGTTAGTTTTAGTCATAGACACTTCACAAAAGCAAGTCATTATTTAATAATCTCTTTGTTTGCTTGCATTTCTCAGGAAATCACGGCTTTACGTGCCGTCATAAAACCACAGGCATTCAAGGATGCAATCCCAAAACAGAAGAGAAAAGAAAGAGAGAGATCACACCACTCTGTTTTAGTGTTCACTGTTGATTTAGGAAGATGCTTTGAAAGCTCAGACTACTAAAGAATACACACAGGATTAGCAGATGACTGCGTTTTTTTCACCTTGACACTCTTACCCAACCTCATGGGTGTTGGCTGATGTGGCCTTCTGCCCTGTTAATAAATAGCAAAGCTTGAATTGGAAATTTGGGTCAAAGCACCTGACACTGTTCTAGCTTTATAAGTGCTGCAGAGGGTAAATTTGGCAGTTGAATTCTTTTCACGCTTTAAGCTGCAAGGAAATTTGTGAGTGTGTCAAATTGTTAAACATATCAGTTGGGAAAAACTGAACACTCAATAGGGACTGTGGTGCAAGATACCGAATAAGACAAATGGAATAACAATGACATAGTTTGAAATAGACATCAGATTAATCTCTTCAGGAATTAAATATAAAAATAATACATAATTTAAAAAATGCTAAAATTGCAATAAAGAAAAGAGTATATCAGTTGAGATGGAATTATGAGAAATTCTGCTTACCGATTGTTCTGCATAATTTTATCAATATAAGCGATGAAGACAAATTCATTTGTGGCCTGAAGTGAAAACACTGACCAAAATAGTAGTAATAAAATTTGTAACAGTTTTCTTTAGATGCTATTGCCTGCTATTACATTCTACCTTCTATTATCTTACATCTTGTAAAATACGTCCAAAATTACCATATCAAACAATGTGTTGTGCAAAAGACTTCTGTGAAGGACAGGCATATAACTTCAGACATCTGGGTTCCAAACACCCTCCACTGTAAATAATTCTGACTAGAGATGCACCGAATGCTCAGCTATCGAAATTATTCAACAACAAACAAACAATAAGTGAAAAGGCCTAATAATGTATACTGAAAATTGGCTTTTTTACTTTAATGTTACATTTTTACAGTTTCCGAATGTAGACAGGAACTAGAGTGGAACATTTACTCGTTAGCTCCAGGCTAGCGCCATCTACTCTAGGCTAATACCCACTTTAATGTCTTATTTTTTCACTGCTCTCACTCTCACGCGCGCCTTTTCTCTTACGCAGACCAGTTTTACAACATCACAATAAAATGGTGACCAGCATAGAGTGAGGCGCTCTTTGTAAATGCAGCAAACATGTCAGCTGGGATTTTTTTCTAGCTAATGTGTTTAAGTCATATTGTGCTTTGTTGGTATGTCTGCTGGGATGTTAAAAATGTAATAAATATTAAAAAATTTGCAGGTAAAAGGTGGCAAAATTAATTAAAGATGGTTTCGGCTATGGCCAAAAATGTTCATTTCTTCATTTTTCTAGAAATGTACAAATCAAACCAAATAAAAAAAATTAGAACAAATCAAAATAATCTAAAATCTTTCAATTATATTGAAACTTGGAGAAATTATAATTCATCTGTCAGTATGTGTTACATTCATATTCTGATATTTTCTTGTGATAAAGTAAATACCTGCAAATTCATTTACTCAGGTGGGAAAAAAAGCTGAGGTGTAAGTGTAAATTTTCAGAGTGTAAAAAGCTTCAAGAAATGAAAAAAGTGACTGTGAATAACAAGTCACTTTGTTTAAACCTGATAATGCCACAAAAGCTCACCAAACCCACCTGAGAGCCTCAGGAGAGGTAGAAAGACAGACAGGTAGAGAAGAAAAATGCAGAAGAAGAGAGAAAGATGCATTTGGTGAATGGGGGTGACGGAGGAGCCTAAACAGCAGTAATGGAGCTGCATGGTCAGCCAGGGTTCAAAGGTCTCCAACACTCTTAACACTATCGACTTTGTTACTGATGCTATAACACAGCTGTTCACAACCTAATTACGTCTTAGCTAGAATTCAAAATTGGGTTACAACTGTTGGTTGAAGACGGAGCTTGTGCTATTTAATATCTTCACACATTTAATAAGACTCGGGGGGGCCTGGATAAGCTCAACAGCCTTAAGCAGAACCACATTATTCCGAGAAGTCGAGCTTACATTTTGAAGCGTTAATATTACAGGAAGAGATTTTCAGCCTTATCTCTGTTTGCTACATCTGTATAATTTCCATGGAAAATAATGTGTTTCTGTAAATTTAAAAGTAAGCTAAAAAACCTGATGACTTGAAACACTTGTAAAAGAGACCAATGTGCAGTCGCTGAATTGTTCTATAAAACATGTTCAGTAAAATAATACTATATAGCTCAAACATTTTTCTCGTTATGAGAAAGTTTTGTTCTTAGTCTATATTTGCATTGAATCTTCGGGTAAACAAATGACAGTTAAGGTTATTCTTCATTCCTTCTTCTCTAATACCTATGCTTGATCACCTCCTACAGGCATCTGAACACAAACCAAACAACATACAACTGTTAAAACATCACAGAAAAAGACCAACTAGATTCTAAACCAGTAGAGATTTTTTTAGGGGCAGGGGTTCAAATAACCTGGCGATTATTATTCACTAGCAAAAGTCTTCTATCACCACAAACCACCACTGTATCCACTATTGATGGTGATGATCATTACTACTACTATTATAGTAGTACATAGATTAGAGCATATAATCATCATTTTAGAGTTTACATGAATTAAATAAACTTGCATTTAAGAGCAGAGACTCCTATTATGACATCAGTGGCATTTCTGCTGAAGGCAAGTAAAGTTCTTGAGAGTGGAGCGCTGGAAATGAACAACAGTAGATTCCTCTGATTATTCTGTTTGTTTCTAAGTTCTGATATGCCGTATCTACTGCTCCATCCTGAGTAAATCAGGCCATGGCAGACCCACTGGCTGGTACTTTGATGTAGAAAAAGGACTGTTTTACTCTAAGGTTGTGTTGATATTCAGTAACTGATAGAAGTTTAGTTTCGAATGACCATAGCCTTGAGACGAGGCTGAGTCCAAATGTTTATAAAGCGTTGAGCATTATAACACAAAACCCTATCAAAGCAAACGTTCCGCCAGTAATACATTCACAGACTTTGGAATCACCCCCTTAAATGGATTTCAAAAATGTGAATATTTAATGAATTTGATTCTGATACCAGTTGAGTTTTGCTGTGTGTATGTCTAAACTGGCCATAGCAAACTGCACAAGCATGTAAATCTGTACTTTAACAAAGCTGAATATATGAACAACGACTTTTATGAATTCCTATTTGTTAGGTTTCTAGTTCAAGTAGTGCAAAAATAGGCATCTTTTGTTACCCTTTAAATGTTAAACTCAGTGAATCCCTTACAATAGCTGTAATAATGACTTTATCCAACTTCAAAACACTGTAACAATGGAGTAAGGAAAAGCAAGGCTTTCTGGTATCAATGGCTTTGAATGAAGACTTCGAGAAAGGATTCCTTGAAGGGATCCTTGTTTTTGACTGAAGAATTCTTATGACATCTGCTGACGAAATTCAGCAACTGCCCACTGAGATCAAATTGTTCCAAGCACAGGGAAATTTGTCAGTTACTGACAGTGAAAACTGTACTACATGCTGAAGATTAGTTTTAAAGTTTAGAAAATACAAAAAGAATTTGGTTCAGCATTGACACTCAAGCTCCTGTCCCAAATGAGCACATCACATAGAAAGTCTTTGCTAGAAGATGAATGATGGAGACCTTAATGTGTTTAGTGTGAACAAAGCTCAAGCAAGGCTGGTGCATCACATGACAGAGCAGCCAGATTCTACGACGGACAGGGAATGGGTAAGGGCACCGAAGAGGGAAAAGTGAGGGGGTTATAAACATGTGTACAGGCAAGTCTACTCTCGCTACACGTTTACCATCTTCTCCTCTAATTCTTTCTGAAGCTTCTCTGCTTTGGACTTTTCCAAACGCAGATTCCGCTCGAGCTGCCGAATACGGGCATGCTCCAGCTTGGTCTGAGTCTATGGAGAGAGAAGTAGAGGGGGGAAAAAAGAGAAAAAAGACGGAGAAAGAGAAAGAGAAAGGGAAAAAGAAAAACAGATAACAGGAAAGAAAGACAGACACAAAAGCAGACCCTGCTTTAAGTTTATGAAAAGACCGCCGTTAAAGAAACGAGTTTTCCCTTCACAGAAGTCAAAGGGGAGGAAACTACAAGACAAGAAAGTATGGAAAAAGGCAATAGTCCACGCAATGTGGTAGTCGGCAATAAGTGAGTTTGACATGAAAATCTTTTGTCAAGTTTGCTGCTTTAGTCTTGCACTGGAGTTAAGGGGTAAACGCAGCTAACAAGTAATGGATGTTTATGTACCCCAATTAGAATCATGGAAATGGAATCTTAATCAGATTTGCTCATGTGGTTTCTGACTGTGAGAGATAAAAATGTACAACTTAACAACTTAACATATGAGACAAATGTGTAATGAAGTAGGTGTGCAGTTTGGACAGTGCCAAAAAGCTTCCATTAGGGTTATATCACCAGTGCAAAAATAAAGCATTAAACTTTTGTTTCACAAATGTCACCTACACTGCTGTGCAAACGTCAGAGGCTGCCCACCATTTACTGGATTTCCAGTCAAACATTTTCCAGCCCTTTTAAGTTTAGTCTGAGAAATTGGTTGAATTTTCTGATTATTATATTTGGGAACCTTACTCCACATCTCAGATGTTGTTTCCTTTTCTCTAAAAATATACGCCTCCCCAACAGCTGCGCATCCTGTCAGGCTCACTGTCTTCCCGCAGTGGAGTATGGACACAAACACCCTTTGTTTGAAAAGAAGAGCTTGATTTTACCCCTCTTTAGACTCGTCTTTATCTGATGTTTTAGTGATTTTAGTTTTGCATAGTTGTTAGCAACCCCAGTTTCTTTAATCAAACTAGTAAAGTAAAAAGTGGGCAAATTAAACCGATGGATCTGATATTTTACCTAGTATTGGAGGCTTCTGTGTTATATTCTGTTGAACATGCTTTTGTGCATTTCCTCTCCTGCTGAAAATGAATAATATGTGCTTAAAGGCTGTTTTGACTGGAAACTGAATAAATGAAAGTCTGGCCTGTGGCTTTTGCACAAAACTCTACACCTGATTTATGGGGTTATTTGTGTAAATTTGATTCTGCTTCTTTGTTCTCCGTTTTGCCATCTTGGTCCATTCTCAGCAATCGCAGATCTCATGGGGAAAATTACACGTTCTCTGCATTTACTAGTGCATGCTATGTAAACAGATGTGATATATTAGTACAGTAGTACATTTAGTATCATTTAGTATGGTGTAAGGTGTTTCTATAGCATCCTCCAAAATGTGGTAGTCTATACAGCCTTGTGTGGTTTTCTGATCACTTCTGCAGTTCAGTACCTCCAGGTCTCCTTTGGTGATAGACTCCTCCTCGACTCTGAACTGAAGGTCCTCCACTTTCCTGCCATAACACACAACAACCACTAGGAGTCAGAAAAGCCATCTCAATTGAGAACAAGGCACTGATTAAACGCACAATTGCACAGTTCCAACAACAGTGTTGCAGCAGATTTGGTTTAAGGTAGACAACTATACCTTTTCTCTTCCTCAAGCTGATTGGCCAGCTCTACTTTATCTCTCTGTGCATTGGTCAACAGGGTTCGAACTTGCTGCAGGTTGCTCTCCGTCTCTGTTGCATACTAAAAAGGTACAGAAATTGTATTTACAAAGAATCCTTGTAGTGTTATTTAGAACTGTGATAGTGTTGTATTAATGCTAAGTATTGTAACAGTGTTTATCCTGACATATAAAGGAGGAATCGAAGACTTAAAGATTATACTCCAGTATCCTTAACATGCTATTACACAAAAAGTTCAATAACCTGGATGTCTAAAAAACTTTAATTGACACAGTGTTCATTTATTCATATATTTGTGATATATATTTAAAACAGTATTTGTGCTACCATTCAAAACTCTGAACCTGAATCTACTCACATTTATTTGTTATTGTTTTGCTAAAGTGCAAAAAAAGAAACTGTTTTCTGAAAGGTGGTACAAGGTTAACATTGCAAACAAACACTGAAAATCAATAGTCCCAAATGTTTTCTGTAGACACATCCTCAAACTTTTCTGAAACCACACCTGGCTTTTCATTAAGACTGCACAGACTTGGCTTAGGACAAAGTATGACTTACTGCCAACTAAGCGTCACAGTGTAGCTGAATGCTGCAGCAAGCCACTTCGGCAGATTCTACCTCTCCCAAAAAAACATTTGCACTTCTTGTGTACGCTCGACATGCATGCATATAGATGCTGGAGTTAATGTTAATGTTGTTCATATACAAGTTTAACTGGTATTTACAAAGGTGCATGCAAAGAAGACAGATTCTGGGGGTGAGTTGGGATTCAACTAAAATCCAACGGACTAAATTGGCTCCCTGCAGTGTTCAGCTCCAATGGGAGATTTAATTCTGTAGTTTTTTGTAGTTCTCATTCAGTCAAAGTCAATCTGCGTCCTAAACAACAAAGACAAATTACCCTTAAAGATGAAGTTTTTGGGATATACTCACAGAAGATTTGTGTGACTACTGACGTCTAGTGTTTGTTAGCAGCATTAGTAAAACATGAAATGGCTGATTGACTACATCAGGGGGCTACATCCACATTAAAGTAAAAAAACTGCATAGATTTGCTTTTCTGGTAAAACATTTCTTTAAATCTATATAATAAATTACACAATTACAACCACATATACTAACCTTTTGCCAAATATGGTAATTCTGTCTTTACCACTTGAAATTTCAAGCGTTTTTTGGGATTATGAAAACCAACATTTAGCCAAATGTGTTCATATGTGTACTGCACAAAACCTGATATACAAGCCAGTCCATGACAAAACTAGCCGTGAAATCAATCCTGCTCTAACCTGCCAATATGCTAGCCCTACAGCTAAGCTACTATTTAGAAATGACTTGTACCATTGTTAAAAAGCCTCATGTGCTATGACATAGCCTGCTATGATGTAACATGGTATTGCCAAGTGCTGGTATGCAGAACAGAGTCTCCTCTGTTTGTGACAGACCTGCAGGTGCTGAGCTTTTAGCGCGTTCAGCTCTTTCTCCACCTCGCAGATGTGGCTAGTTGCTTTGGCGACTTCTGCACGCTCCAGGTCACGTTCAGCCAGGAGTTGTTCAATGTGCTGCTGTTTCTCCTTCAGAGCCTCCTGCAGGGCCGTCGTCCCAGAGATCTTCCGAGCGTACCGTGACGATGTCTCTGTCAGCTGCGGGAACCAAAACAGAACATGTAAAAAAAAAGCTGACTAGCCTGGAGTCCAAGTCCAGGTACTGAACTGAATTTGGGGGAGAATAAACAGGGAGCAGCTACTTTTGTCCTTATTCACTAAAATTACACACAGTTTTGAGTTTGTACTTCCCACTGTCTAGATACAAAGCCTCATTCCATCATCATAATTCAGCTAAATCAACTCAATTTATTACACATTACCTTTAAGATATTTTAATCAACACAAAAGCCTTTTAGTCTTGGTTCAGACTTACTCTGAGTCTAGAAAAGGTGTAATGTTCATATGATGTAGGAAATAAATAAAAATAGGGATGTTTTGATCAGATCCACATAACGACTTTTTTGATGGATTTGGTATTGACCATTTTAAGCTCAGTCCTGTGTCTTTAATCCACTGTCGAAGGCGTGTCATTAATGATCCACAAACAATGAAGCACACTTCCATAATTTAACAAACCAGTTTACATGCAGATACTGTAAAGAGCAATGTATCTATAGAGCTAGCATTTCCAGTGTATTTAAGCAGCCCGCTTACTTAAAAACATGTGCATGTAAAATGTTTTGCTTGAAAAAGAAGCAAGAACAAAAATAAACTCTTGTAATGTTTTTCACTTGTGAGTCATGGCTCGTTAGTTCTGTCGCATAATGGCTGCATTTAAAACTGAGAGAGGATATGAAATATTGTGGTGTGGCCAATTGTGATATAATTTACAATCAAAAGTTCTGATTATTTTTGTAGAATAACAGTGACTTATTATTAGAGGACGTCCTTCCCTTTTAATAATAATAATAATAATAAGAAGAAGAACTTATGTGCAAAATATAAAAACCAGGTGTGATCAATATATCCAGTATATAAAGCTATATCAATATCACGTTCTGCACTAAATGTTGTTTCATGTCTTGATTTCTACAAGGTTCAAGTTGGCTTTTTATTTGCCTGTTTATTGTTTTTTTTTTTATTACATCGGTAGCAGATGATCCACGTCATATTATGCACACAAGACCCAGAGACAGCTGGTTTGTCTGTTGCAGTCAGACGGCTCTTTAAACAGCACATGCATGCATGCTTGGCTAAAGCTAACCTCAAAAACTGATTGCTTTCATTTGAAACATGAATAAAACACTAAAACAGAAAAACTGGTTAGGGTAACATGACTTGCAAAATGTTTTGTGCCAGACTTCTTTAACTGTTATGATTGACAAAATTCACATGTATACCTGGTAGTAAAATCATCATACTGCAATACACTGCAGATGTGGCTTTCAGTCTATAATACCATAACTTAAATTGTGTGGCTGCATTATCTACAGAAACACAAATATCGGATCAGTATCAGTAGTACAGTCATGGAAAAAACTGCATCAGCACATCCCAGCACTTCCCCTCACCAGGCCGGTGCGGCTGGGTCTGCCCCCAACGCTGGAGGCCACTGAGCTGACAGAGCTGATGGAGGAGCTGCTGGGACTGTGAGCCAGTGAAGACACTCCCATGGCCATACGCTTGCTCTTCTTGGCCTTGGCTGGGCTGGTAGATGGGAAGCCAATGCGGATCACTTTGTGGATGGGGGCAAAAAGGCCAAACTTGGGTGGGCACTGGAAGTACCTGAAAGGAGACACAAAAGTCATATTCTGTGTAAGAGGAACTGCAGCGTTATGTACTGAATCAATCACAGTACAGGCCTTCCTGTCCATATGACCATATAGCACGACATATACTTCTCATCTAGTATCATTCAAAGGGCTGGAATTATTTTTTCCAATAATATAAATCATTTTTTGTGCCAGCTGCATGTATGGAATAATTGATTTTATGATGTTACTGCTTTACAACTTCTATAGATTTTAACTTTGTAGGATAGGTTGCAGGAAGCTGTAATAAATTCCCAGAATGTGTCCAGAATGATAAACAGGGCTGAAGAAAGCTATATTTAAAAGTTAAATTAAAATGAATATTAACATTATTTCAGTGGTGATCAAAGAAGTGATCAAATCTCAAGGCAGAGAAGTGTGGACACACCATTATATTACAGGTAATCTTACAACTTTTTAGAGTTAATAAAAAATGCTTTTATGAACTCATCTTATAAAACATCTTAAAAATGCCTTCAGGTGTCTAGCTTATCGTATTTATCCTGTTTATATTATTATTGAATACCTGTAGTTGGTAACAGAACATTTATTGCATTATATTTTATTGCATTGTATATTTATTCTCTTAAGATTAATGATAAAATGAATAACTTTTGTGCATCGACTACCAGAAACACGGAACATGTAATCTAATTAAGCATTAGGTTTCTAATAAGACTACAGCTTGTTTTGTCTGCATAATTTGTGTTGGTCACACTCTAGTTCCTTAAAAGTGTAACCTCTTTTAGTTGACAGACTAACTCAAGCAGCACTTCTGTGTCTGACATACTCTTATTAGCACCACACATTAGCATGTGACTGTTGTGCTGAGACTAATCCATCACCCAAATAATATCTGCTCAGCGGCATTCCTATGGCATTACAATGTGGATCTATATGATAGGAGTACCTGTTAACATGGCTTACGCATGTAGGTCTATATCTCTAGTTAGAACTAAATGATAAAACTAACGCCAAATCTCAGGCTTTTCTAAAAAAGGAACTGCATAACTGACGGTAACTGGATATATTATTTAGGAAGCTGTATTTGAAACAAGCACAGAGTTTTTTCCATTAAAAAATCTGTTAAAAGAATAAACTGCAAGGCAACTTGACTGTGTATTAACACGACCAGAAGATGCAGAAACACTTGAAGTGTCTTTCAATAGTTATCAGGCTTTTTCAATGCTGGAGAGTACTGGAGAGAAGACTCTAAACACAGAGCACAATTCCTTTTCAAGTAGGGTTTCGGATCCATCCATTCTTATGTAATGCAAAAGAATAAAAATGTGCATGGAGGCCGCGTTAACCACAGAGCAACCATGACTCTTATTCAAACATCTGCATTTTTAAAACACTATATGAACGGCATGTACAGCTAACTTAAAGAAATGATATGTACCTGATCACTGGTTTACACAATTCACTTTGACCCTAGGCTATTTATTCAGTTACTGAACTCATTATTTAGACATATTATTAAACAACTACTACTTTTTTGACTATGAAACTAATCTATGACTTATGCCATCATGAGAGAAAACAACTAAAGTCAGCCCACAGAGTGTCTTTTAGGGTTAAGTTGAGACCAGAGAGCAGTATTTCAGAATGATTAAAATAAATAAATAAATAAAAATAATTATGTGATGAATCCACATTGATTAGCCAGCAATGTGTATCATGACAAAGCACATTTTTCTATTTAAATTCTATTTTAAAATCATAGAGAGATTGCTCAATTACTAATAGCATCAAAAGAGTGACAGCTCTAAAACACCAGTCGGCAGTCAGGCCAGTTAGTGACAGACCTGGTTCCAGCAACAGCTCCATCGTTCTTCCCTAGTGGCTCATCCAGCTCCACTCCACACCACTCGCCCTTGGCAAAGTCAGTCTCACCCACGTAGCGCACCACACCTGTCTTAGTGCCGCCCACCTGAGTTGGAAATAAAGCAGAATAAAGCAGGTCAGGAACTGTGGGAGGCAAACTGGAAAAAAGTTGTCTGGACTCTTGTATGGTGCAAATGTCAACAACACCAAATCTTTGACACAATTTACTCCACAAATGTTATATCAGTATGTATTGATGTGCTGTAGACTATAGTATAGATTATATATAACTACAGCGGTGAGTGATATTACAGAATGTGTAACGTCAAGACATATCACAAGATCTGGGCGCTTTTTTGCAAGGAATGCATTATATCCAGCATACACCAAAAAGCATTATTTTAATGTAATGAGGCTTTAATCGAAGCACTTTTTCTTTGGACACTGACCTTATTAGTATTTCCCTCACAAAGGTTAGCCTGTACCTTGGCAGTTTCACCAGTAATATGGAGGTCTGCCCAAGTATATTTCAACTAATTAAAAATGCACACTTTGCAGAAGGTAAAACCAGAAGAAGTAACTATATATCAAGGAAGTGCATTTTGGATATAGCAGACATTCAAGTAAACGTTGATGTATTCACGTCTGTGTTATCAACACATATTGAACATGTTTTGTACACTTTGTTTGTTGGGGTTAGGCTATATAGTCACAAAACAAATCACCAACTAAATTTCTCCTGTCCGCATTTTAACAATTTGATTTACAGCTTTTTCTCTGCCAGAATGCATAAAAGCACATGTGGTTTTCATGCTTCTAAATAAGAAACTCTACAAGGTTGTATCCAGCCTCAGAAACGTATCGAAATCTTTATCCTTTACACCACAAACAAAGACAGAAGACAAACTAAGCTATATAATAAACGAGAGTGCATGCAGCGCACCAAGCAGCAGATCAGAGCATCTGTTTTTTCAGAGGTATATGCTAATAAACTGACCTTTGCTCAGTAGTGTGATATAAAATCCCTTGAAGCTCAAAGAGGAGTGTCATATTTATAAATTTAAGATCGATAAATAGAACCCAAGGCTTATTTACATATAATAATATTATAAGACAGTGTTATTAATATACACAACTGTAAACCTATAAATAAGGAACACATGCTGGTCCACTTTATAGAGCAACTCAAGGACATAAAGGCAAAAGTGGATCAAAGTTCACTATCAGTAGTGGTGCATAGGCAGGCTAGCAGCAGACCCTCTCCTGAGAGAAAATGCAACCACGTGTCAAACTCAAGGACGAAATTCAGAGTGGCATCAGCATGTCTGAGGAAAGCCTGCAAGTTGGCACAGCCTGGTCAGTGAGACCTAATTGGGCATGACTACAGCGCCCAATCTGCCCTATATCCATCCACCATTCGCCGAGGAAAACAGGTCACACACACTAGTCACATCCCACACTCTCAGTGCAGCTCTGGAAGTGCTCGCACACATACACACACATAGACAAAGGCCACCTTGAAGCAGTTCGACAGCTCTGGTTCCAAGCAGATCACATGAATGGCTTTACTGCTAAATTATGCATCACATCAAACCCAGGATTGTACGCTGGATAACCATGAAAAACTCATGGAGTAAAAAGCCACAGGCTGAGAGCAATCCTGGCTTTGGAAGCCAACCATGTTCAAGCTTAATTGCACTGGAAGACACATTAGTATTGCAGTGTCCTGTTTCGTTCCTTTCTGTGCAAGTACTTGTGCACATTCAACCAAATTAGGCTATTGTACTAACCAAAGCTGAATGTGTTCTGAAGTGGGCGAACACCTCAAATTCTTCCCAACAAGCCAGCCTCCAGAGGCATATCCGCAGTGCTTACAAACAGTGATTTGGACAGGTTTTCTGTTTATAAATATTACTGGGTGTGCACACAGCCAAGGGGCAAAACTTCTTTGGTAACATTTCATAACACTAGTCAATTATTGTAATCAATGTAGATTTCACATAGACTTTTTGTTCGTTTTATTAAATTTTTTGTCAATAATAAAACGCAATTTCAAAGGTGCATCTGCTTGTTTGTCTTTCATTTGCATATTTAAACCTGTTAGTTGCATCGAGTGCATTCCTCTAGCATCAGCCGTTAACAGGGTAAAATCACACATACTGTCACATCTTAACGTTTTAATTTATCAGTGCTGCCATCTTGTCACTAGATCAGGGCATCCTGTAAAACCTTGCTGAAGTGCTGGAAAACTGTGGACAGCTCAATCAATCAACCAAAACATGCTTGATATCTCAGATTTGCTTCCTTAGCTTTGCACTGGAGTTATGAGGTTAATGTGCCCAGGTAATTAGCATCATGCAAACTGCATGCCTAAATCATCACACACTTGCCAAAAACAGTGTTGGACTCTAAGCTCAAATACACGTTCTTATGTGGTTTCTGACAGCGTTCTGACATTAAGACTTCTTTCACACATGAAACAACTTAAATATGTCAGGATGCACATGAGTATAAAGTACATGTGAAAGACTACCTATCAAATAAAATGCGTACATGCACACATCTTGTAAACTCTTCTTTAAAACACAGAGGTCTTCAACAAGTCAAGCACAAGAACTAAAAGAAAAACGTTCACATTTTGTGTTGCTCTCGAGGGCAATTACCTAACTGCCGCATCCACTATCATCAGTTAATGACCATGTAGCAAAACTCCCACAGAGAAGACCTAGCACCACTGTGGTTCACTCCAAACATAAAATCTATTCCCCTTTCAGAAGAGGACTATAAATACTTGTTCACAGTAAAACGAATTCAAATGAACACGTATATGGTTCTATGCAAAACCCAGAGACCCTTTTGTGTATTTCCAGTCATTAAAGACATTAAAGGAATAATTTGTAACATGATAATAATTTATATGTAAGATATTTAGTTTAAAACATTCTAATATGATCAAAAGAATATGAAGAAATAAATATTTGAATGTATGTATGACATCCACAAAAACATTGGCAAAAATATGTCAGTTTCAATATAGGACTTGGTTTATACCCTTGTGCTAATTTTTCTTATTAATACTTTGTTACTCTATATAGCTTTCTCAAGAACACTTTACAATAAGGGGTAATCTATTAACAGTGCAGGGCAGTAATAAGCATTACTAAATAGTTATATAGCAAATAATCAATAACTAATCATAGAAATAAAGACTAACAATATTTTAGTCAATATTTTATTAAGTACTTTATAATTCTTACTACATGTTTAGGTGAGGTCTTAAATCATCATTAAATAATTACAAGGATCATAACTGTGTGACTCAACAAATTGGGACGGTAAGAAGTAAGCACTAGTAAGTACTAAAGTCTTTTGCCTCTATGTCATTTCAAATAAAATCTTAAATATGTATCTTAAAACACTTAATAAATCCATAAGAGCACAGAGTTTATCAAGTGTATAGTAAATTCATTAGTAAAGACTATACTGGTTTTATTTTATATGGTAATATACTGTAATATTATTTAACACAATATCAATCGATATTTATTTGTATAGCGCTTTTTACAACCAAAGTTGTCTCAAAGCAGCTTAACAGAAAAGCAGTTTATATAAAGGAAAAGAAAAACTACGTACAGATGTATGAAAAGGAAATCTGGGTCCAAGCCCCCCTTACAAACAGACACGTAAGGACAACTTTAAACTAAGGGTCACAAAGAACATTAAATTATTATTAAAAAAGGCTTAAATAATACATTCAAAAGGAATAACACATTTGAAAAATATTTTAATAATATATTATATTTTAATAAGTAACAGCACAGACATGCAGGGTAGTGAGCTAATTAGAGAATGGAATTACATAAGCATTTGGTAAGGACTATAAAATACTTAATACAATTTAAATATAAAAGCTATATTTTATATTTTCCACTTGCTGCTGCTGATTCCTGTATTAAAGCAAAATAAAGCATAAAAAGCCAGAAAATCATCTTTCTTTTGGCCTTTTTTCTACATCTTAGAAGCATTACACCTCATTTATCCCTTAAATGCATTCAAGCCAGTAGATAATGTGTAACTTTGTAAAGTGGTGAATCAGCGCCACGGCCTTGCTCAAGAAACAAAGGCATTTTGTGTGTTTTGCATTGAGCAGGACTCGGGGCACTGTTCCACAGCGTTCAGTGTCATATCCCCCCCCAGCCAAAGGACCAGACAGAGGAGCTTTTGTGTGGAGCTTGCAGCTAACCTTCACACAGTACATGATGGAGAAGCGCTCTGAAGTCTATTTACACATATATATCTAAGGTATATAAGCACAACTTTTTTCTTGTGTCTGCGCTTGCCGGGTCTGAAAAGCGATGGAAAAAGGATTAGAGCTCTGCAGATTTGAGTTTGTGCGACTCCTCATTTTTCTATGAGACAGGAAGCAGATGAGACAGCTTCATTCCACATGTGGCAGTACTGTAACAGTGTCTGAGGGGAACGTCAGAAATGAAGTCTTTTTCCATTTCAGGTACAGATAAGACTAGGCGGAAAAAATCTAACATAATGGCGCTTAAAGGTATTTTCACGATACACACTATATATCACAACATTCCATGTTTTAACAAGGTATTAATTCGCCACAGTAACAGCCTCTACTCCTCTGAGAAGGCTTTACACTAGACATTGAAACACTGCTATGACAATTTCATTGCATTCAGCCACAAGGTCATTAGTGAGGTCAGATACTGCAGTTGGATGATGAGTTCTGGGTCAAAAACTCCACTGAAGCTCATTTTGAAGGTACTGGATACAGCTCCATTACTCCACAGAGCACAATTGTGCTCCACAGCCTCTAGGTGACGCATGGCACTGGTGACCTTAGGCTGGTGTGGCTGCTCCAGAGCCACTTGTATTTATTTATAATGCTTTTCTATGAAGAAAATGCAAGATAATGATGATAATGCCTGTTTCAGCAATAGGTGCAGCATAAAGTGGCTGAATTTACTAATTAGAAAACATGTCTGGACACAGTATAGTGTAGTGTAAATGCACTCGCTGAAAAATGCCTATGAAAACCACAACATGTTTAGACAATGTCAAAACTTTTTTTTTAATGATGCACTGAAATGAAAATTACTGGCTGAAACTAAAAATGAAATTCAGGACACACAGCAGGTCCTAAACCATCCCCAAAACAATAAGCAATAAATGAAAATAGGTAACATAAATACTCTATCTAATATCATAACAGTATACAGAGAGGTTGTAATGGCACCCCCAGATCACGATTTGATTCAGTTCACTATACTGGGTCCAGGATTCAGTATCGGTGTTTTTTTGAGAGAACCTTTACGCTGTTTTGCAATAGCACTCTGTCTGTAAGCAGCGACAGGAGACTGGTGAAGAAAAAAATCCAAACTGACACATCAGATTCTGCAAGCAGAGTGTGTGTGTGTGTGAGACCCATGAACATAACTGACGTGGCACCTTCCAGTACAGATAAGGCCATTCCTTCACTCCTCTTTCTGCCACCCTATGTCCTCTGTCAGTGTTAACTTAATATTCCTTCTTTCCTGGTGATTATCTTGCAGGATCTGCTTAGTCAGCCCCAAAATCAAAGTAAGAATGACTCACTGAAAGGAAAAACATAAAAAAACACAACTGCTGGTAAAACCGCATGGCCCAGTGTTACTCACACACAAACTCTTGAGTGTTATATGGAATAAAATACATGTAGCATATGTATAAATATTACATATGTACATATCTATATGTGCTAATATAGATCTTGTATGTATGTACACACACATTGGGGTAGAAAAGTCTGAGAAAATATGTTTTGTTAAACAAACAATATTTTAGTATATAAAGACTAAATAAAGTAGATACTGACCACTTTTTTTGGTCAAGTTTTTTTCAGATTTTGCATTTATTTGCTCACAGTCTGCTAGTTGTCCATTCAAAACACAGCCATAGCCAAGAAGGTGAACACAGGCTGAAGAATGAAGACTGGAAGAGAAGTTCTTAGATCAGAGGAGGGGTCACGTTAACATCTGCAAGGTGTTTCAATGACAGCTACTACTTGCCGTGTCATTGTTTGCTCTAACGTTATATCTAGTACCCATCTGACTATATAAAAGACGAAGGGTTTTGGGACAAAGAATCGTATTGTACTTTCAAAAATAAATCATAGATTTATCTCTTCCACTAAAGCTCATATTCTGAGGACTTTCAGGTCCATTTGATATACTCATCAGAAAGCTTCTGCACAAACTTGTGAAGTCCACCTCAGCTTAAGTGCATGCTATCATTAGAGAAAAAAGAGGCACAAAGCAAATACAAACAAGTCTGAAATGCATATAAATATTTAAAAATGTAGTAATAATACATGTCACTCAACCTGGTATACTGATAATATAAGAATTAATATGTTATTTCATTAGAAAAGAATGCAAAACACTACTGTATTGGTTTCAGACTTTTGGACCCCACTGCCTATATAGATTGCCTATTTGTTCTTCTGTCATCTGACACTGTTGGTAGAAAATAACACAACACTGACATGCTAAAAAACATGCTCTAATGTTCAGTTTTTTAATTTGGTACAGAGCATCGTAAAAATGCATTCCTACCAACTTTGAAGAGAACGAGGGTTTACTTGCAAGTGGACCAAGACTTACGTTTTAGGGGAGCAAATGCGGGGTGCTCACTTCCTTTAGCATGAATTGAACGAGGGAAAAGTCTCGCCAAACAAGGCAGGTGGGAAAGCATCGAAAGGTCAAGACCTTTCCTCTCAATATCAAAACACCTTTTTACTGAAAATGTACAAAAACAGACACTTACAGATGTAAAACTGAGCCCCCTGCTCAATGTACTGCAGTGCTGAGATCAGGCAGATGATCTGCATAAGCCTCAGCTTGGCAGTGCCTTAATCCACCTTCCTGCACTTCAGACTGCCTGTCTAAAGTGTCTGAGCATAACAGTCTGCATTACAGCTACAGCCAGGATCCAGAAGCCAATCCTTTGTTTTTTGGATTAAAAGTGCTTTACTGCTAGTAATGTATCTGTAGGCTAAATCGTAACTACATTTATGGAAACAAATAAAATATAGAACCATTTTTACTGGACCTTATAAAAAATAGTGATTAAATGTGAGTCTAACCCCGGTCGGTCAACATAAAGCCTAAAAATGCTCATGTCTGCACAAACATTTCCCACAGGGGAGCACTGCCCAGTCTGTACTCCTATACTCTTAAAGGGATAGCTCAGCATGAAGCATAATTCAAACTATTTTCTCATTTCCCAAATGCAGGAAAGCAGCAAATGCATGTTTGATACCTCAAGTTTACTTCTCTAGTTTTACCTAGCTAACCGTGTAGCTAAATCTACAGCAACTCCCAAACTCCATTATTAATTGCTTAATCATTCCTTAGACTTGTTTATATTATTATTCCTCCAGGAAGTAAAGACAAAAAGTTAATAAAGCTCTTTAGATCAAGCATCCAGTGTGGTAATGGCTTAAATTAATTGGTCAAAATTATTAAACTGATAAATGGCCAAAGTCACACAATAGGCACCCCTTAGCTGGCTCTAAGGTAGGCGTAGCTACAGTATATCTGGGTTACTGTATAGCCAATACACTGACTTTAATGAGATTTCTAATGATAAATTAGATTACATTTTGATTAGTGGACTATTCTCAGTCCAGCAGTGACACTAAAAGTTTTTAAAACTCCCTCTGATTTAATCGTATCAGCATAATACACTCTAACACACCACCACCACGTCAGTGTCACTGCAGTGCTGATAATGATCCACCTTCCATGTAATACCTGCTCAGTGGTGGTCCTAACTGGTGGTCCTAACTGCTGACAGTGTAATAAATCAGTCTGGTTAAACATGACTACACAGTGCTCCCATTAAAATATTCTGAGTAAAGATCAATATTAACCTAATGCACTCCTACAAATGCCATCACTGGTATTGCTTCACAAGTCTGATAAATGTCCTTGTGTACAATACGATGAGTGCTCCTCATCTATTAACACCAGAGTTAACTGAAAGGGCAGCTTTCTTAGCTCAAAATCCCAGAGATACAAACAGACTGCCTTAGTGACCGATGGGTAAAATAAATCTTTGACGTAATTAATATAAACACAGTTTGCAGAATCTTTTGTTGCTTTCACTGGTCTACCTTCACATGACGTCAACCGGTGTTAATTTGTCAGCACTGAGCACCTTGTAAAGCCAGTTCATTTTTAGAATGAACAATGCCGACATATGTACTCCTACGGCTACCTCTGCATTTTCCTTTATGCTATTAAATGCAAGAGCTGTTGGTGCCACCAGGTAGAACTGGACAGATGTAGTAACAGTAACAAATGGAGGTGGGACATTCCAATTCTGTCAGCTGATTACATTTCAAGTTTGGAGAAAACTGTAGACATTTGTTTGTTCACTGAAATACTGCTTTAAAATAAAAGAGTGCAGGCAGAAATGATCAGAACAGCTGCACTCTAAAGGCACACATGTACTTTAAAATCTTAATGTAGTACATATTTATGTGTAATGTAAACTCTACTTTCTCCCATATGAATCAAATATCTGAAATTTCTACCCACGCAACGTAAAGACTGCAACCCCCTAAAGATGATTTCTAGAGCAACACTAGAGCGACACCCCGAGCTCTTAACATTTAACAAATCATTGCTATGCTATTCTGAAGGAAGTGGAAACCCTCAAGATTTCTGGGGGCAGACTTTGCTGAGTTAAATGACATTGAGGAGTCCTTCATGTACTACAACGCAGTCATGGTAATACAATACGACTGTAAGGGGGGTGAACATCAGGGATACAGCATGGAAGGGAATCCTTCTAATGGAATTCGACTGCAGTCTGTGCTTAAATACAGCCTTTAAACAGACACAAATCAGTACAGTTAAAAAAACTAACTTTTTTTTTTAAACCATATGGCACTGGTTACATACATGCAGGTCACAAGACAGAAATCCATTTTATTTCCACTTTTCATATTATTTGTTCTTATATCTGCAATGCATAGGGTTGTCACATGAAGACACCTGAATGTATGCTTTCTGTAATCTTTGCAAAAATTTGACCTTAAAAATTAAGTTTAAATGCTTGAAATGTATTTAGCACTGGACCCAGGACTGCTTGCTTTCTGGGTTTGGTAAATTTGGTCACTGCATGTACACAGTAGGTATCCACACTTTTGACTCTTTGATACTGCTCTTAAGGGGAATGTTACATTACATAACAGTGTGTGCATTAATTATGAGTAACATGCTTATTAGACATCAACAGCCTAATCATTCAACACCATGTATTACAGAGATGCCAGGAGTGAAATGAATGCAATTCATCATAAACTGGGCCAAGAGAGGGATGAATCAGCCTGCAGCAAAGCACAGATCTGTACACAACACTAAATGAAGAATGTGAATGAATGAGCTTTCCCCTCGGTGGCATATTTAATTTCAGTCACAGTCCAATATTGCCTGAACACCTAGTAACAAGAGAATGAAAACAACACAATCACCCTCAGCACGCTGACATCCCTCTTATGTATCAATATACTACTGTGAGGGGAGTTTCATTGACCAAACCATACTATAACAGAACACATCAGGTATAAATGGGTATATTTACAAACAAATGCAGGAAGAATATCTGAATAGTCATAAAATATGTTCCTTCACCATCACCAGCTTTAAATACAGAGGATGTAAAGTCCTTGTACTGTATTGTATGTACTTAGTTATTCGGCATTTAATACTTTAATGTATGGTACATAGTGATATGTTAGCAAACTTCAAGACCAACACCAGTTTCTCCTAGAGGACAAATGACACTCTCCCTTATATTATGTAACAACAACGTGGTTTTGGATTACAACTGATGATTCTTTTAAATTTGCTACAAGAAAAACAGACCTGTCTGAAACAAAGTGCTAGGCTTTGCCCAACTCGAGTTTTTTTAGACTGCCATGATGCAATTATAAAACATTTCAGGATGCATTTATATTTATTATTTCTTTAATTGTATGTCTTATTTAAAAACAGTACTAAATACCACAGTACTGTAACTCAAATAAATTATTTGAAATAATTCTCCTTGCTGGAGAACCTTAATTCACTGTACATCTAAGAAAAAAACGAACTGTTCTCTGTTACTATGGAGACTGCTAAAATCAATTGCAGGTGTATATGTTAAACGATCAAGCATTATATTTTCACAGTCGTACAATTCCACATCCACTATCAGGACAGAAAGCTGTCAGATGATGTAACCTTTATTATTATATGCTGCAGTTTCATTCTGTAAAACCTTCATTCACAGTTTACAGGTAGTCAATATTTTGACTTACTCTGAATATTACTGATCCCGTTTTGGTCGACGATTCGACTATTCGTTCACGTTTTTTTTCCTCCATGTACATGATCTAGTAATCAGTAAATCAATTTGCACACGTTTCAGATCTGATGTCCTCCTCATTTAGAAAGTCAGCAGAGTCACAGGAGCATATTTTTGAACTAAAAGAGGCGGGGCATATGATGATCGATCTGAACTGGAGCTTTTAATTACAGGTTATAGCGTCGGGCAGCAGCTCGTATTTGTGCTAAATATTAGCGCTTGTAGTCTTTTTAATTTACTTTTAACAGCTTCTTCAGTAGGACGACCCTTCGTCTTTCATCTCTCATAAATAATGCTAAATAAAACCAAATTAGTCCATATTTAAACTATTTTTAGATGAAGAGAAGAATGGTAAACCTGAAACCGTTTAAATATATTCCCCGCGCTGAAATAATTATTTCTCGTTTATCGGCAAGCAAATTAAGTGACTGTACTTATCCTTAAATAAAGATAATCTTAGCTGTAGACGAATAAATATAAATATCTGTAATTTAGGTTCTAAAATAATGGAATTATAATAAAACAAGTGTCTTCGGTCCGTTATTCCTTCACCGCAAACAGCCGTTATGTCTAAGCCAAAGGTCAGCTCACTTGTTTGAGGCAGTGTTCGATGTCTGACTGAATGAAGAGCAGAATTAGGTTTCATTTGTTCAGATTCTCTTCTTCAAAAGCTCCTCCAGGCTTCCTCTGAGACATCGCTCCACCCGTGTCTCTCAGCTTCGCGGCTTCCTAAGCGGTGAACCGCCAGTGCACGTTGTCACGTGGATTAACGTTGTCACGTTGTCGCAAGGATCACAGCCCAGCTAGAACTTTAATATATATTTATTATTCCCCTTTAAGGATTAAAATGTCTTTTTACATTCTTAAAGTTCTGTTTTACGGGAAAAAAAAGGGCACTGTTGTAAGTCGACTTGAAGGGTCTCAGTCGACTTAAAGGGTCGCCGACTGACGATTCGAATCGTCGACTTCTAGAGCCCTATCACTGTCAAACGTTTTACATCATCTGTCAACTTCATCACCAAAAGGTTCACTGCTGTCCCTGTGTTTACAGCAGACAACTGCATGTTACTGTTGACTAATTAGCACTTAAGTAGAGGAACAAAAGTTTCAGTGTTGTTTTTAGTTAAAAGGTCATTGTCCAATTATGGTTGCAGCTGTCTAAATTGCCCTATAACAAACAAAAGGAGCCCTGGAAAAGCTCGGCTTCTGTTATTAGTGGTGCTTTGCACGAATAAGCAATTAATTTTTGAGTGGTCGATTACTGTTTTTTATCAAGCTGACAACCAGACTAAAATAAACTCAGTCTGCAAAAAAGCCAATTCAATCCAATGTCCTTTTGATTGGGGTTAAAATCATCCAGGTGAACTGTAACCTTGAATATTCATGAAACTTACACAAGAGCTGAATGTCCTTTATGGAAAAAAAGCATGAAACTGCTCTTCAGTCAGCATAATATTGGCTGTTTCTCACATCAGCAAAAACACAAATTAGCTTGCTACTATTAACTGTTCACTCAGATATATGTTACTTCCAAAATCACACTACACCATTTGCTCTTTTTTTGCCAAGTCTGGTGTGGCTGTGGCTTTAGAGAACTCAACCACAAAATGACTAAAACGTAAAACATGATAATCCCAATATAGATCAATATAGATAAATACAGATCGCAGCGATCCATACACAGCAAGCACCACTGTTAAACTGACACCTAAAACCCCTAAACTCTCTCCAATATACACTGTGTACTTACACATTTTCAGCTAGGGATCTTATTGTGTAACTCAATCCTGTCAGACAGTGAGTTGGTGCTGACCGGTGTGCCTATATGCGTGATGCTCTTATTGATGAAATAAAGAAACAAAACCAGTGTCAGTCAGGACAAAAACACACAGTCTGGCAGCTAGAGCTGCAGATCAATGGCTGATCATTGGTGGGGGCCCCTCGGTAATCCCATTTGATTAACGCTATTGACTGTTAGAAAGCTTTTAGCCAGTGCTGTGCTAAATGGAAGGCAATTTGACCCAAAGCCAATCAAGAGAACACGGTCCAGCAGACAGCTACTGCATGCTGTCTATTACCTAACATGGGCGAGCTGACACACAGAACTTTCCATCTAGGTGGGGCTGAGGCAGATCGATGGCAAGTACTGTATGAAGTCAGCCATGACAAATAGGTGATCTTCAGGCCAGAGACCATACAGTTAAGTTTCATGGTAGGCTAGTTTGAATATAAACTGGCCATTAACAGTTTGATTCAGTTGATTTACTATTTTGCTAATATTTTGCATTTAGAATTTCATCAAAAAAAGCAATTCCAGTTTGAACACCAAGAACCCCCAACAACACAAGAGAATGCGTACAAGTGCAAATGTAACAGATTAAAAATATACCGAGTACACAATTTTACAGTACACCACAGTTCATTTACATCTGTTATTTGTTAAATGTTTAAAATAGGAATGACCATGTGTAACTGACCAGCCATGTGGCTAGCCTAGTTTAGTTCTGCTACCTTGCCACCCTCAGAAAAGTGCAGCCCAGCAGAACAGGACAGATGCAAAAACAGGAGCACAGAAACCCAAGACAGGAACAGCTGAAGCTCAATAAACACCACCGGTTTCATGCTGTACCAACACGCTCATTGCAGGAGTGCACCAATACTAATACTCAGTATCAATGTGGGTCCAATACTGGCCAAAATCACTGAAACAGATGTTATGAGAAAGAATGTGGCATGACTCATTAGCCTAAACTGTCATGTGAATACTTAGCAAAACACATCGAACAAAGTTGTACTTTGCTAGAATGGGAAAATGGGTGAGAAAAAAAGCTTAAATAAAAAACAAACTATGAATTAATAAAAGCTAGAGGAGTAAAATATATGTTTTACAGTTTGAGTGTGATGTAATTTAGATGGCTGATTAAGCAAAGTGCATTTAGACAATGTATTGTCAACAGCTTAGTTGATCAAGAACATTACACTGGTGCTGTGAAGAAAGAAATATGTGGGTTTGCAAGGTGTTTTTGTACATTTTATCAGATTACAGTATGTCATATAGTATCAGAAATCACATAAGCAAGTCTACTTGAGTAGGCCTGTCACAAATATTACATAATCAACTAATTGCAATTATTTTAGATAATCATAGTTATTTGAGTTGATTGCAACTATTTGGGCTGACTCCTGTCATTTTCCACTGTCACTACAGTTCAGTCTTATTAGGTTGTAACAAATAAAATGACAAGTGAGAGGCAAATACTTGCACACAAAGGCAGGTGAAAGAATTAATAATGACAACATGGGACATGGGACAAACCAAAATGTCCACAGGTCTAACTGCTCTCTCATGAAGAAATAATAGAGTAATGTCTGTTGATTTGTTAGCTTTGTGGCTTAGTTTGTGGGTTAGTTAGTAATTCTACACATAATTCTAGACATTAGTGTAAGACAGTGGGTGTAGTATTAAATCATTAGTACAACTAGTACTACACAGTATACACAGTTGGCAAGTACGGTGGCTAATCAGCCAGTTTGGCTGGCTACTTTAGGCTTCTATTTTAATAGCTGTAAACAATAATCAAGAAAGACAATTAAATTAGTACATTTATATGACAATTAATTATTAGATAACATTTTAAGATCGTTACACCCCTATATTCTGGATTAAATGGGCCAAGTGTGTAATGATTTAGGAATGCAGACAGTAACATGCTAATTTGCAATGAATAATCCCAAAGGTAAGGCTACATAAATCTTCAAAACTAAGGGAGAAAACTTGAACACAATACATCTTTTGGCTGATTGGCTTCATTTGGGCTAAAGTGAAATGTCTGTAAATCTGATTGACATTTTTGATTAAAGCAATATTTTTGTGCTGGAGTTAAAAATGTTTAATCAAAACTAATGAAACAGACATGACTGTCACATTTCAACTCACCAGGACGCGGTCTCCCACTCTCAGGTCCTTCTCTCCTCCTTTCTTAACCGAGCCGCTATCAGACATGTTGGAGCCTGATTCATTGCCGGTCTTTACAGCACTGTTCAGCATACCCTCTCGCAGGGGCATCACCACGCGCTGACCAGTTGCTCCTGTCCCAGCACCTGCCTGTGTCTGAGAGTTCTGAGTGGCAGTGGAGTCACCTGATTGGCCGTCGGTTCCGTCACCCACAGGCTGGCGGGTGAGCTTAGAGGGCCGGGTGAAGATGCCCTGCAGTGGCTGGCACTCGAAGTAGCGTACACCACCCACTGAGCCATCATTCTTGCCCACTAGCTCATTGAGGACCACACCGGCCCACTGGCCCGGAGCGAATTGGGTCTCCCCCAGGTAGGCTATGCAGCCGGGCTTCACACCGTTCACCCATACACGCTCACCGACCACAAAGTCACCCACCACCTCATCACCCACCTCTGACGCTTTAGAACTGGATTTGTCCGAGACGTTGCTGCTTGGGGTTGGGGTGGTCTGTTTGTGCGGGACATCTGTAAATGAATTAATATTGAGAGAGTATAAGGCTTTGTTCACACTGCAGAGCCAATTATTACTTAAAACTTAATTTTAGACACTCTTCAGAATTATAGTTAAATCTTGATTTGTACAGTCAGACAGCATTTGCTTGCATATCATACATAGGTATACATGCATGCATATGCTAACTAGTCATGGGCAAGCAGACAAAAGAGAAGGCTACACTTTACAACAGCTTTTACCTTTTAATTAACTACATTGTGAACAGAACATGGCGTATGTTAAATGCACCAGTAATATTCAGAGACCGGATTTAAGTTCAAATCTTTAAATTAATCAAAGCTTTAAAATGTGAATATGCACCACCAACTTTCTTGCCATGATCTACCGCTTCCCAAATGACAAAAAAGATGTACAAATAACATGAAATGCAATATGACTAATCAATACCCCAAAACTGAAACCACCTACAAATGTGGCTTGAAAAAAGTGAACTGAAAAAAGGTTGATTTCATGTGTCTTTATTCATGTGGCTTGTGTCTTTTAGACACTTCTGATGATGAGGTAACATGGTATGAAGTAATGTAGTACAGTAATGAGTAATGAGAATACTTTTTGTGTACTGAAGTAATGTAGCATTACAGTTTTAAATCTTTTGCTCACATTACAGTTGCTGACTGAATAAGACTAATTTACCAGTCTGACAAAGCAACATGAATGACACAGGATGCATTTCTAATAGAAATATTGTCTTCGTGCATTATCTGTGCCTGTCCTTGTGAACAGGTTTTGTGTACATGCATTACCTGCACCTGCTGAGTGGACAACTTTAATTGTAATATGACTGCAGCAGAGCAGGCGCGCAGGTAAATATTTTCAGTTTCATAAACCCCGAATCGGTTTGTGTCTCGAGTAAAAGATAGTGACCTTTTAAATGATGTTAATAGTGATTAAGCTGTTTATTTCTAAATACAGTAATAAAATGGGATTTTCTCTTGGATTTTTCCAGTCCAGATAATGATGGGTTTTAGAGAGTAATGTAGCAACAAACTACTGAGTAGTAAATATATATTCTATGAAGTAATCTAAATGAAAAAACTAAACACATTTAATTAACTGACATACAGTAGTGTCTAAAAGCACTTTGGATTCTTTTCTGCTTTAATACAAAGATTTCCTTTCTATTATTAGTAAATTGTCTGAATGAAAAGTAACATCTTTAAAATATTTGCATTAATTTCAGAATTGTTTCATATTTGCTTTACCTTTAAGAACAGCACCTGAGAACACTTCCGTCACTGGACATTTTTGTTCATTTTCTGTTCTTCTACATGATCAATATCACAAATTTGCTTAAATTTGACACCTGGAGATCCTGAATCTTGTGCATTCATAAAATCCCAGATTTTCAACATGAATTTTCGAACTTTTTTGCAGATAGATTGTGTAAACTTTCATTTTCAATCGTAGTAAAACATTAGTGATTTTATTTAATGGACAAGAGAGTGTGCTTTTTAACATATCTATAAGCTGGTATCTGCTGTCTTTCAACTCACTGTTTTCCATGGCAATAAGAACGCTTTTGGCGGACATCACAATGTTAATGTGAATACAGCCTACCGTCATCCTAACATCAGTCCAACATAAACAAAGCACAAGATGCCAGCACGTTATCAACAAAATACTTTGTTAATTCTGCTCACTGAAATAACATCACATTTGTTGCTACAAATATAGCTGATTTCTAAAATAAGGCAAATCGAGGTAGCGCATTTACAAAGCAGCGTTTGTTGTGGCACCCAGACTAACAAAATCCTAAATCTTTTATCCTCCTCTTTCCCGTATTCACACAGATTCCTCTGCCAAACCCATTTCTCACACACCATTCACTGCACTGCATCAAAGTGTTGGCTTGTACCATTTACACAATATCATGGCAGCCTTTATGCCAGGCTAGGCAATACCCTAATTTCTCAGAATCCGGGTCAGTGGGATTTTGCCATAGCACGCATTATCAACCTCAGTGCTCCGCACTGCAGCCTTTCACACATGCAGCTGTGTACTACGGTCAACTCCATACCGAAGGATGCAACCACGATATGGGACCTACACAGACTAATTAGCATGTGGTCTGCTGGGCCTCGGAGATGTGTGTATGTGTGCTGCGGTGTTAGTGCCAGGATGTTCCTTGGTCGGGGGGAAGGGAATAATAACTCCTTTTGTGTCCCAATTGCTCCCATATGTTCCTAGCCTGACAGGCCCAGTAGTTTATAGAGTGAGATGTAAACAAATATACTGGCTTCTTCATCTTGGATCATTTCAATTCATGATCTGTCACGATCAGGAGCGTGCAGAAATGATCTAATACTCTGTGCCACTATTCTATAACACAGAAATCACTACTATTTAAAAAAGTGTCAGGAAGCAAATGGGGAAGTAAATAGAAATGCATGAGCAATCACGTAGGTTAAATTTAAAGACTGCACAGCCTAGAGGTGGGCATTATGACATTATGTTTTTGTTACTGGGACAAATTACATCAAAATTCACATTTCCAAGTATTTTAATGAGCAGAACTGTAAACTGTAAATCAATTATAGAGACTGAACAACAACAAAAAACTTTCATAACCAGCCGCAACTGCATAACGACTGACTGGATGTCACCCATTTAACCATTATAATATATTTACTAAAGTATTTTAATAATTCAGTCATTTTTCATTATCTCTTTTGTTCATTTTCTAGATTTCTGGGGAAATATTATAAGTCATAATATGTCAATCACAAACACTCACACCACCAACTAGGGCTTTATTTATTCCAACAGTTGCCTAAAAAGAGTTTCATTAACTCTTGCTAATACTTAAATATCGATATTTGGATGCAGTGCCCCACTCATTGTAAATACTGAATACTCAGCGGTGGGGTTCTAACTGCTTTAGCTTGACTGCTTTTCCCTAGTAGCCGACAGACGGGTCATGCTGCGAGCTTTGGACAGCATTCATAGCGTTATTGAGGTCAACAGTTTACAGTGCGTTGTGGCAGATGTGCAACCCAGAGCGTCCAGAGAGAAATAAATAGGAGAAAAGGACACAGCCCGAAAAGCAGGTAGTAAAGGGCCACTAAAGCAGCAGATGTCATCGAAACATGACTCCTACGGTGTGAAAGCCTCAGCCAGAGGCTTTGTGGGAGAAAACAATCGCTTATACAGCAAATGTCACTTGAGCTGCAGGATGAATCTAATGCTGACTATTTGCCAAATAGCAAGGAATTGAACGGATGAGTTTGTACCATTCCCTCCTCTCTCTCATTCTCCATCTTTCTCATTGGCCATCATTATAATATGGCCACAAGGTGAAGACCTTCCACACTAAATCACACTGTATAAGGCGCATTTACATGGACTGTACAATAAGAAGAAGGAGAAGTACTAAGGATACACCCATATGAGAACTGCGGTCTGATGCCAGCATTTTTAATGTACATATCTGATGATGCTTGTACCAATGCCAATACAGAGATAATTTTACCTGGACTAGCTAATAAACAAGCAAGCATTAATAAAGCAAATATCTGCTGATACCGGTTTTATTATCAATGTGCATCCACAACAATAACAATACAATACACTTTGTTCCCCTCTGATTTATTACTCTCAAGTGTGTTCAGGTGAGTTTGAGCGCACACATTGATGTGGGGGTTCTTAAGTGATAACCCACATTGGCTAGTCTATCCTTGGCTATGGGCCACTGGAATGAGCTCAGGAAGTCCTGGGTCAGCCTTGGGGAAAGAGCTGAAGGGCTGCCGCATTGCTTGCCCAAGTGGTCAAGTTGCCAGGGTAACGCTGGATTGGGGAGGATACACACACAAGACAGAGGGAGAGAGAAAGAGGCAAGAGGAAGAGAAGAACACTATTGTGCCTGCTCGCCTCCTCCCACCAGCTGAATCCCACCATTCAGCAGCTCAGCAACACATAATGACCCCAACTCAGCCTCTCGGATCCCCTTCCCCCCAACATACACGTTTGTTTTTACACCTAGTCAGGGTGAGGGGTCATACATATGGCCAGATTTCACTATTTACATATAATTTCCTTTATGCAGCAATGATAGTCCAAACCCAACCCTAATCTTACCATCACCTACCAAACAAAGTATTTAGTTTTAACTGAACATTATTTGGTAATGTTAAGACTTGTTGTTCAGTAACTACTATAAAAAACGAATATGTAAGGTTATGTAGGTTTGAGAAAGAGCAGTTGTGGACCACAAACAAGGTCCTTTCAATGGAATAAACTTTGAAAGTATAGCTGGAAGTGCTTGCATTATAACTCATTGCCACATAGTCCACATAACCATAGTCATCTGGGCTAGCCCTGTTATTCCTGTCTTTACTTCACTTAGTCAGGACATTTTTGTGCTGAAAATGCAAAGGCATTGCCCTAAAATTCTGCAAGCAGTTTGGTGTTCATCACTCCTCCTCAGGCTATATCTGATTCACATATTCATGGGAGGTTATTCATGTCTATAAAGTTGGACCTAATGAGTTTCCTCTGTAATCGTTCCCTCTGCAAGGGGCTCAAGCTGGATGTATTAGTGGTGGCGGCTAATTTGGCTTTTTTTAATAGCGACAGCTCAAACAGGCAGGTTGGTCTAAGATCATAGTCAGAACTTACGAAAAAAAATAGGGTACAATGAAGACCAGGAAACCACAGAAACTCACAAGACTGCAAAAACACAATAAAACAGTGGTCTGTTTATACAAGCAAGGGACTAACTACATGGATTTTTATCAGCATATACATTCTGATGCTATTCACCAAATCGTAACAAATTCTTTACACTAACAGTTTGTATGTCAGCTGAAATGTACCAGTAGCAACTTGGTCTACTATAGTTTTTGTGAAGCCAGATGTAATCTCATAACAAGAACATATGAGGTGGTACAACGGTTAGCATGTCCACATTACCCGCCATTAGCTCCATGTATGCCAACATGATTCAAAAGTTCTGACAGGGGAAAAGAAGTTTCAGACAATGGGTGTAAATGAGATTGAGTTAGAAGCATAGCATTGCATATTCTCATATCCATGTTTTTTATCCATGTGTTTATGAAAGTCTGACATTAAAGATTTCAGCCTGCAGTGTCCATGTGTGGCTGCTGAGTAACTGAAATACACCAAATGTACAACTACATATGCTTTTTCTATTGACCCATCATCAACACTGGGTAAACCTAGGACCTTGGATACGACTTGGCTGCCTTGTTACTTATGTATCCGCTATGTTACACCAAGCAAGCCTCTGTAGAAGTAGAAAAAGGCAGTACCTTAGCACAAAGCTATATACTAAAAGCAACATATGCTATCCAAAATCAGGAAGACATAGTAAGTCAGGAGACAATGCACAAGTGCTTTTAAAAAGATTAATTTCAAATAGCCTGACTGCCTAACCAAGTCTCAATAGTCATTGACATGCAGCTGAAAAATATGAAGGCCCTCTACAAGAGCATTCATTATTCATGGTCTGAATGTGTTTACCCTGAGCCTCCATCTAAAACAAGTATCTGTGCGAGTCCTGTGTTTTATCTTGAGACCTATTTTGTATTAATTTTTCTGCAATGATACTCCACAACATATCCAGCACAGAATCTTTTCCTGAAGTCTTTTCCCAACCTGACCGATACTACATGTTTGATGATAATGATTATGTAGATTTTGGAGGATCCCATATCCTGCAATTTCTCAGTGGCTTTGTTGAGTACTCAGGTGTGCAGTGTGCTGTTTTAAATGAAATAGCTTTATTTGAAATTGTTCATACACTGAGCTTTTTCATGCAGTATCAGCACACAAAAGTGCAGACAATTTTCATTCTCTTTTTATTCCTTAAACCGAATCTGTCTGCTTTAGTTACAGTGTATTTGTAAAAAAACACATAAAAATCATATTTGTTCAGGGTTACAGGTTAACCACAGAGGTGGTCGAACTCGAAGTAGGAAGGGCATAATAAGGTCCAGCACAGTGGGGCACTGCTGTCTAGTACTGCGTTTTATGTGACATTCACTGTTGTAAGCGAGAAGCATATTAGGCTATTACATTCCTACATTTTAACAATGCAATTAAAAAGAAAAAATCCAGTAAAAGTATATGCTGCAACTAAATGTACTATGGTGTTACCATGCTGGATTGTAAGTTTATTGAAGAGAAGTTATGTTGGGTTAATATAGGTTTATTCATACTATAAGATCCAAATAGTTGAATATGCGGGGCAAGCCCTACTGAAATGGTGCATTTATGTAAAAACGCTTGTTCTGTGACACACAAAAACATTAAATTGAGAATGGCCTGCTTTCTGCAGTCTAATTCCCGTATAGACTGTATGCAGTTGGGTGTAAATAGTACATTTTGAAATTTGTTATATATTACATATTACATTCAAGGTATGACAAAAATTACCTGAGGATTACTTGGTTACTAATCAGTGGTGATATACGACAGCTGTGATACATTTGCTAAATACACAAAAGAGAGAACAAGGATATGGCCCCCCTTAACTGGATATTTTCAGTGTTGAACTACTATAAAAAGAAGTTATTCAACACTTTTATCCAACAGAAATCAGACTCTGGCCAGTATTTCTGACAACAACCAGAGGAGCTATGATTAATACTACTTCACATTTTCTTTCGAACTGATGCTGATAATGGTGGAGCGTGACACACTGGGAGTGAAACTCCCAAAAGGGAAAACCACATGCTTTTTAGTGTAAGTGTAAAAACACTTTTTACACACAGAAAAAACAATAAAGAAAAATTTAAAGCACAAGAAGTCCTGCAAAGACTCGGCAACACAGTCTTAACTGGAAACTCAAAAATAACAAACTGCTCAACAGTTGAAGACACAGCTATGCTGCTTGGTTTTCACTCAAAAAGACTTTGCTTCCTGTGTTTCTGCTGTTTCCCGCTCAAAGCATTCCACAGTCCAGTTGAACCTTGACGCCCCTCTCTCAGTGACATACAGACTAATGCAAATAACAAGCCTGTTCCTCGCAATAGCTGCTCTCTGGATGCGGAGTAACATCAGATGAGGCTAGCTCACTGTGCCTTACATAACTATCCCTGCATTCCTGGATCTGTGAAACATATCATATTTTTTATGTGCAAATTACATACATAATTACTAAATCAAAGTATTGTGTGAAAGGTCACGCGTGTTGCTTCTCACTTGTAGTATTTGTGACCATTTATGTGATTTTCCACCTGTCTATCACCTCAAGTATGTTTTAGAACTGAAAAGCAGTGAGAAATACTGTTTTATAATCCTAGTCTTGTTACAAACAGATACACAGCTAAATAAACCTCAATCATTTTTTATATGAGTAATTACTGCAATCCCACCAAAATAGAAAAATGTGTCCCCTAGCCTTTCAACACCCCAAGTACAGGGAATGTGTGGGGGCTGCATTTTGGGCTTTGTGGGATGAAGTTAATTTATGGCTAGGCTATGATGAGTCAGAGGCTCTGCTTGTGATATAATTTATAGTTTAGGTTGCACAGCTAAAAACAGTAGCAGCAGCCATCTTGAAGCCTGAATTTTGTCTGTATTTTTGTTCATTTTTATAGAAAACTCTGTCCTACAATATTAGAAATCACCGTTTTATCTGAGATAACAACTTAATGTGGTCTGAATCAAGTGTGCGATGATTTAGGCACTACATGATTTGTATCTCCAGTGAAAAACTAAACAAACAACTGTCAGACACAAAACATATCCTGGCTGTCTGACTTAATGGAGTAATTCTGTGTAAATGAGATTTTTTGGGCAAAGTATTCTTAGATGCTAACATGTGCTGCTCTAGCCTTGTCCACATTACCGCAGAAGTGGGATGGTATCATTACTTCCTGGAAGTCTGAGTCTACAGAGAGAGATGTCATTGAAAGATGACTTACTGTCTTTCGGAGCCGCGGGTGAGGAGGATGGCCCAGCAGCAGTTCGTCCCACTGGGCTAGAGTGTTTTGGACCCCTGCCAGGGATCTTCAGGCCACTCGATTTTAGCATGTTCATGATGTCCACTAGAAAGGGGGGATATTCCACGAGGCACTAGAGGTTCAGACGGCGGGTCTCCCACTCCATTTCACCTGTGGGACTGAGAAAGGTGCATGCGTTAAAAAACTTAACAACTTCTTTGAGTTGCATAACTCAATCAGATCTAAAATGTATACCAATATAATGAGAGCTCATTCTGCAATAAACAACACCAGCTGCTGTCAAATACTATTAGTACATTCAATAAATGGTATAGCAATGATCAATGAGCAAACTCAGCTATCAGAATATATAAACCCATCCAAATACAAAGTCTCTTTCCTCATACACAAATGGGTCCCTTAAACCCAAGGGGCCAATATATACTTCTACACTTCCTTCAGTTCCACACTGTCAACACTACAAAGCATATATACTAGCAGTTATCAAATGTGCTGGATAAGTCCTTAGGTTAGTTACTAAATAATACATCCATTGTTTAAGTTAGCTCAAAAGTTTGGATTTTTCAAGATCCTTTAGAACAAGTTAATACCAAGACAAGTTACAAGAAGTTATGATCAAGGTGCGATAATCAGTGTCAGATGATCGACAAATCAAAACCTGGCTCAGGTTAACCATTCATTTAGTTATAAACACAATCCATTCATTCTCAAAAACAACTCCTTCTTGTGCCCTACACTAACTTTAAAAATTACTTCATGTTGTTGCAAGCAAATGAACTAGGTTTATTCATCCTAAAAAGAACAATTATTTCAGACAAAGTAATTTTGGAGTTCAGTAAAACTTGTTCTTTGTGTTTGCCATAACACAATTAAATATTTTTTAAGGTTGAACTTTTTACAGTATGGTGATCGGAGGGACTTTCCAGGCCTGTAATTAGTAATACAGTCAACGAATGCACTGATACGGCAATAATCTGCGGATGCTTAGGCCTATATCTGATATTTTCCATGTACACATCTGCTGATGTGAATTCCTATTATACTAATAAAAACACAGAAGTTGATATAAGATTCAATATGATTAGTATCACAGAAAATGTTTCATTCATTTATAGATCAATTTGTAAAAGCAGTAAAAAATAATAAAGGCATATATTTTAGCATAGTAGCCAAGTATCTCCAAAATGTTCTGCTCTCATGAAGAGCAATAGACATGATTTTTTTTGCATTGATATGATTCCAATAGCATTATTTGATTTTTCATGCAATTTTGAAATATTAGAAAAAACTCGCTACTGTAGGGAAAAATTCACTACAGCCAAATCGCAAAGAGGATGATGATGCCATCCTCACAGAATTCAAGCCATAAAACAAGCCATAAGTCACAGAATTCCATTTCACCTGATCTTTTGCTCAGCATACAGTAATACACTATGATAATAATAATGATGTTGTTAAGAATTAGACAAACATCTCATTCACGACCCTCTACTCCACACAAGTGGCCAGCTTACACTGTATAACGCAACGAATCTGATCAGTAAGCCGGTGACTGGAAATGATTGGCCCTACAGACAGTCAGATCATGGCACATAGTTTTTCAAAGGCTGTTTTCTACATTCTGAAATGCCAAATCTGAAGCTCATTTGAAAAATTACTCTGCACAATATGCTTCCCGAATTGTCTTTGCGTTCCAGATGTAAGGTGGACGTCATCGGGGTGACACAGAGATATCAGCCCTCATTAGGTGGGCCATTGCTCATCCTGCCCCACCTCTCTAAACCTCAAGCAACATGGCCATAAAAGATGGGCAAAGGCTGTAAAGATAATTAATTAGGATAATCTAATATCTCTCTATCTTGCTTGTTTTGTAGCAGCCCCTAATAATGGTAACCTACATAATTTAATACATAGCTGTAGTTAGATAGAAACACAACTTATTCTGCACTTCATCTGCCAAAATTTCATATGCATTACATTTGAATGGTTATGTCGGAATGGAAGCCTAGATACTGTGCATCACCAAAATACACGCAACAGTTTTTAAAGGGTAATCCCACCATTATTTTTATCCTTATCTATTTATAAATAATTCAGTACTTTTGTTCAGAGTGATTTAATGTGGCTCTTACAGACTTACAAACTTTCAGACTTGATTTCTTTACAGTGGTGTGATAGTAACCAAAAGTCACCATATACACAACACAAATATAGAGTCTTTATTTACTACCAGTGAACTTACATGCATCTTATGAGTTTGTATATATGTACCCCTCCGCCATGAAAGGATTTACATAAATGGATTACAACACATTTTAAGCCACAGCTTTATCACAAAACTATTATAAAACAATATGTTAGATGTCAGGCTGCATATTCATAACGATTTCACATGCAATATTCCTGTGAGGCAAAAACCTCTTTAGACCTCTGGTTCCCATCACCACCACTGTGAATGAATCTGGCTCAACAGTTTTTGTAATGTTCATGATGTCCGCTAGAAAGTGGAGATTATCCACACTAGAGGCACATTTAACCTGTGGGATCGAGAAGGGTGGATGCATGACAAGGCATAACAACTTCTTTGGGCTGCATAACTCAATCTGATCCGAATTGTAAACCGATGCAATGAAAGTTCAATCTGGAATAACCAACATCACCTGCTGTCAAATACTGTGTTCAATAAAAGGCATGTTAATGCTCTATTAGAAACTTATTGGGCTTTAAAGCTGATGAAAAGTAGCTGTGGTCAACAGCATGATGCTAACCAAGCTACAGTGTGGGCCAGCAGCTTTAGCACATGTACAATGAGCTGTACTAATTCATCAGTAATCCAGTTGTTATACTCCATCACTTTCTAGAGAGGAGCCATTTGTTAGTTTTAGAGCTGCATACTTGTGTCTTTGCTAAGTGAGCGCAATATTATAGATGGGGATGGAATACATGTGGCCCTTAAATAAATGTGGCCCCACTGAAACATAAGGAACTTAAAGGGTAACTCTGTCAATTGGCCAAAAGAATTCATAATTACTTGTTTGAGATCTATAAAAAGTCAGTCAGAGTGGTTAGGTGTGAAATGCTTAAGTCTAAAGACTGCTGAGCCATTCACAGTGGTGGTGATGGGAACCAGACATCTAAGGTTAGTATGTGAATGACATGTTGTTCGTATTGTTTTATGATAATTTTGGGATGTTATGTCTTGAGAGAGGGAGGGAGAGAGAGAGAGAGAGAGAGAGAGAGAGAGAGAGAGAGAGAGAGAGAGAGCTCTAAAACTACAGAATGCCCCCCCCCCCCCCAACATACACACACACACACACACACACACACACACAGTGATGGAGTGTAACAACTGGATTACTGATGAATAATTACAGCTCACTGTACGTGTGCTAAAGTTGCTGGCCCACACTGTGGCTAAGGTTAGCATCATGCTGTTGATAACACGGGGCTTTTCTTTACTCCACAGCAGTCTGACAGAAACTGGAAGACAGGAAGCTGAAAAAGGACTGACCAAACACAACCATTAGCAGCGTTTGAGTGTCTGGCATCTGTGGAGGAGGTTTCTCTGAATGGCCTAATAAAGCTAGCTGCAGACATGACTCTGACTAAAGCCGCATACCGCACGTTTTGCTCCGGGTTTGGTGTTAAAGCAGGGCACTATTTCAGAACATGCTGCGTTTTTCTGTACAAAAACGTGAACAATAAGCTACACAGCTGCTGAACGACATCACGGTGGCTGGAACAATGAGAAGGCTCCGTTTTAACCCCATGCGTGTCGTTACATCTTGGTGCTGGTGGTGTTTTCGATAAAAAGGCCACATTACCGAGACCCCCACCTGAGCCTTTTGTCGTTTTATTGGTACCTCAGGTAGAGAAAGAGCTCTTTTCTTACCAGGATAGGTCGCCAGCTTCAGCCTGCTGCCCACTAACGCTAGATAAGGTACAGTGTAAAGACCCAGTGGACCGTTATTTTTCAAATTCAAAATGAAACGTTCATCTCGAAGGTCTTATCTCTCGCTGGACGGTACAGTCCACTGTGGGGAGCGTGCTGGGCACCGTTAGCTAAGCTTGCTCTATTGTTTTGGCTACTGGCTCCGGCGCTACGTATTCAGCTCTGGCCCTGTCAGACACCCCAAATGAAGGCTGAATAAAAAAAGAACAAACCCGCTGTTACCTTATAAAGTCCGTCTTCTGGTGAATCCCTAACGAGCCGCCGGAGTGAAAACTTGGCGCTTTGCACTGAGAAGAGCTCCGGTGAGTCTGCCGGCATGCAGTTTTAGCTTCTCAGTTGCTGCCACTCCCTGCACACACACTCATGCACTCACACACACACTCGCGGATGCGAAAAACATGGATGCTGAGCTGGAGCCGAAAGGAGGGGGGGCAGGATGCTAACCGCAGCAAAGAGCAGCACCGGGGCTTTTTAGAAATGCCTATTTTTACAGAAACGGTCTTTCTGACAGCCCTGGCCCCGTTTTTGTTGTGTTATATACTCGTCCTCTGCATGAATCTGCAGTGAGGATGTTTTTCTTCCCAGCCGGCGTCTGCAGCTGTAGGCTAATCTCTCCAGACGAGGCCACGTTTTAGGAGGAAAACCAGTTACTGTCAGTTGTGCTTTATACTGGAGAATAAATAAGATTAAGTTATTAATGTGTAAAGCACTGTTAAAGTTTCTATATATGGAACCTAATATGCAAAAAAAGACAGTTTTTAAATCATTGTTTTTTGTTGTGCTGTTACGAAAACTAATATATCTAGAGCAGTTTAGACACGCCTCCGATTCCGACTAGAGCCGTTCAGCCCAGCCTCCTATTCTATTAAAAGCCGTTTAGCCCCGCCTACTATTTCTGCCTAGAGTAGTTTGGCCCGCCTCCTATTCCAACTAGAGCAGTTTAGCCCGGCCTTCTAAGAGCAGTTTAGCTCCGCCTACTATCCTGCCTAGAGTAGTTCGGCCCGCCTCCTATTCCTACTAGAGCCGTTTAGCCCAGCCTCTTATTCTATTATGAGCAGTTTAACTCCGCCCACTATCCTGCCCAGAGTAGTTTGGCCCGCCTCCTATTCCAGCTAGAGCAGTTCAGCCCAGCCTCTTATTCTATTATGAGCAGTTTAACTCCGCCCAATATCCTGCCCAGAGTAGTTTGGCCCGCCTCCTATTCCAGCTAGAGCAGTTCAGCCCAGCCTCTTATTCTATTATGAGCAGTTTAGCTCGTCTTCTATTCCGACTAGAGCAGTTTAGTTCCGCCTCCTATTCTGCCTAGAGCAGTTTATACTCGCCTACTGATCCATTGAAAGACCCGCCTTCTATTCTGTCTAGAGCAGTGTAGTTCTGCCTCCCATTCAGTCTAGAGCAGTTTAGCCCTGCCTTCTGTTCAGTCTAGAGCAGTTTAGCCCTGCCTCCTGTTCAGTCTAGAGCAGTTTAGCCCTGCCTCCTGTTCAGTCTAGAGCAGTTTAGCCCTGCCTCCTGTTCAGTCTAGAGCAGATTAACCCTGTCTTCTATTCCGCCTAAAGCAGTTTAGTCTTGCCTTTTATTTTGTTGAAAGCAGTTTGTTCCCGCCTCTTATTCTGCCTACAGTATTTTAGCCCCGCCCATTAAGTGAAAAGTAGCTTGATTCTGCCTCCCATTCTGTCTAGAGCAGTTTAGCCCCGGCCACTATCTCGCCTAGAGCCCCGCCTTTTTACATTAAAGTTAAAGTAATGTATTCACAATGACTTTAGATTGAAGGCCAATACAGTGCTGAACATATGGCATTTACAAACACAACATCCTCAGTCCCCAGACTGGACACTTTAAAAACAAACTTTATTATTATTATTATTGTTGTTGTTGTTGTTGTTGTTGTTATTATTAACATAATAAGACACAAAGTAAGATCTCAGTTACATGTAAAAGTTTCTCACCTCTTGGAACCACCTGAACTTCTGCATGAATGTCTATTAAACATTTTCATAATAATAATAATAATAATAAACAAGGGAGTTTCAACACTATGCTGTACTAAGCATATACGCTGAATACTACCCAGTAAACATTTGAACTGCTTGTACCGCTGAAACAACGGGGAAATCACGTATCTGACTATGTTTATTGTTTACTGGGTAAAGACACACTCATTAATCCAAAATGAACAAAATGTTAAAGAGGTAAAGTCAGAAATATAACATGAGCTATATTACATATTAGACAGATACCCACATGTCATGCACTAGCACAGTGTTGTGGACAGAAATCATATTTCTAATAGCTGTGGTCTGGTATTCCACGCAATACGCCAGTAAGACCTTCCCACAGAGCCCTATGATGAGACTTCTCTCTAACTCTTCCAACTGCTTGACTGGTATTCAAACTCTTCTCTGAGGCATACTTCAATGGCAATAGACACTACCAACACAACAGCAAGTCAGAATGGAAAGCATAGCACGGCGACCGTGAATCATTCGCCCGTCTCACAATGTCAATCCTCCTGGGTGAAGTTTTTTTAACGATGAGTGTAAATCACCCTGGATTAGCCTGAAAATGTATATACACAGAGCATGTTACTTTATTTTTGCCTTCTGTAGGGGTTTGCATACCACAGCTGTATATATCCACATTGAGGAGGCCTCAAAATCTCAACTCTTCCATTTTTCTACCTTATGCTGAGTTCTAACATCTAACTGAATAAAGATTCTGATAGAGGAATGGATATATCTGCTTCAACACTGTGGATGGCACAGTCCTCTTATTTATTTATGATCTTGATTACAAACACATCAAAAGGCCACAATCATGAAAAACCATTTAACTCGTATTTGCTTTAAATGAAAGAGGTCAATGTGATTTAGAAATTTAGTTAAAGACTTAAAATGTACTGTACACTCCCCACTTCATACAGTCTACATATGAAAACTAAAAACAGCCTGGTTTAAATTCATTTTCTAGGGGTGGGGGGCGTTGTGTGTGTTTTGATTTTTGTGATGCCATGAAAACTGATCGTTTCCCTATTCAGTTCAATTCAATGTAGCCCCAGCCTATTCACAGTGAATTTATAAGGAGGGTTTCACGCTGGACTGTTTTTTTAATTAAACACAGTAGACAGCAGCCAATCAGGACAGAGCTGATTTGCATGCATTGGTTTTGTTTAATTCTAAGGAATAAAACAATGTTGGACTACTGGTTATGTACGGACTGATTAGCACTGTTTTTGGAACATATATTCACACAAATACCAGAAGTGCACATCTAAAAAATGCAGAGTGTGGGCTTTTAGGATCCAGATAAACCCCTCAAGTAAGACCTAGTGATACATTGCAGAGGCCTATTGCAGACAGCATAGAAGCACGAGTTTACACACTGGCATTGGCAAACGCAGAGTGAGCTGACTCGTCTTCCTCAGAGAGATTGAGAAGGAGTGTGTGGGAAAGAGGGGGATGAGATGAGTGGAACATATGGACTTCTCAAGTTTCACAAGAGAATAGAGGCGTAAACAGGAAACGCATTCCTTCTCCAGTCTGTAAACACAATGCGTCATTTGAACAGCTTCTTTGGGGAAAGACCGCATGAAATGCTCATATTGTGGTCAGCCAAGTTTTATTATCTACAAGCATTTTGTAGTTTGCTTTCATTTCACCAGCCTCCGGTTGCTTAGTGGGGTGACGACACTCAACCATCACAGTAAGGAATACGGACTATAGTTTATTTTTTTTAGTCAAATAGAATTTCTTATTGTAATGTAATGATTTTGGTTGCAATGAAGTAGAGGCTTTTCAATATTTTAATGTTTTTAGATAAAATTCCCATTTTTGTTATGCTTGATACATACCTTTACAACATGGCAGCTTTTTCACTGCACAGCTTCCTAAAACCTGTATACAGAGGAAAAGTAAAATTAAGTCCAGGGGGCTTTTTATGGTTTTTGTGGTGTGTTATGTAGCTTTTGGTGTAAGTAATCAGTCTGCAAAGTTATAAAACCTAAAGCACATGCCACACTGAGAAATCCTCTTACAGAATGCACCAGCTCTCCTCTGTTTCAAGGTGACATCATCTTGTAATGCAGTCTTTATTGCCCGCCTACTGGCAACCACGGCACGCCCTCACACAATGCACAGACAGCTAAAACTGACCACTCTGAAACATCCTGCTCCAGCCCCGCTTGCAAAGGTGGATCAGGTTAACCATCTTGTTCTACCTACCAGAACAAGGTGGCATTGTAAGGAGAGCCACACATGTGTGGGGGCGGAGCAGGATGTCACTATGGCTGAGCAGAGTGGGTGACCTTACCAATCAGAACACACTTGGCTCTGAATGGGAGGGGTGGGGCTTAAAGACACAATAGGTCTAACAGAGCAAATGGTGAATACAGATGCACTGTGTGAAAACAAATATTGTGTCTTGGGAAAATGAAAGCTTGTAAATCTATTCTAGTAGACCCGAAAATAAATGTCTGAACACTGAAAACCAGCTTAAACTAATCAGGATTGTTCACTGTGATTGTGAGGGAACCAGACGGCTGACAAGGGACCTGAGTCATAGGACCTGAGGTTTGATACAGTGTTTCTGTTTAATGGTTTTGGCCTAAAGCGTGGCAGAGACGTATGTGAAGGATGCTGTGCGGCAAAATGGTCTTCCAAAAACAGATTTTTCATGTATTCCATTATTTTACATTCTTTAACATTACATATAAAAACCCAAAAGACATGTAGGTTCACTGGTTTATTTTGGATGGTAAATAAAATGGCTGTATTTGAATTGGTTCCCATCACATATAGATATGTAAAAAAAGAAAGAAGAAAGAAAGAAAGCAAAATGTACATTTCTTAAGCTGACAAAATGCAAAATATCAAGGCAAGAAGAGAGAAAGAGGTTCAGGTGTGCATTTAATGCCCATCTACTTTGAACTGGTATATGTAATAAAACAACTATGCATTTTCAGCTTTGACCTCTGAGAAATAATGAGAATTATTAAATATGCATTTTAAGTTACAACAATTTAAAACTTAAATTTAGAAAAAAATAAGACAAAAAAAACAACAAAAAGGAAACATTCAGATGAATTAAAAATAACCCTGACTTCAGACAATCATGGTCCAAAACATCTACAACAACAGATTAAACCAGCCCTGGGTGAACGAACAGCCCCAGACAAAAAAGGACCAGGAAATCATTACTATAATCCAATAAGGCTATTCAATTAAGAATTTTGAGAGTGTCCAGTTCCTACAAAATCACATACAACCATTAACAGTAATGAGACATATAGCCACATGTTTCCAACCTGCAGAAGACACTGTTGAGTTCCATTTTGTGAGTAACCCAAAATACTGTGGCAACTAACCATTATGCTAAAACATGAGCATCATGACAAAGGCTGCTACGCTACAGTCAGAGCTCACACAGAAACTGGGTCCAGAACGTGGTGGACATATTTCAACATTGCAGAGCCATCTAGTGGACAAAATGGACCTACACGCCCACTTCTTCCATTCACGTTAATACGAAAACAAAAATACAGCAGACAGTCAGAAACATACAGAACATCTATGTTTATAATATATACCAGTCAGGGACGTAATACCACAAACAAAACTGACACCTGACAAGACAAAGCATGTCAACAGCAGGAACAGACTTTATAAACGTGCCTAACGTGGTTAGAGATTTTAATAATTAATAAATGTGTCAATACTGAGTGCAGACGGTGGTGGGTCCCGAGTGGGACATCAGTGCCCATGCTGTCAATAAAGCAGAGGTACTTATGTGCTCCAAAGTCCAGAGGGAATGCTATTGACAGCATTCACAAAGGACTATGGTTGGATGCAAAGGGTCACTTTCACTCATATGCAGTTATAGGTAGCTCTTTATGGTTTAAAGAGAAATGCTCATTTTTCGTTTGTCTAACATAATAGTCCTCCTTTTATTTATTTTCATGGTGAATATTAATACAATTTTAATCTATGTGTTTCTTAAGACTTTAAACTTTTATGATCTGAAAATGACTATACATATGACATATATATATATATATATATATATATATATATATATATATATATATATATATATATATATAGTCAGAACAAAACACAACTGAGACATAAAGAAAAAGGATCGACCATTTTTTTCAGAAAAAGGGAAAAAAATACTTTAAATTATATTTTAATACTTTTGAATATAGTAACTTTACAGGAGAAAGCAAAAACAATTATTCATTTAAAAGTTAATGTAAAGAGAATATGAGAATACATTCAAAGTGGCTTTGGAGCATTTCTATTAATTTACTCATAATGAATTTTACTCAGTATAAAGGACTGGTGCAAAACCAGTACAAATTAAAAAATATTTTTTAAAACCAATTTTTCTTTTGTTTTTCTACTAAAATGTTAATAATGTATTCATAAAGTTTATAAGGAATGCTAAAATGAAATGACAAATCAAACAAGTAAAATTATATAATATATATATTTAAAAAACAAGTACATTTAGCTTTTCATGTACAGTAATAGGCATCATCAAACTGATTTTCTAAGTCAACAAGTATTTTTTTACTGCGTTTGCTAAGCTTTATAAATTGGGGGGAAAAAGGATACAAATGTACCAACTTCTGTACCACCCACATATTATATTTTCTTTTTTCTGATATGGAAATGTAGCAAATTAAAAGTAATTGCTCATGAAACTATGCAGGCATGTGTTCTCCACTGATGATGTTTTTTTCACTTCACTTCAAATCAAAAAAAGCCATTTGCTACCTGTAACTGTTTTTCCTGCAGCTAACATAATGCTCTTCATATGCTATTACCTTAATGAGGCATAAGAAAATGCAACTACATAACTTACTTACACACTCATCTACTGATTTTCTAAATAAAAACAGACAAGAAAAAAACAGTATATTAGTAAAGGTTCCATAAAATGTCGAAGAAAATGATAATTAGTTTTTAAAGCTAAACAGTTTTATCAGAACATCAGGCTGACTAAGTGGAAAAGTTCAACATGTAGAGCTGTTTCCTTTCCTAAGATAGAGTTGGTGAATGTGCATTCATTGAAAGGACCATCGACTCAGGAGTATACAAAGGCATCTTGGATGCAAACCTGCAGAAGTCTCCAAAGAAACTGTGCAAACCATAATAACCTGAAACTCGACTAGCTGCCTTTTTAAGGTATCCTTGCCAAAAAGACAGTCTTGGAATGGTCTGGTTAAAATAAATGTCACTTGGTTTGACATTCTGTTTCCTAACAGCGTTTCCTAACCGAACGAACATAATACATTAATATATCTAAATACTTTCTGGGACTAATGTATTTCTCATGTGCACCTCTGTACTGTGAGTGACACCCATGATACTGTAAATACTGCCATTGTCCAGTATAATCATACATTTGTAAGAACGATTGGGGCATCAATAAATAGTGCGAACTAAACGTGAATATTTAGTGTAAAACAGCAAAAACATTTTAAAGAGAGAGTCCACGTGCATCCATCTCCACTAAAATGTCTTTTGAAAATGGTAATTCTGTAAACATCTGTAACCAAGAGCATTCTACAGTTCTTCACTCAGTAAAAGCTCATCTGCATGTGTGATTAAATAATGCAAAGACTTATGGCACGACCAGTCACAAATGAGAATGGAACTAAAGGCATTAAAATGAAAGCTTAATAAAGTGCCTATAAACAAGAGTAATTTGCTAATCATTCCTATAAAAAATACATAATTCTTAAATGGTCACCCTCCTTGCCCATTTCACTACTGGTTTTTGTTTTTAACTGACTAACAGATATGGCCATTACATGTGCACTGATGGAAAAGACGCAAGTACTATACAATAGGTCTGCCCTTGACAAAGAGCTTTTGGTAGTAGCCCTCAAAATATGAAAACATGATAACAATCACCTCAAATAAGAACTATAGTGACCAAACCTGCTCTAACCTTTACAAAACCAGCCCTGCCATGTCTGTAACTCAATAGCAGGCCTATAAACCCTGTGAATGAAGTCAGTGTACGACCGAAAGTAATTAACGTCAGACTTTTGCACCTTACGGTGCTACTTTGTTTACGTTTGTAACTCCAAGAAAACGTTCTTATTCTTCGAACGTTCCTGCTCCTCCACTGCTGCATGAGCATCGTGCAGGTCCTGAAGAATCGTGAAGAGTCTCGTTACTCCATCCACTTCTTTATGATCTGGAAGCAAAGCATAGAAAAGAAACTATCAGGAATCACAATCACAGATGTAATGATATATTTACATGTTTTGCAGATTTCCTAAGTGAAAGTACAGGGGTTAGACAATGAAACTGAAACACCTGGTTTTAGACCACAATCATTTATTAGTATGGTGTAGGGCCTCCTTTTGCGGCCAATACAGTGTCATTTGGGTAGCCGTGGTTTTATGTTTTTTGGATACAATCCAGGTTAGCACCCGAACATCCCTTTCAGACAGCTTCCTCTTGCGTCCACAGTTAATCCTGTTGGATGTGGTTTGTCCTTCTTGGTGGTATGCTGACATTACCCTGGATACCGTGGCTCTTGATACATCACAAAGACTTGCTGTCTTGGTCACAGATGCGCCAGCAAGACATGCACCAACAGTTTGTCCTCTTTTGAACTCTGGTATGTCACCCATAATGTTGTGTGCATTGCAGTATTTTGAGCAGAACTGGGCTCTTACCTGCTAACTGAACCTTCACACTCTGCTCTTACTGGTGCAATGTGCAATTAATGAAAATTGGCCACCAGGCTGGTCCAATTTAGCCATGAGACCTCCCACACTAAAATGACAGGTGTTTCAGTTTCATTGTCCAACCCCTGTAAGTTTGCACCCTGTACCCAGAACAAACTTTATTTCCTGCTATTTTTGTGCATAAATTCAATTTGATTCCAGTCCAAGTCCAACAGATTGCCCTAAAACAATCATTTAAAACAAGGTTTTATGATTATATATTTTTCTGAATATGTTAAATTCAGAAAATTTCCATTGACAAAATCAAGAAGTTTGACCAAGGTTGCTCATTTTGCATGAGAGCGTGTGTAGCAAGACAAGATTTCTATTTCTCCCCATTTGAATTATAATGTGTTGCACATTACCTTTGTCTGAGTCTGCTTCATCTGCATCTTCGTGCTTAATCAGTTCATAATATTTATCCCTGGAAGACATTAGAAAGACATCTGTTAAACTGCTAAAATGAAGCTCGTTGCTAACATAAACCAGGTCCAGGTCCTGGAGCATCCTGGAAAATACATTATTTTAGCTTCAGCTTGTACAGAACGCACTGCTTTCCTTAACTCCTTGAACTCTAAGATGATATTATTCCGTTTAATCTTAAAACATCTTATTCAGTAACTACTGTAAAACTCTGTATAAAAAATCTGTATGCTATGTAGCGTATAAGAGTGAGAAGTAGAACCGTGGGACCCCAGGCAGTCCCTTAGAGTTAAATGGGTTTATGTGCATAATTGTATTACACATTTAATACAACTGCTGCTGAGTACAACATGCTCAGTGTGCTTAAATAAGGCACTATGAGAAGAGCATTGCATATGAACCACAAAAACAAAGCAAAGCCAGGCAGTGTCTGAAACAGTCGCTACCTCATGTTGTGCTGGACGCTGCTGAGATGCCGGTAAATAAGTTGAGCTTCCAGGTCTGGATCCAGTGGGTCATACCATTCTTGTAAGGTGACACCATGTCTGGTCTTATCGCAGCCTGGATCTGCACATGAAGAACAAATGAAAAACTGTGCTACAATACAGAGCAAAGGAACACCGAGAAACATATACATTTAAATAGCCGTAAAACATAGTCACTATGTTACGAAGACCAGAAGCTGTAAAGACAGAGACTGTGCTAGGGCTACTAAAGCTGTCCTGAATATATTACCTTCTGGTTTAAATGGCTAAAATATGATTATGGAGGGGTTTTAATCTCAGTTTGGGGACACCGGGTTGCATCCAGAAACCCTGAAAGTTATTACTTTTCTTACCAATCCTCCTTATTTCCTCCGTGACCTAAAACCACGATTATGAAACTCCATATTACCCTTTGTCCAAATACCTGAGAGGGCAAGAGATGCCCCTTAAAATACCGCCGAGGCAGCTTCAAGCAGTGGACCCAAGTGTATGCTACCCAGGATGTTTTTCATGACATCACTGCAGAGACGTCCAGAAAGTATTGGACACATAGAGCAGTACATCATCTAAGTTATGCACTGTTTGGGGTTTTATGTTTTCTGTGTTGCGTACTTTTTTGTAAAATTAAAAAATAAATTAAATTAAGTAGAAAATCACTCAAATGTAAACGGGTTGGTGCTGTGTATTGGAAACAGGAGCATTAGGGATGTGCTGTAGAGCAAAGGTCATGATAGGCTCAGTTCATCAATATTCAACATCAACTTCAATGACGTTTTGAAATTTAACATCTGTTCCATTTCCTCAATTTCTGCTTATTCTCTTCATTCCTCCTGCTCCTCTCCATTATTCCTCTGTGTGAGCAAGGGAGAGGAGCAATAGGAAGGGGGTGGAGAATAGGAGCAGCAAGTTTCTGTAAAAGGAGGTTTCTGGATGCAGCCTCAGAAGTGGAGGCTGGACCATGCGATGCAACAGTTTAAATATCCACAGTACCTGTTTTCTCCTTTTGGTGGCAGCAGCTCCATCTGTCAGCTTTGTAGATGCCTGGGTGATAGCTGCTCATCGTGTTGGTGTTGTGACTGCATGCTTTCCGCAAGGCCGACAGCCACTGATTCAGTTCGTTTACACTCTAATGCAAAAGAAGGACAAACATGCCCCCTTAACTGTGTGTATGAAAACCTTTGCTGTTTTCCTCAAGAAGACAAGGACTTGAGTCACAGCAAATACACATCGAAGCACACCCTCCTATACTGCTAATCATCATCTATAGCCCTTTAACCTAATCAAGTCCTCAAGCCTTTTGGCCTTTTTAACCTTACTATTCAAAAAGGTTGGGAATCATTATTTATAGAATGTAAGGTATCAGTGGGAGTATGGAATAACAACATGGGCTGTGTTGTATTCGTCACTGTTCAAGCAGGTACCTTGCAGTCCAGGTAGAGTGTTTCCTGCTGGCCAGAATCTTCACTCGAGATGATCTGCATGACATTGACGCTTCCAAAGCACTTCTCCTCCACCTTCTCTACTGCCCGAATTTTTGGCAGGGAGATGAATGAGGTCTTCTGCATTACACAAACCCATCAGGGACACCATTAGAGAAGACACATTCATCTGTCACTATAATCAAGGCTCCAAGAAGATGGATGAAAGTTTGTCATCAGAAGGACTGATACAGGGTAGTGGTTGGTAGCGCTCACCTTGGAATGCTGCGTCCGTGAGTAAGACAGCGTGTCTTTGCTGAGAGTTACGTAGTACTTCTTAAAGGGAGACGTCATGGGTATGCACTTGTCTTTGGTCTTATGGAGGAAGAGGAAGCCTTCTTTCTCCATGGTGCCACACTGGAGACTCATACGGGTTCGAAGACAAAGATCTAGAGGAAAAATTGAATCATGTATATTGATCATTTAGAGCCTATTGTATATAGTATTGTGCATAGTGTATAATTCAGTGTATTATACTCTATAGTGGCTGTCTGGAGCATTAACCTTGCACCTTTTATTACAGGAATGAACTTTAAAACTGAAAACGCTGTGAAAAGTATATTAGAGCAAGAACAGACAAGCAAAGTTATAGCGAACTATGGTTGAGAGGTGACACATCTGCAGCTTGATCAAATGTGACATGTTGGAATGAGTCTCCAGTACCTCAGCGGGTCCGATTCAATTTTGTCTGTGTAATTACTCACTTAGTCCAGCTCACCTTCCGAGTCATGGCAGCTGACCAGCCGCGTGATGAAGTCTTTCAGCTGGGAGATGCCTTGTTGGATGGCGGGCTGCAGAGGTACCATCCATGGCTCCTTAGAGCAACAGACCAGAGTGTCTAGATTGCCAATGGTCTGTACAGCCTGGGAACAAACACAGTGGTAGACCTTTAAAAGATACACCGCAAATACATTTTGGTCCCAGGAGGATTTCTGATCTGTGCAGTGTGACTAATACAAGACATTTTATAGGAGTGCATGCAACATGTCCTTACCCACCATTAGCCTCTGGGATTAGCTTTAATCTGTATCATGAATTTGAAGGAAAGATGGTTGTTGATGCTAATGGTGAATGTGTGGATCCAATGTAACATATCATCACTGTCCAATGAAAAACATGTATTTCTGTTTTTTGCTGATATTTACTTTAATGCATCATTTGAACACAGCAGCTAGTGTTTACATTGGGTCAATAATGCATTATAAATGGATCAACAGAAATGGCCCAAAATTGCTTTTTGACTTAAATTTAAAAAAAAGTTAGACATTTGTTTTTATTTGGACAGTGAAGCTATTCTGTGCATAACAAATTCTACAGAAACTGTATGTAATGTCAGACAGTGGTCCCAAAGCAATCTGCACTGAAAAACCTGCTACATGGTACTATATACTTTTGCATTTAGTAAAAAGGAATGTAGTAGCCACATGCCTACAGAATTACAGTGAATCTAAAGGCCAAAATCTAGACTATGAAATACAAGAACCCCCAAAAATAAGTCATACAGAAAGAACCCTAGACAAATTTAAGAGAAAAGTGGAGGATGTTACAGCAAAGTGAAGTCTAGTATAGCATGGAGCAGACCTTAGCCAGCAGCAGCAGAGTGCGACTGGTCCGGGCGTCTGCATGTTTCTCCCGCAGATGGAAAAGCTTAGGAGACATGATGGCAGGCGAGATAAAGCGGAGACACAGGAAGCTGGTAACGGCAATAAACTTCACTTTCTGCAAAACACAAGAAAGAGCTGTGACTATCTAAAAGAGCCAGGAATGCCATTAGTGACTCAAGCCAACAAAACTCTGAAACATCTAATACACATTCACCACAAATGGGCTGAACATTAGGCTTGTTTTAAATTGCAGTCAGAACAACGACTTGGCTTATGCTGAATTATGGTAAATTGTCCACACACATTCATAAGAATCACCATACTATCCAGCATGATCAGCATGCATAATTTAAAATACTCCCCAAAAAGCACATCTGTCATTAGGTTCCCAAATGATACATACTCTGTACTCTGGATCAGGGAAGCGTGCTTGTACTCGATGGTAGAGCTGCTGGAAGGCCTGACAAAGCAGCAGGGGGCAGTACGAGGCTGACTGCAGGATTGCAGCTAGGAGCTCAGAGAGGTACGACTGAAGCAGGCTGGAGCTCTGCTGAATCACATCAGCTTCTGTGTGCAGTCGATGCAATCCTGTGCACCTACAGCCACAAATACTATTAATGAAGCTACAGGTAAGACTTTCAACACTTTCCTAATAAAAATAAACATAAATTCCTTAGTTCATCTTAATTGTATTCAAATAGATTTAATGAACATGTCACCATTTGTTATTAAGCTTTTCCTAAACTGGAATTGTTGGGTAGAGTCCTAATCACAGAGCCCATGTGCAGCTCCACTAAATCTGAGGTGAGGCTGGGTGTAAGGCTTCACAGGTTTTAAGATTTTAGGCTATAGAAGGAACCTTACAGGTGGGAAGAAAGAGACAAACCTTACGCTCACTTTAATGCACTTTACAAAGCCCTTTAGAGTTTAAAAGGACCTTATCTAATAATAAAAGACCTTTGCTAATAATAAAGTATTTTCTAATTCTGGCCACTGTGGTACTATACTTTAGAAATCTGGGGATTTGTCTTGTAAGATAGATCTCAGATGTCTGAAGCAATCTAATATCTCGATGGTGCACTCTGTAACATTGTCTGAAAGACAGTGGGTTTGTCATCAGCCAGTAGGCATCCCCAGAAACCTCCAAATATGCAGAGTTGTTTTGCCTTTAAGGGGGAAAATATTACATCCAGTAAAATAATGCTGTACCACAAATCTTTCTTTAGCATTAAAATAAGATTCAGTTATATATACATTGTTAAGAGTCTCGATGAGTGTAGAACCGATCAAATTAGCTCAATGCAAAAAATTACAATTGGCAGATAAAATGGTCTTATATCTAGACAAACGCTAGACAAACAGCTCTGCATGACTGATACAAACCATTAGAAGCACAGAGGTGCACCAATCACTTCTCATATCATCGCTGTGATATCTAGAAGCCTTACCACACACTGCATTGTATATCATCATCATGCAGCATTATGTGTCAGTATCAAGTTAAATTAAACACTTAGTACAAGTTCCATTACGTAACTGTCGCTAGCTAGCTTGTTTTCCTGGTGTTATCGATTTTACTCCGGATGTGAACAGCACACATACTAGGGGAATGTCAGGGTTAGTTTTAGAAGGGCTAGTCCTGTTTTTGCAGTGGATTTCCTGTATTTTGGTTACGAGTTCCCGTCTGACCCTACAACACTATCTGATGACAGGCCTCCTACTTGTGGTCTTGTTTTCCCACTTTCTATCCAGGACCCAGTTTCATTCCCCATTCTGCTATTCCTCTTCTGGATCTTAAAAAGGAAGATGAGCTACATCCTGATTACCCAAGAGGAAGAGGGAAGGCCAAGATAACAGTCCACCAAACAAATGACGAGATGATAGACCTGCCTGTTTGAAGAAGTCTTTCACGCATATAGAGGATGCATGCAATGCTGAGAGATTCTGTGAGGCACTGAATTTATTTTATTTAACTCAGTACATAATTTCCGTACGAATAAACACACCTACGGCAATGTGTAAACTGAAAAACAGTTTACGTATGTCGTAATATATTTTATTCATGTGGAAATTAAGCAGCACTGCCCCAGGGGTGTTTCCTATTGGCTTGTCAATTATACTGACGGTTCTTCTTTTAAGGACAGGTAGCCAATGAAAGGGGGAGTAAACACAATGACGAGTTAAGACCGTTGTTGTTTTCCACCACTGGATACAGCTCTGAAATAGGACTAAAAGATTAGGGCACATTTTCTGACCAATACGGTGACTGCAATTTAATGGCTATAATTTTTTTTTATAAATTGAGGTCTAGCATTTTTTAGGCTATAAAGACGAGGGCATCATCTTTTTCTGGCTTAGGACATCAATGTAGCCTTCCAAGTTGCCAGTTACGTACTGCTACTGTGTTCATGTACTCAGTATGTGGGTTGTTTCCGATCAGTTTCAATCATCTACAGGTATTTCACAAGCTCTATGTTATTAGCTTCAATTTTCCCACTTCAAATTTGTTACAACAGCATAGTTGGTAATGTAAGCAGCTTTTGTGAACTGAAAACTGAATCTTTTCCAATTGGCTTTGCACAATAGAATAAAAACTATTATTTTTGAGCCCTGAATTTCCCCACTTTTTGTCAGTGTAAACTGTAAAAAAATGAACTCTCCTACTTTTATGATTTTAGTATAAAATCGATTCATCTGTCAGCCTTAGATTTGAGAGAACTAAAAAAGAAAGAGGAGGGATGGTGCATTTTCTCATGATATGCTGCCCCACATTGTTTAAAACGTTAAATCGACATGTTGCAGTACCTTGCAAATTGTTCCCCAGCAATTTAATTCCTCAAGACAAAAGAGTTTAGCAGATCCTCCAAATACAGCCCCTCAGATCAATCTTATGTTACCCATTCAGTTTCCTTTTCGTTCCATTATTTTTCTTACCCTGCATCTTTCAGCTCCACCTTGTTGGGATCCAGTTCCACATACTTTTTCTCTTCAAAAATGCGGCTGATAATGGGACCCAGAAGCCTGTGCAAATACTGCATTCCGGCCACCTACCAGCACAGTAGAACATGGTGAGCTAAAGGCATTTAGGAAGACACTTCGACTTCATGAGCTTCATATGTTCACAAATTATAAATAAGCTTGCATTGTGTGGAAAGACATACGACCCACTGCATTATTCTGTAACACCTAGAACAATCGGTAATGTTACCTTTAAAAATGACTCCATGGATTTGGATGCTAAAGAGTTGCTTCTAAATAGAGTGTTGGGTTCAGCTAAGGAACAGAAATAGAAACAAACAGGAAATGACTGATTGCCAGGGTCCTCCTTACAGTGCAAGTAAATCAGTAAATCTGGTTTTAGGAAGCTCCATGTTAAACAAGGCTTGTGTATCTGCTTACTTGTTTTCTCCAGTTCCAGTTTGAACAGCACATCCAGGAACTCTTTAATTAGACCTTGTCCCAGAAAGAGCTTCACCAGGTTATTGGCTACTTCCTGTCTGTTTTCAGTGGTTGTCGTCTCATCAATTAGCATGATCAGATCAGGCCAGTTGCCCTATGACGAACACAACTGTCATATGTCAATGTTCACCAGGAAACCAGTATCAGACTATTAGGCAAGCTCCTTTTCAAGCAGCAGTATAAAACAAGCAAAGCCAAAAAGCTTTAAAAATTAAAAACACTAAATATGGACAATGATCAAAGCTGCAATGTTTTCAAAGCTAAACTTAAAGAAGAAATATTCATCCAGAATAATATTGATTGTGGCTGTATTTCAAATGGCACACTACTATAGTACATACTGCTTACTACAGTAGTATGTACTGCATACTGTATACTGTGTGTGGTACAGTAACAATTTCTGACCTACAGTGTAGTATACTAATACAGTCACATGACCAGTGCATGAGACCACGGTGCATGATGGGATGCAGTACACCATCTAGGTATCTTCAGTGGACTACAGATTTACGATTTGGTCACGGACTGCATACTACATACTACTTTTAGGCAGATTTCAGCCTGTGCCTTAAGTCTGTAGCTTGTGATCATGATATATACATTAAAAAATCCTAAACCAGAACAGAACAAGTTATACTGTTCTCCATCATAACTGGGAAAAATATACATTTCTGAAATTGGAACACATCTAAAATTAGAAGTACGGCTACTGTTTATTCTCTTGCAACAAGTGGAATATGTTAGTGACTCACATTAAGGTGACTCCCTACAGACTGACTCAGTAGCTCAGTAAGCGGCTGGTAATGGCTGGACGGCAGGACAGTCTCATCACGGAGCCGCAGCTGCAGTCGCAAGGATCCCAGAGTGCCTCTTAAAGAGAGAGAGAAAGAGAGAGGGACAGAGGGAGAGACACCAGATTGAGTGACGCCAGTGTAATCATCACATAGCCTAGAGGTACTTAACCCTACACGCTGACAACACAAAGAATACAAGCCATGAGTTTTGTTACATCAGTCAGGAAAACCACCTCCTGTGTAGAATCCAACATTTGAAACTGTTTTAAGCCTGGAGCGAATGCAACACAAAGAGATTATCCAAAAAAAGCAAGCCCTGACTCACTCCACTTAAAGCATTCCAGGAAATATGGCCAGCAGGACAGACAAACAATAATAAAGAAAATGACTCCATTACAGCAACCGTCCCGAGCAAAACGCTCCATAAAAGAAAGGGAATGGGAGACTTTATAGCTGCGTGGGTAGACGTGCTTTATAGTGAACAGTGAAGCAAACTAAACATGAGGCATTAAAGGCAGACAGTCGGGGGTGGACAATATCACGGTCTGCAGTCGGCAGCTGCTGAAGGTCAGAGGAGCATCCCACCCGCTGGAGCTCGAAATGACTCGCAATATAGGCCGCCTGCAGTCCTGTGACCAATGGGTGTGCACCTTTATTTTAATATGGGACACTGTGTGTTTCTCTCATTTCAACAAGCATCCTCCACAACACTCACATATTTCAGGTGTTGGCTGAAACTTGCACTGAGCCCACAGAATGAACAATCTGTGAGCAGAACAGTAGAAACATGTTCACACTGCCTTCGTATAAAAAAGTAAATATTTCTTGAAAATATTCATAAGAAATTTACCGTTGTGGTGACCGTGGTGGGGCACTCTGATGTCATGTGATCTGTGTTATGTCATTTGGTACTGTTTGGATATGGCAGTGACAGACTCTTAAAACCTTTGTCCAGGAGAACAGTATTTATGACAGTAGGCAGACTGGCTCAGCAGGGAGGACCAATGTGGTCATGCTGCCATGTTAGCTCCCAGGGTAGTTACATTTAACAAACCGCAAATTCAGAATTAGCTGATTACATCAGTGCTGTAAAACAGGTCTGAAGAGTTCCACCGATATTTAAAATGTGAAAAAACGCTGGCAAGTAAGATTTCTTTACAATGAGAACTAGAGGTCAAGATGTCTACACCACAAATATAGCTATTTTATTTACTAACCAGGGCCAGCAGTGAACTTGCACATCTCTTTTGAGTTTTTATACAGTCATTGTCAGAAGAACAGTTAAATGTTGCAAAATGTTGCAAATAAAAATTAGTGGGTAGGTTTGATATTGCTAGACATGCGAATGAGTCAAAGATTCCGGGTATGTGACGTGATTCAGCGAACAGTGATGCCCTCCATTAGTCATCCTGTTAGTGCAGCACCATTGGCAGATGGCTGCACGTCACAGGACTACATGCACACAGACCATTACAATGACTGCCCTTATGGCAACACCACATTAATGTTGCCAAAGACGGCAATAGTGTTGGGCCAGACTGTCATGGAGTGACTCAGAATGGCAGCAGGCCATCTTCAGTGTTGAGTCCTGTTTTTGTCTTGGTGGCGACGACCAGCAAATCTATGTGTGAAGGCACCGTGGTCAGCACCAGGTGGAACGGTTTGTTGTCACATGTCCAGAAGGTCTGGTGTCACTCCACCTTCACCCCACCACAAAATCTGTGTGAGAATATTTAAGATGCATAGGATGGATTATCACAGGCCACCATTAGTAACCTCCATGCTGACATGCCTGGCATGTTGTGTTAGCAAACATGATGGACCGATACCATACAGAGACACTACTTCTGTATCTGTAGCTCAATAAATATTACCCATATCAGTCTAAATGTATCATCATTTATTGTTCCTGGTAACCTTTATCTTCCTTCCTAATAGCACTGCAATCCCACACTAAGTTCTGGGTGCAGCTATTCTGTTGATGATGAGTGTATTTTACCCTGCGTGTACCTCTCATAATGGATAATGGATAATGGATCTCATAATGAATACATAAATGGATTTTACACATTATATGAAGTAACTTTCTGTGAGTGAGCTTTTAGAGAGGCAGTAACAACCGCTGTGAGCAGTTTTAGTAAGTTTCTCTAGAAAATAGCATTTCCTGTCAACATTTTAACAATTTATTCATGTTAATGTACTGTTTTTGTTTCTTTTTCAAAGAGAAAAATAACAAATGACAAAAAAGACAAATGACAAATGTGACATGTTCATAGTCAGTGGCCATACTTATGTCTCACTGTTTTTTCTTTCATACTTTCTTGTACATTGCTGATCACTCTGTGTATTATTTAGAAATACAAAACAGCTATGAGAAATAAAATTAGAAATCCGCATAGCTGTTTATTTTCCTCTGGTCAATCAGTGGCCAATGAAACTGCACCTGTATCAATGGAGGATGCTATCTGTTAGCTCTCTCCATTCTCTCTGAGTGTTGCCACGTTTTCAACAAGCACCCTCCACAGAGCGTGCTTCCCTTTCACCCGACCCACTGCTCGCTTTTATGACAGAACATGCTAAGAGCTGCTGAGCATATAAGATAAAGCTACCATTATTTTGCTCTCCTGAAGGGCCTGGTCGCATCCATTTTTGCTCAAGAGGCCCTGACTGTGATATTTTGATTGAGCCTACTCATAGCCCACCCACACCCGCTGATCACTCACACTCCATGATCTCAATGCCGAAGAGGGGTAACACTTAAGGGAAAGTGGGAGGCTGAAGCGCGCTTGTGTGTGAGTGAGCGTCTGTGCCAAGCGCCACCATCAGCAGCCAGTCACCAAACAGCAGGCACCAGATGGTGGGCCGTCAAAAATCCAATCAGGAAGAAGACGGTGTGGAAAGCAGAAAAAAAGGAAAAGAGGCAAAATAAATAACAACAACGCCAGCTTGACTGGTGCACAGAGAGGAACGCAGATCAAGGGTGGGGGAGGGCCAGATTATGGGCGCTTAATGGGCGACTCTTTTTTTTATCAACCGAATTCATTAGAATGACATCACCGCCGAGAGAGGGCATAGCAGGCGAAACTCATCTTTATACTTTGCCATATGTCCAGCAAAGAGGTTTAACTATCCATGCACTGCCTTCACACAAGGAAGCCAAAAGGTGCTGTTTATGTAAGTGCATGTCATGAAACTGATCTCAATAATCAACTAATTGCTTATGGCTTTAATATGTATATGTACTGTATATGGCAGAACTGAATGAAATCTGCTGTCTTAATTCCATAAACCAGGTTAATTTAAAGCGTTTGTTTGCGTGTGCTTGTGGCCTGTTGTACTGTGCTTTGTTGTCCTCCTATCTACATATTATATGAAATATGCATAAGCCACAACCATGCTACCAAACAAAAGGGACTGACTGACTGAAGGAAAAAAACTGTACATAACACAATAATATACTACTGCTGCAACAGAACCTGGAAGAAAATAATCCTTTGTTTTCGGATCAGCAGTGACATTTTAATTCCCCCTTTTCATCTCTTCAAAGCAGGAACAGATGGATGATCATTAATAAAAAAGGATTTTCACAAAATTCTAATTCTGTGCGTCTCTGTTAAATGGAGCATTCAGTCAGATTGCCAGATATACGCTGAATACATAAGGAAAGAGGGTTTTTTTTTTATAGCTTTGATGTTTGCCTTTTTAAAAAAAGATCCCTTTGCCTCTCAGGAATCAGAAGTATTTCACAATCTAGAATGTGCTGTACTGAGTTAAGATATTCCCTTTCAAATATGCACTAATAAGTTAACTGAACAAAAAAACAAGTCACGTGTGACTGAAATGTACCTAATAGCGTGTAATACCTCCACAAACACCAATAACAGCTGTGATTCGATTTGGAATGCACACTGGACAAGTTTCTGGATGTAGGCCAAATCAATGTTCAGCCACTCTTGCATCATTAAATTGCACAGGTTGGCCTAGATTTGGTGGATGCCTTCCCTGGCTCAGTTGTGAGGAGAATGTCCTGTAGACTGGGATTTCTGCACTGTATCTTCAATCAACATTAATTTGTTTAGCACTTTTTTACCACTAGTCCCATCTCAAAGCAGCCTTACTGAGAAGCAGTTTATGGAAGGAGTCCATATATAAATGTAAGGAAGAGAATTCGGGTCCCCAAGCCTGCCATGAGCAAGCCAGAGGTGGCACTGGAAAGGAAGACTCATACAACTTCATCTGCGGGAGCCTGAACTAACTACCACCTTACTCATTTTTTGTCCAGTGAGCTTACAACAAGACACAATTACCCTTACTATCCCCAGTAAGGGTAATGCCCCCAGGGTGTCTCTGACTTTTGTTGTTAAGGTTTTGTTGAAGTGGTAATAAACCAAAATAAACCTGTTCACAAAGAATAGAGTTCATCCCACATTCTTTATTTCAGCCATCTCAAATGCCTAATCTCTCGAGTCACTCCTCCATTCAAAAGCTGGATTATTACTATATGTTCAGACTACATGCTTGCTTCTAATCCCTTGATACCTTTTCTGGAGTCTTAGTAGTTTCAGTGTAGTAGAGATCTGAGCATACAGAAATCTGTCAACCTGTAGCAGCTCTGAGAGAAGTTTGTACTGTAATGTCTAACTTGTGTTATACGTGTTATACAAGGTTGGCCTGTGTACTGTATAAAGTAAAAGAATCAATTAATGATTAAACATCAGAATAAATGAACTGATGAATGAGATGCTTAAGGTTGTAATCACTGTCACACTGACACAACGCGTCCCCAAAATACTCCGCCTTCTAATCCTCCCCACATACACACACACTGACATATCGCGTTTGTCATCACCGCTGGCCAATCCTGATATTCTGGTCAAAACCTTGAAGTTTTTACATAAGCACTGCCATCCCACTCCTCCTCTGCATGCCTGCTTCATAATCCTCCCTGCGTATCCACATGATGGAAGAGACAGAGTGAGAGAGAGACAGAATGAGAAAAAAAAATCCCAGGATTTAGCCACGGAAAGGATTAGTACTTCCTGTCAGCACATGGACGGGAACAGACACACACACAAGTTTGCAAAAGCCTTGTGCGTGGCCAAACAACGCAGAGCTGCAGCCATCCATGCCAAACTATGACGACATATCCAGCGGGTAACACACATTCTGTCATGAACTTTTATCCAGAGCTATACACAAAGAGGAAATGGAACAATTGGAAATGGGCCACGTCATTCATCTGTTCTCATATTCCAATCAACAGAACTTAAAATCTCACTACACCTCTATTAGGCATGTAATGGATAAGATTTCATATTCAAATATATATAATTATAGAATTAATGAACAGACGACTGATCTGTTCCATTCTAAAAAAAAATAACAACAGAAGGATTTTGCAGCACACAGACGAATACATTTGAAAAGGGTCCATTGTTCAAAATTAGTCCAGGGTTTTTTGGGGGTAGTAACAGAGGCTGCCTTCTCAGATGAGCTGACAACATGGCAACCGATAACAGACCGTCTTTACAGGGTTGTTAACTGTTAACTTTAATCCTAATCCAAAATCAAGACTAAAATCCAAGAACGTGACCCTTCAAAACGTCAGTTATAAACTAGAAACCTCCAGAGCTACATTCAATATTTTGAGTACACCTGTTAACTGACTTGTGCATTAATGCAGAAATATTAAAAAGGCCATGATCAGGGTTTGCATCAGTAGCCACCAATATTTTTAGTGGAGCACTTCATCTACAGCACTGGCTATTTACTTTGACCGCCTGCTGCATACACTCTTATGCTTCTTATACAGATGGGCACATATTGCTATGAGGCGTTTGTAAGACATTTGACCTTATATAAGCAGTCCTCTTTATCAAACATGTTGATGATGCAATGACACTTCATACCAGATATACTGGATATTATTGAGTCAATGTTGTTCACGGTGTTCAGTATAAGGGCACACAAGCATTTGAAATAGTATGTAACTGTAAATTACAAAATGTTCAGTAAGATGTGCCACAGATCACGTTCAGTGCAGTAGCACTCCGACTATCATTCTTCATAACCACTACAGCCTCTATAACCTTTAACACGTTAAAACGTAAACCTTTACATTCTAACAGGTTGTACACTTTTTAGACGTTCCCTTATAGAGTGACGCTTTTATATTCCAACAAATGTACAGAATTACTAAATATACAATATATAATATTTGTTGGTTAAATGAAGCTTGAGTGGAAAATGTAGGTCTTCCTCCATGAGAAACAGGACGAGGGGAATATCCAGTGAATGACCAATATAAATCCATCTTTACCGCACTTACTCTAAAGCCCAAACCAGTTCTAAACACCCAACCAAAATGCTAACAGCTCAGTGCTAATCACAATATCTACAGACTAATAGCTCACTACAACCATGAACTGAACCACATCAGGTAAAACTAACAAACACAAGAGTTCAAGGATCATACAGGCCTTAACAACAGACTTACACAATACAGACTTCAGACCCACACACACTCAACAGCACTAACTGACAAATGCCTAGTGAATTTACTGTAAGGTAGTTTCTCCAGAGTGCAATAAACACTGAGTGAAACGCCTTCTTCTCCAGCCTTTTACACAAATAATAATAACACATAAAGAGCGTGCTTTTGCCATGTGCTGGGTGTTATAAATATCCCACTCACTCATCCGCTGTGCATATACGCCAGAGCCGCTATCCAGAAATCTGGCATTGGCTTTAGATTAATTCAGTATTAGATCCGCTCAGTTTCAGTGAGGTTCTCTTGTTCAGCAGTTGGTGAGTCGAGTGCAGAGCACAGAGCTGTTTGTGTCTGTATAAAGGTATTTGTACAACTCATATGGTACATAAAGGTATCCTTGAAATTTTGCCATCAGCTAACAGGATTAGATAAATTGTACATGTTGGTTCTCCTTGCCTATTTGGTGTACCACTAGGGGTATACAAATCAGTGTGAGAATCAGTTGTCCAGAGGACCTACACTCATTAACAAAAAATAACAGCCCCAGATAGAAAGTTTTATTGTTAAACTCCGGTTATGTCTCAGACAGACAGACATGTAAATTACTACAGGTGTGGTCTGGTTGCATGAGGGCAATGATGGCAAACAGGCTCCGCCCCAGACCACCAGTAGACGGAATTGTTTGATCCACCAAGCAGCTCCCACAGTTTCCTTGTCTACCATCCAGACACATGTGGCACCTTCATTACACACCCCTGTGGGTCTCTGCCCAGACTTTTTCTCGGCGCTTAGAAGATACTTTGTTGTTGCAGTGCCCAATACGTGCCCTCCATACGAGCCAGCCACCATGGCCTTTGTTTGCAGTGGTGTCGTGAATAAGAAACCTGAACTGTTACAAACTGGAACCGTACAGGCTTCAGCGATGAATCCAGGTTCTGTTTTGGATCCTACGACAGTCAGATTTGGGTATGAAGGTCTTGTGATGAGCACTTCAATCCTGCCTTTGCTGTGGACTGACACTGCCCCCGTCTTGCAGGTGTGATGATTTGGGGGCCATCACATATAGCAGTCGGTCACCCCTAGCAGTGATACGAGGTACACTAACAGCTCGTCCATTTTTGCAGGACCCCGTCCGGCCACACGTGTTGGCCCTCATGGCAGGGCTTCGACAGGCATTTTCAAAAGGATAATGCTCACCCACACACAGCAAGTGTATTCCCAGGAATGTCTCCGTCAGATTACAACACTTCCTTGGCCTGCCCGGTTGCCACGTTTATTCCCAATCAAGCATTTATAGGATTTATTCAGCAGCCTACATGTGTGCTGGATCCACAGACCCAGCTGCAACATCTGTCTCCATATAGAAACCAGTAAGCCTCCATGCCCGACTGTATCTTATCTTGTATCCAGGATACAGGTAGCCAAACAAGTCATTACAGCATCATTTCATCTGTACATATAAAGTTTCAATCGATTCCAACAACTCCTTCTTCGTTATTGTTTTGTCAATGACTATAATTGCCTATGGCGCCCTAAGGCAATCATTTCAAAAAACGTATATCGTCAAATATCAACATTTGTTTATTGGAATTTAAAATAAATAAGGTTTATTGGAATCATGAAAGCACTGGTGGAACAATCGTGTATATGCCACTTAAGTGGTTAATCATTTACACCCCTATTTTCTACATGCCAAAATCCTAGTTTGAAAACATAGGTATGTCTTTTCAATTTTAGAATCAGAATCAAGCCTTATTGACCAAGTATGTTCATACATACAAGGATTTTGTCTTTGGTTAGATTAGCTAACAGTGCACAGAGAGTGACAACATGTACACAGTTCAAACACACACACATCCTAACGCATATACACGCAATACCTCACATACTTCTAAACCTAACATTGTGTAGAGTTGTACATGTATATTACAGTGCTGAAGGCAGAAGTCTGGGTGGAGGCAGATTAAGATATGGTTTATAAAAGTGGAGTACAAGAAGAACCAGTCTGAGACAGTAAGTACACAGTATGGAGTGTTGTGTGATACTGTTTAGCCAGTATTACGACCTGAAACCAATTAGATTAGATAGACAAGTTCACAGTACAGTTGTGCTGCCTGATTTCTTAATCATGTACCTGACAGGCTTGTTACTTTGTTTTTTTTTCAGTGGAAAGGTGTATTACAATAAACTTACAACTACAAGCAAACCTTAACTTTCTACAATATTATTAAAACACACATGTATGATGCATTTTGGATACAGAAAAAAAGATATTTGATATATATATTCTGCTTTTTAGTCTGTGTGTGGGAGCATAATAATAATAATAATAATAATAATTATCAATAAGTATTTTCCATAACATTTCCATTACTTAAAAAGGGTTCAGCTGTATCAGGAGTGGTAGTTCTCGCTTATGTAACGATTTCTTTTAAAAATGCTTTTTTTTATTGAACTGTGCAAATCATTACAAAAAATGTTAGTATTTGTCACAATCATTTTAAAGAATAAAATCTAACTCTCGCCACTCCTGTTTAAAAAGACAATGAACACCCATATTTGTAATAACCCTGACTTCCATTCATTTGATGTCCTCTACCCTGACCCAAAGCTGAGCCTCGATAGAGGTCTCTCCTATGATATACAGTTCTTTGTTGGTGCTGGCTGTGCAAGAAAATGGAACGAAATCAAAGGCACTCACTCATACTGGCTGTGCTTGGGTTTGTCAGGCCCCAGGCGAAACCAACCCTCCTCTTGTTGCGCTGACTGAAGCCTGTTGATGTTGAACAGGACCTGAGGAATAATAGGAGACAAACGCGTCAGCCGACTTGACAATTACATGTCAAAGCAACCCGAGCTGGAGATGATGATCAAGACATTTATTTGCGAGTGAGAAATTCAATGTGACTGACTGTTTACCAGAATCTACAAACATTGTAAATGCTAAAAACAAGAAAGATGTCATATGAGTCACCAGATTTATATTCCAAAATGATACACATTGAATAATCAACAGCGCAATAATAATAAAAGACCACCACCATTCAAATTACTGACACTTATAAATAATCAAGTGAATATGCTGTACGAGCATAAATCAGCATACTTCTAAAGCTGTCACTGACAGAGTCTGGCACAGACCAAATCTTACCGCCCTGATTTAGTGCGGTACCCCCATCTTCTCAAAATCTTAGAACTTCTTTGGATTCCCTGCCCTGCTAAATAGCTCATCAGCTCACACTGATTGCTCTGAAGAGCTAGAATCCAGCTGATTATCTTTCCTAATGTAAGTCCTTTGTGCTGATGGAACACGATTAATATTCTGTGTGTCTATGCCTATTGTCTAATGTGAAGGTTTCTGTGCTTCTGTACCTTAATATAGGCTATTAAGTTGAGCTCAGAATTTATATGCATGAAAAACTGTACCTTTCCAAGGAAGTCATTCCTGCTGACCAGGTCCCAGTCCCATACCTCCACGCTGAGAAGACTATCAGCCAAAGTGTCGTCCAACTCAAACTCAAAACTCTCATTCCAGCGAGGATAGCACGATTTCTTTACCACCTACAGGAGCGTTTGATACAGTAGAATCAAAGAGACAGTTCGACCAAACAATGCAGCGGTAGACAACAATAAAAGGAAATATGGTGGATATTATTTTATTAAACTACCCCTTCAAGTTATAATACTCGGTTCCAGCCCCAGTCCTTGTCTTGCCAACTGTGATCTAAGGACGCTGAACTTTATTTCTGTCATTGAAAGAAACAAAGCAGTCCTACTTGGAAATAAAATCTGTTCGCCCCTCGTTGAGGATCTAACTTATCCCTTCCACGATGGCATAACATTATATTATATACAGATGTTTGTTATTTCAAACATTCTCAGGAGGTAAGATAAAAAAAACAGTTTTTCAAGCCATTTTATGCTATTTATAATATTTTATTTATATCTGTTACACTTACTTAATGTAAAAATATTTTACTGAACACAATCTAAAACAGGATTGACTTTTTTAATATGGTTTTGAGTCTTCTCTTGTGGTTTTGACTACAACACTAGCTGGAAAAAGCAAACTGAAAACCCTGCGTAGTATGACTCAAAGTCAATTGCAATTAAGCTCACCACTGAGATTTGAAACCTTAAGACTTTAAGAATTTGCGATGGTGAATCACTGTTAAAAGTCCTTCACCCAAAAATACTGAAACGTGCTGAAAGTTAGTTCAGGAGAGAACGCATAACATCGCTGTCCAAAAAAAGCTGTATCTCATTATTTTGTCTTTTTTATGCATCATTCGAACACAGCAGCTGCTGTTTACACTGAGTGGACATTTTAAGAAATGGTCCAAAACTGCTCCAAAAAAAGTCTGGTTCCATTGACTTGCATTGTAATTATGTTTGGACAGCAACAGTAACACAAATGAGATTATACTAACTGATCCCCTGCGTTTAATTATTTTTGGATTCTGTGTAAATTTTGGCCAAGTATTTAATTAATCTGTGTCCAGGAAGCCAAGCACATTACAGTCCAAGTTGGATGATTAATAGAACATATCAACCACCTTAGTATAATAATCTGATTTTGAATATTCTATGACAATGGCAGTGAACAAGTTCTAATTAACTGCAAGGTTTAGCTGTGGAAGGAAAGTGGAGGAACAATTTGCTTACTGCACTCTCATGGCTTTTGCCATTGTATCTGACTCTGACGAATGGATCAGATGCTCCGTTGCGGTCTTTTTTGGCAAGATCTCTAGAAAACGAAACGAAAACAGATGAATTAGACACTGGACTGAACCAAACAGCCTATGCTATTTTTAGATCAGCGCAACAGTAGACAGATTCCCATGATTTTAAAAGGCCTCACACACATTACTCAAATTTTTCTACACTGCTATAACAGCATAAACACTGTCTGTATCCTTTTCCAGAATTGTATGCTACTGAAGAAATACACAATTACACAGTGCTTGTTTTAAGCACCAGGACTGTTGCTTCAGTTCAACAGGAAATTCAGTCCGAATGTGTTTTCTAAGCCTCTCACCTGGCTTCAAGGACTCTGCAGCGCAGTTTGTGTGGAACATCCCCATCCCCCAGCAGCGATATCTGCAAATGAATCTCCCCTTGAACCTCCTCATCTGGATCTATCTCAGTCAGGTTCATCCAGCCATCCAAACCTACATATGGAGAAAAAATGGCACATGTATAATATACACATATATTCTATAACAGCCAAAATTGTGAGGACAACAACGCTAATTACACAGTTCAGGTGCCTCAGCCACATCTATTGCTAACAAGTATCTAAAATGAAGCACAAAACAATGCAATCAACATACAAAACAGTGGCAGCACAATGGGGCCATATTGAAGAGCTCACTGATATTACACTCAACACGTTCATGATATGACTTTACCAGTCCTTTTGTAAAAAGCTATGGCCTGCTAGATCTGCCCCAGTCAGCTGTAAGGGCTATTGTTGTGAAAAGGAAGATTTTAGGAGCATCAACAGCTCAGTCACTAAGACCACCCTTAGACCACCCAAGCACAAAAAATGGGGCAGAAGCGAGAGCTAAAGCACTAATGTAAAAAACACCTGCTGTATCACTCAAAGCAACTTCCTTTGGAAGCAACACCAGTTCAAGAACAGTGCTCTACTATTTCTATGCCTAAACAGCTGCATTCAAACCTAAGCTCTCTACATGCAATGCCAAGTGATGAGTAGTGTATAGCATGCAACCACTGGCCAGGTGAAACGATTAGAGACGAATCTGAAAGCTACCTACCAGATAAGTATAATGTACATGTATAATGAGCATGGTGAGGGAGGGATAATGGTAAGGGGATATTTTGGGTTTGCACTCGGCGACTCAGTTACAGTGGTGGGTAATGTTAAAGCTAATTCATAAGCTACATGCTACAAAGAGATTTCTGATCATTGTATGTTCCCAACATTGTGCCAAGATATTAGTTTCCTGTTACAACATTACAGCAACAAAGCAAGATTCAGAAAGACACAGTTTGAACAACTATGTAATAACTTGGACCTATGAACCAGATTTGGCATCCAACATCAGCGCCTCACCTCACAAATGCTCTTTTGACTGACTACGCTCAAACAGAAACACTCCAAAACCTAACATCTCATAGCATTTGATTGCAAGGCCATGATGTCATGATATCCTAACAAGATTAGAGCCCCACAAAATTACAGATCCTCAACCACAGATTAGGTTATTTTCAGCAAGACGTTGAATTGTTTTACATCAAACACTGAAACCATTTCTGTTGTTTGCTCACAGACAGCTCTGTTTATGTCTCAACAGACCCTGAAAGCTGGTTTCCATCAAAGCACCAATGATGTACAGCAATATTTAGGCATTTACATTTGTGGCTTGACAGCAGCAGAAGCTTTTTTCTGGCAAGCCTTAACTGATTAATTGGCATGGACTGGCTGTGGACTTGGTGATTGAAGGATGCAACCAACTGTCAAGTCACACAACTCCCGCAGTTGTTATGGTGTGATTTCCGTAAAAAGGTTAGGCCCTTCCAAAGCACCAAAACAAACAAATTATTTTTCATTTTCCCTATAAGAGTTTCCCTATAAGATGAAGCTGATAGTTAACAAACATATATCAAAGTTTTTTTCATAGCCTTGCCAGGGGTTATAATGTCTGTGAAGGGCACTCTATGGTTTCAACGTGATGTGAATTATATATACAGTAAATACACTGGTTTTAACAGTACACACAGACGCACACACACAGTATACAGTGGAAACAGAAAAGACAGGATAAATCTGACATATCATATCCTTCCTCTGTCCCTCTGGCTTTAAGAAGCTTAGTGTAATAGAATTAAAGCTTTTTCTACGGCTTAACCTGATTGTAGACCTGCAGAATTTGGCAATGCATTATCACACATAGACGCCATGACCACATCCGGATCAAAAGCAGACCAAAGACCTCTGTATACAACTCCACACAGAGAACGTCTCCTAAAAAAGACACAACAGAAAAGAGATCTCCTATTTACGGTTTCTACTAGACAACAGGATGAAATGGAAGGACATACGAGACTTCTGAATAAGTCTTCTGCTGCTCAAATATTTTCAGAGTCACAGGCCCCGAGTGTCTCATATGTCTCCTCTTGAGTTTTAGTAGACATCTCAATAAAGTCACACACTGTTCCAAGATAATGACACTCATGTTTATCTGCAGCTGAACTAAAGACAGGAACCATTTCTCATCCAGGACTAAGAGCCTTCTCAATTCCCATGCTGAAAATAACCAATATCATTTTATCAAGGCCAGAAGTATCTCATATCTGTTTTTGTCTAATGCCATCTCTCCTGTGGGATGTAGTCTCCTAAACCAATAAAGCTCCAGGGAATCTAATCTGTGGTTTGTTGCTTTCTAATTAAGTTAATCATGTTCCTTTGGACTCCCAATTTACATGCATGTCTTGTGAATATCTTCCCAAAATAAATATCTGCAGTACTTCACCACATTTCTCTCCTCTCCATGTAAACTGGGTGTTCCTAATCTTGAGTGTTGCTTCTGTAAGCATTTCCTAACCAATCAGAAGGGCAACATCTCTCTTGCTCCAGCCACACCAAACAATTTCAGAGTCAGAGAAACTTAGCGAGCTAAAGCTAACCAACATACACAAAGGTTAGCCAGCTGGATTACCTGTCTTTAGCTGCCCCGTAGTCACACATTCCTATATCTATACACCAACATGTCCATTCGAGGCTTCCTTCATTTACACACTGCTTCGTCCTTCCATCAGTCTATTTGTTTGTTCGTCCCTCCATCTGTCTGCACATCTGTTTATCCCTCACTTTTTGAGTTACTCTATCAGTTTCTTTGTTCATTCGGCTGCACATCTGTTCATCTGTGACTTTTTCACCCAGTTAACGTCACATAAAAGCTGAATAATGATTTTAGTTAGTGGATGAGTAGCAGAGAGTTGTCGATCAAGGTGCTTATTAGACAAGCCCACACGGTTGTTCTCTGGGTTTTTTAAGCTCTGTTTTATCATATTTTCATCTTACTGTATTCATTCAAATTTGATGTTTTAATGTAACTCAAGTTTAGTATCATTTAAACCCTTTTAATGTTCTACTCTGTGTTTCCTGGGACTTTAGGTCTCCAAAGGCATTACAGATCAGTGTTGGAGCAATACAATTTTATTTTGGAGAATTGCAAGAGCAATGGTAAAGGCAGTATAAACTGCTGCTTAGAAATGCAATCATTAAAATCAAGGAACACAGGCAATAAATCAGCCAGAAATGTTTGTGTGCAGTTAGATGATTTCACTTCAGTTGACGTTCCAAAGTAAGAATTCCAATATCTCAGAAATACCAAGGATGTTTAAAAAACTGGTTAAGCCAAACATTTGTTGTGCATCCAGCCTTCATAATGTTGATGCTGAGAATAACCAATATGATTTTATCTAGGCCAGACGTGTCTCGTGTCTCTTTTTAATCTAATACCATTAAGTCTCCAAAGGCATGAAATATCAACCTTTGAGCAATACAGTTTTTCTTTGGGGGACTGCAAAGGAAAGGGTAAAGGCAGTTTAAAGCCCACATTTTAATCAATAATCTTATATGGTCGAAGGTAGGGATGTAATAATACACATCTCTTCATGTTTGAGGAATTCTGAGGTCTGGATTAAATTTAGTTTTTGCTGTATTATTATTTTATGTGTTGAACTGTCTTAGACAGAGCTCATTTTATAAAACATAGATCAGTCTAGCTCAGAGTTGCAACCAGTTCTGTTTAAATGAGCCTCACAGACTGTGATTCCTCAAATTTACAAGCAATTTCAGAAAAAGCCACTACAAATTCAAACATGTACAATATATTTGCTCAAGCTGAAGGAAAATCCCATCAACATGGACGCTCAGGCTGTGAACATAACCTCAGCTCAGTGGATGAACAACTTAATATATCCACTTAATTTTGCTGAACACCCAGCAAAGATGTTAGAAACAGCTTAAACAGTGGAGCCTTGTGCTGTACTACCCAGGTAAAAAAGAAAACCTACATAAATATAAAACTTACAAAAACCTCATGTAACTTCAATGGAAGTCAATGGAACCAGACTTCTTTCCAAATGGTTTTGGCCCTTTTCTGTTGGTCTTTTTGTCATGAAATTTCCACACAGTGTAAACAGCAGCTGCTGTGGTCAACTGGTGCATGAAAGTAAACACTGACTAAAATGGAGATACATGATTTATTTTTTTTTGACAGCGACAATATGTGTATTTGGTTACTTTTTAATGGTAACAAATTCACACTTTGTAAATCAAACCATCCCCTTGTTTTATTTATTTTTTTAATTCTCCATTTTGACTAATGTGTAAGAAATTGGTTCAAGAGACTGCTCAACCTGCAAGACAGTCGAAGCGCAATCGGAGCTCGTATAAGTAGTTAATCAAAGAGCTTCACCCCCACTACACAGCAAGGTCAAACTAAAATCAAAGGCTAAATATAAAAGGCATTGGTTAATGCTCGGGACACCCTATATAGGGACATATATGTTGCTACATAAGAGGGGGCTATTCTGGGTTCAGCCTAAATGTCTACAGAGATCCTTCTGCTGTCATCAGTGTGGTCTCTTGTTAAATGTTGTTGAATACTTTACTGAAGTGTTTTCTTCCCACCATTAGTATTCCAGAGAGGGTCTAGTAAAGGCCCATTATTACCTTACTGCTCCATTGAGCAGCTCAAAATTAAACCAACCGTGGAAAGCAAACTTAGTTAGTGCTTAGTTTCTTTCTCGTTCCACACATCATTCCGGGGTTTAGAATTCATTTTAATATTTTTGATAAACTTACATGTTTAGCATTACACTTTGACCTGCCCTGTCCTAATGAGCACGGCAGCTTTTTGGCAAATTTAATGAATTACTTGCCATTGAGATTTCCCTACGGCATCGAAAAAAAAGCATGCCTGGAACACACAAAAATGCAGTAGCGAGTAGAGAAAATGAATTTAATCTAGACCACCATCTCCTGGGAAAACACAGAAAAACACTGTTTGTTAGTATGTGCTGTGCTGAAGTGAGAGGGGAAAATTGGATTGAAAATCACTGTAATAACCGCCAGACAGGCTGTGTGATAGCCCTCTCCTCAATCTGGCCCACTGGACCACACGGACAAAAATTAGATTACGCAACTGCGGCGGCGGGCGGGAACGTGACTGTCATACTAAAACGCCCCAAAGAAATGTCACAGAAAAGGAGACCCCTTAAGAAATTCCACATTCTTCAAAGCATGGCAGTAACTAGACTAAACGATGAAGCTATGAAGCTTTCAAAAAGGTCTGTAGGAAGTGCTGCCCTTACACAAGCAACCACACACATAAAACACTGGGGGATAACCTTTAAAGAGTCGATGGTCCTGCTTCAAACAGGCTATCCACTGGCCAAGGCCCCTTTTTCATGTCCCAAGGTCATTTAGCCTTGATCTACTGATCCCAGGTCAGCTACTACAGAGCTATAGCTGCCAAACCCAGAGTGCGCACAAAGATAAACACTGAGTTTGCACAAAAGTAGGGCTGTCACTATGGATTATATCAGTAAATGAGTGACCTATTGAAAATGTTGGGAAATTAATTAAGTAATTAGAGTTTTAAAGAGGACAAATACTAAAAAAAGCCCATAGATTGACAATACTCTAAGCTTTAAAAATTCCAAAATACTAGGAAACTAGGAAGCCTTTAAAAATAGGTCCTTAACAATACTGAAACAAGTTTCTTGCTGACAATCCATTCTGAGAACTTGGTCAAATCTTCCACTATAGAAGTTACTGTGCGTGCAAGTTCATGCCAGCCAGTGTGAAATGTGTCAGCATATCGAATCATAGCTTTCTGTGCACTACAGTGACATCTATCACAATACAAAGGATGCACAAGGCTTATTTATTCCTGGAGGCACTGTGATTTCATAGTGCAGTTGGGATCAATAAGCACTTACTATAAAATTTTTATTAGGAGTAAAATTTGACTTATGTGTGCCTTGAATTCAGTCATAAGTTCACCTGTTCAAAATTGTAGCTTGTGAGACAAATTTATACACAATGCAAATAAATTAATTTCCAGTTTTGTTAGACTACAGCCTTTACATATCACATAAATGCAACTCACAAAGGTGCAGTGCATAAGATTTAGGGGGATCTATTAGCAGAAATAGATTGTGGAACACAAAACATTTTTTCATTGCAGTAACTACAAACTGTTGCGTTTCGTTAAGTGTCTTTCCAACCTGCGTAGAAGGGGATAAGGGGTAAGGGGGATAAAACTCCAGGGAGTATTTTTTATTACTCCTTATTCTGAATAATACTAAATAAAAAATAAATAAAAAACTAAGGTCAGCTTGGTATTCAGTGGTTTCTTGTTTGAATATTCCCAATTTACCCTAAATGGTACAAAAGTTATTATAAAACTTCAGACCCCAGAATGTAGCACCATTTAAAATTGCAACAGGGAAATTTGAACAGGAAGCTGTTAAAAGTCCTTATTAAAAGTGGTGCCAACATTTAACGTTAATAAAGCGTTTGAAACACTAAGTTACTAATGATAACAATGATTTAAGCATGCTAGGTAGGACCCCTCAGTGGGCAGAATAAACTGCGAAAACACCGGGGCTGGCTATTGCCATGTGTTCCCAAATAGGGGATCGAACTTAGTATTTAGGACAAGAAAAAACAAAAATGGGTGAATCCTCACCATCAAAGAAGCAAAAACATGAAGGCACTTGAGGCAACAGCAGAAATCCAGACAACCGTTTCTCAGGGAAAGAAGGATAGGTTCAGTAGGTTCCAATAACCTCACCGAAGAGATCACACACGGCTCCTTATAAGAGTACATCAAACTAAACGGGTTTTATATATATATATATATATATATATATATATATATATATATATATATATATATATGCTTATTGGACTAAAAATGTGTCACCTGTGATAGAAACATACCTATTAGTGTGTAATACCTCCTTTGAATACAAGCTTTAACAGCTGTGATTGGATTTGGCATGGACTGGACAAGTTTCTGGACATAGGCCACATCAATGTTCAGCCACTCAATGTTCAGAATTGCGCAGTTGGGCCAGATTTGGTCGATGACTTCCCCTGCACAATCCTGAGTAGAATTTCCTGTAGACTGGTATTTCAGCCAAGGCTGGTAGACCTGTACGCTTCCATACACCTGCAAATTCAGCTGCTTCATTCACACTAGGGCCTTTGGCACTCCCAAATGCAGTCACTCATTTTAGCCAATCATTAACGTCTGCTTTGGAGCCATTTTCCACACATGCGACTCGACATTCACTGCACTGTACCACCTATTTTTTTCTGGTATGTATAGCCCTATCATCCTCGTGCAGCGCTATCTGCAGGAGCCTGAGGTTGCTACTATATACCATATATATATATATATATATTACTAGTATATATTTGAAAAAGATAAACAATTAGCCTTAATTAGCCTCAGCTGTGAGGACAAATTTCAGCCCTAGAGCCAGGACTATGGCTGGTCTTTCCAAAAGTTTTTGACACTGGCAACCAGCAATGACTCAGACTAGACCACAACAGTGAGACACTCATGTGTCTACTCCTTCCTCTCATGCTTCATCCAGTGTCATCATTATTATTTTACCACACTTGCATCATGCTCCTGCAACACATCCCCTTTCATTATTACTACTCCTTCCAACCGCAGCCAGGCCACTGCATGTTGTAACAAATGATTTCAGACTGTTGTCATGAACTGCCAGGTAAGCTAGACCACCGGCCACCTCTGTGTTTCCATAGCGTCACGATGTGTGGCAAAAAACAGCTGCCAGCATATGCTATTAGCTGAGCCGCTTTGTCACCTCCATGCTGAACGCTGTCAGACAAAGCCTTTCCCCCGTTCCCCCGCAGTGGATGTCGGTATATGTGTGTGTGTATGTATAGATTTGTGACTCAGGTCTCACTCCTCTCAAGGTTAGACTTCTGGAGCGCAGGACCAGTCACCTCCCGCGATAGCCTCCAGCTGAGCGCTGCATTCACACCCTGTCAACCCCGGCAGCATGGGGAGCACGCTGCTATTTCCGTGCCCTCCTCAACACGGTCTGCTCGCTAAATGGTACCGGCGCGCCTTCAGAGAAAACGAGCACACAAAAGCTGTTTGCTCTCCATGGAGAGAGAGAGAGAGAGACAGAGAAAGAGTGAGGCAGAGGATACAGGGAGAAAGAGTAGAGAGAGAGATACGGGGGGACAGAGGCCACACCACCTGTAAATGTCTGTAGCTTAAATGCACTGTCAGGGCTAATGCACTAACAGCCTGTGGTTTTCATTACATTTACAATAGACGTGATAAGAGAGGGGTACTTTTGGGCTAACATCTAGAAAGAACAAACAGGGAACAACAACAACAGCTGCCTGAACACAGAATGGCCTGCATAAACCCTACTTCATAGATAATACATAGTCACAATAGTTGAAAGTTCATTTGTTTACTTCTACTGCATCAGATGCCTCTAACATGTTAGTGTCACTGCTGTGCTGTGAAGGGTCCACCCCCTAAACACTATATGGTCAGCTGTGGTCATAAGAGGATCCCTTTACATTGATGGAGAAGCTGGCAGCTACAGGTGGGCTTAAAACCCTATACAGTTTACACAGTACTGTACCTACACAGTATACCTATAGTGAGGGGAAACAGGTGTATAGATGATATTAGTTTTGTTTTTCAGTATACCTCCAGTCCACATATCCTCTTCACATACTTGTTTTTTTGACTTTGATTTATGAATTTAAACAAATATTGTAGTCAGAATCAAAAATAAAGACATGCTTAGAAAGTGAAACTAGTAGTTTTTAGACACAAAGTCATCATGTCATTTCTTCACATTCTGATGATAATTGTAGTTCAAGTTATAATGTTTTAAACTTAAAATCTTACATTTTGCTTCTTTAAATATCCCCATCCCAGCCAGTACAACAGCTTCACACAATATTCAAAGTGTGAGTTCATGGAACCACAACGAATTGGCCCCAGACAGCTGTGGAACACAACATTTCACAATGCACTCTAATGATAATGGAAGTAAGAGAAAAGCCAGCAGTTACTCAAAGAGTTGCAGGAGGAGCTGAAAGCAGCAGGAATAACCGTTACACAAAGAACAATAAGAAATTAAGTGCCCCGTAATCATCTCTGTTCCAGCATCCCACTCAAAACTCCTCTGCTAAAAAAGGAAGGCACATGAGCATTTAGACAAATCAAAGTAATCTTTTAGAACACACGTCTGGTCCCACACCCAACCAGAAACTGAATCTGAGGGAGGAGAGGCATTTCAACAGGATAATGACCCCAAACATACAGACAGGAAGAAGTCCTGAATGACCTGAATCTCATTTTAAAATGAATGAAGGATTATGAAATGGTGAAGGGCCTAAGTAACATGGGGGATGTATTTCACTGAGGGATGGGTCATAATGGTGAAAAGGCTAATTACTCATTACCATGGACATCTCAAAGCCATAACTGCCACCAATGCCCTGGTAACAAACTAATTTATTAATTTGTGCTGTCTACATGTTGTTTTTGAATGTGTTGTTTTTATGCATATGAATGTAAATACACATTTCTGTGACATAATGTGTATGATTGTGAAATGGATCCATGCACTGGATAAAATCTTCATTATACATATATATATATATATATATATATATATACAGTCTGTTTTATACAGTGTCAGAATACTATGAATTTAATTTTCATTTTCTAAGCATGTTTTTTTATTTATGCTCATGATGACACACAAACTGGGTTGTCTACATTATGTGTGTAAATCTGAGGGACCCATGTACTGAATCATTCTATTAGTATAAATAGCATTAACAGACATATCTGAATACTTTTTCCCTCTCACTGCATATGGTAAGTGTAGGTACAAATTAGCTATAGTAACGAACTGGCAACTCACTGTATATTAATCAACCTATTAATAGAAACAAATCAAACCATTTTAGACATTCTCCCCAGCATTAGACCTCTACCCTGCAGGCCAGACGGTCTGAAGCGGGGTCAAGCGAGGCTAGACATCGCCCCCAGCATGCTGTGAGTAAGGCGCTCCTCCACTCACGATAATGGCCGTACCCACTGCGCTGTGACTCAGTCCCCCCTGTCTTTAGACTCCCAAACATCAGCTCCAGCCTTGCGCCCTGCCCCTAAATGAGTCAGCCCACCAACACCAACAACTAACAGTCCCCTGGAGGGACTCTGTCAAAACCAGGATCAGTGGATGTTTATGCGCGTCCAAGGTGCGCCTCTTTCAGAAAGGGGCGACTCAGATAGGGCAGCCAAAGTCTGAAACCTGCACCTCCCACATAAAATACTAGCGATGAAAAGTGTGAATGCATTTCAGGTTATTAATTCAAATATATGCAGCATTAGCACATTAATAAAATGTGTTACATCAACCTAATTTTGTCTTTCAATTTACTTACTTGGGTCATGATCCAATCCACAGCACTATGCAAAAATAAGTAACCACATATTGTTCACTTTATTTCCACCCCACTGGAATAAGGAAGAGGAAGATTGAATAAAGATTGATCGAAAAAAAACTGAAGTTAAAAATGGGACACCTAACAACCATGCAAGATCTGAGAGATCATAAAACTGCCACTATCAGTAAAAAAACACTTTTCATTTTTGAGAGAGAGGAGAACATTAAGCTAATATTTGGCCTTAGATCTGAAAACGTTCAAAAGTGTTTCTGGCCACCTTTCCACTGTAAGAAGACAATGCTGTGGGTCTGAAAGAATGTGTAGCTGTGTAGCATGAGACTGTTACTGAAAAACGTAAATAGCCACAAAAGAAGAAAAACTGCAAATGAAACAAAGAGGCTGCTAGTGAACACTGGAGGCCGCCTTCATTTCCAGACCTCAGCATCTCTGAATGTATTTGAGATTACTTGGATCATGAGGAGCTGAAAATGCAAAAGACTGCACTTGCAAAAATATCACTGCAGATTTTTCTGAAAAAAACTAAAACCAAGTCTCCCAAAAAGAAGAGAAGCTATATTAAAGAGTCGACACACTAAATATTGAAAAATCTGATACTGCAATAAATTACCGGGTATAAATGTACCCAGCTTAAAAGGCCTATTTAAAAGGCATAAATTCAGTGCCCCACTGCTTTCCTTGTAAATGGTCTAGTGTACCATAAAGGAAGCAATACATTTACAGGGAACTAGAAGATGAGGAAGTATCAAAGCACTGTCAAAACAAGGAAAAGATGTGATCTTATGAGTTATGGGTAAGCAGTCAGCGGTTGTACATGTGGGTGCACTGAGCCATGTGATGATGACTCTATGGAAGCCTGGTTTCACGTCCTCACTGTGGGCGATCCTAACTAACTCCAGAAATCCATACCAGGACTCTCTCTAGGAAGTGCCTTACCTTGTGGTTTGGACGTGAGTGTCTCCTTGCTGATGGAAACCTTGCCAATAACATCATCGCGGCTGGAAACAGACAGGGTTAAATACTGTGTGAGCAAGGCCATGCAGTACAGGCGCAGCAGTACAAGCCTACACCAGTGACCATATTCACAATTCTCCATAGCACAATGTCAGAGCACTCAGGATAATAGGAAGCTTAGTCATAATTAATTCATATCTAGACAGTCTACACGGTATATGGATCTCTGATTAGCTATGAGGCATCGTTAATTACCATATTAAGTCATTAGCTTGAAATAGCACGATGAGAAGGGAAGTGAATGAACATGATGAAAGGAATGAGCTGTTTTAACAGTAGGGTGCTGAGAGCACGATGGTGTCTGTGTGTGTGTGACACACAGGCAGAGCCTGACCTGAGAGAGTCTTCATCCATCACATGCAGGGACATAGTGTGAAAGGAAGGTGGGAGATGGACATTGTACTCCTCGCCCCAGAAAGGGGACAGTGTCTTCCATATTGTTGCTGTCCTGAATGAGAAAGAAGTTAAAAAGAACTCAACTTATTGTCATAGTAAGGAATATTTTACAGGAAAAGTTACAAAACATGTAAAAAATATACACTCATCATCTAAAAAGATAGCTGCACCCAGAAGGAATCAACCAACAGGAATCAAACTTGGTGGGTAGGGTTGACATTATGAGACATGTGAATGACTCAAGTTTCACGCTCAGCCACGCAATGGGCCTTATCGCTGTATCTGACTGACCCAACAGCCACAATTGCTGGCATTCAGCAAGCAGTGATGCCCTCCATGAGTCTGCCAGCACCATAGGCAGGTGGCTGCACAAGGCAGGACCAGATACATGCAGACGGTTATGACGACTGCACTTAACACTACGCCAACATCAACAAAGACTGCAGTGGTGTCGCACCAAACTGTCATAGAGTTATTTAGAATGGCAGCAAGGGGTCATCTTATGTGAAGAGTCCCGCTTTTGTTTTGGTGAAGACGACCACGAATCAGTGTGTGGAGACTGTTTAATTGAATTAATGTCCATTATATAGCAGTTGTTATTATTAAACAGTTCACAAAAGCCAGAAAAAGCAGAATATACTGCATATTTACACAAACTGGAGATAAAACAATATCATATGACGTAGCCAAAATGGGACCCCTATCTGTCACCATCAAATAAACAATATTTAAAGCTTTACTCTATCAGAGAGAGGGTAAAATCATACATATGCCTCTAACACTAGCTGGAGATAAAACATTACTACTCTATATGATGTAGATAAAATGGGACTCCTATCTCTCAACATCAAATTAACAACACTTCAAGTTTTAAGCTGTCAGAGAGAGGGAAAATCAAACTGCTTCAGATCTGAAAAAAATCCATTTCCATCCAGCTCAATGCTGGGGTGTGAAAGGATGTGTAGCTGACAAAAAAAATTTAATTACCTAAAAGAAGATTAGGAGTGAGGTTACATAGGCTGACTTCTTAACTGGGACAATGTGGACTGAGAGAAGCAGATTGGCCTTGCATGTAAAAATGTAATACACAGGCAAATGGTGGACACTAAATACTAAACATTAAGTTTAGTCTTTAAAGTTTTCTTTTTCTCATCTTTTTTCTGACACTGAAAACAAGTAAATTGTAATTTATGCCCATTCTAAATGGAAATTAAATAAATAATACAATGCTCTCTGAGGTTTGCACAGGTTTGTCTTGTATTTGCAGACATGATAATGCTTAGCCATAAATCCATAATGTCAACAAGACATAGGCCAAGCAAACCCACTAACAGCCTATGATCTGACAAAACAAACTCTCCATGCAATAACATGCCCCTCTATTGCCCAACTCTGCAACACACAAAAACCAATAACTGAGTGATTCTAAACATAAGACACTCACAGTGAGCTAACTTTCTGTCACTAGGCATACAAGAATACAATTCACCAGGTGAGACATTAACCGGGCAGCCTCGTATTTCGTTCAGGGCCAAGACACCTCGTTTGCAAACATAGAGGTTTGTCAAAAAGGCCCGGCAAAGAAAATGCTCAGAATGGTTGACTGCTGGTTTCTACAGGAATGTTTTGGAAAGGAGGGTTTCTATGATTCAGGTCAGCAAAATGCACCTTTAGCTCGTTTGCAGTCACAATGGTCTTCCTAACACATACCCACCCCCCAACTTCACGGTTCACGGAAGGTGCTCTTAAGTGCAGTCCCTGAATGACATTCATATTACACATATAATTGCATATGTAACTACACATCGCTGCTGTGGGAACATTTAGTTTTCTTTTCCTGAAATAATTTGGAAATGCCATTTGCAGTTTACTTTGTGAGTACAGTTTATAAGGAATGGATAAAAAACTGGCCTAATAAGTCTGGTTACATTGACTTACATTAAAAGGATGTTTTTATCCTTTCTGTTGTGATGTTTTGGAGGTGTTGTACTGATAGCAGTGATATACTCTATAGTACATGTATATTAGGGATGCACAATATATCACTTCAGATCATCATCGCGATGTGCACATGCACAATACTCACATCGCAGGACATGCAAAGTCTAGTAAGACATATTAAATGAAGCATGTCATACCACAACAACAAAAGACTTGTACAAGACACTTGTACAGTTCCTGGACCCTGATTTAGGGTTTCTCGGATACACAGAGAAGAGTAGTCACAGAACTCAGCTGCTTTTGTGTTTGGTGCCCTGAAACTGATTATAGAGCATGAAAGTTCCAGAATACACGGTTTACAAGAGGGTTAAATTTCTCCGCTTTTTATTAATATATTATTAGTTCTATTTTTATCCCAATCATTTTACAATTAATAATGTTTTTAAATAATGCTGTTTAAGTCATTTGATGAAAACTGAATGTATATTTGTTAATATTGCAGTATATTTCAGAGATAATAATTGCAATGTTCGTTTTGTTCCAAAATCGTGCAGCCCTAAAGTGTATATGTGTGTATTTCCAGTTCTTATAGACCAGTGTTTCTCAGGTCTGGACCTGGAGGCACCCGGCCTTGTATATTTTAGAGGACCCCCTGCTTTAACACACCCCCTGCAATTCTGAAAGGGCTTGTTAATGAGCTGATAAGTTGAATCAGGCATGTCAGAAGCAGGGAACACCCTGAAATGAACACTGAAAAACTGCATGCCGCAAAATTGGCTTAAACAAAGTCTGCTGACAGACTAACATTAAGAGTAAAGATGTTTTTTTCCTTTGCTGTACAGTTATCAATCTGGAGATACAACGTTTTGTTCTGACAGCAGTGATATTTTATATGCAAATAAAAGTCACATTTTGAGTCATTTCCCACAGATAATGATGCAACCCGCTTTATGGTCTTTTCAGCATGCTTCAGAATAATTCATGACTCACGCAGGCTCGTGGGGTTTTAGCCAGTGGTCACAGTGTAAGAGAGGGGACCGAACAATTGATGTAACAGATAAATTAAACAACATTTCACCCTGGTACACGGCACGCAGCTCACGCAGCTTTTTTTTTTTTGTCCTGCAGCGCTGCTTTCAGCAGTTTATTCCACACGCATAATGACCAGGATTTCAATTACGAAGAGTGAATGAAAAAGGGCTTTGGTGCAGGAAATCTCATTTGAAACCTGTTAAATCTATGGTAATCGACTTAGGGAGACGAAGCAGGGTCAGCTGCAGGACCTAATATGGGTTTAGAGTGGAATGTGGAAGGAAAATAAAAAATCAGTCATACTTTACCTTATAATGGCCTCGTTATCAATTCGCACAATGCAGTACGGATCACTGCTCCCGGTTCTGTGGGAAAATTGAACAACAACAGCAGTTACACACAATGCATACGTTATTTTCTTATAGACAGGCAACTAATTAACTCAAACCAGGATCGTCATCAAGCCCCCCACTGCTTTGTGTTATCAGACCGACTGGGCCAAGTCATGCTAATTGAAATTCTGGGACTGGCTGAAATATGCAAGGATTCTCGAGCCAAGGCTCGCATGAACGCTGATAATATGCAGCCATGATTTTGGTTAACGCAAAGTATTAACACAAAGGGGGGGATTTTCTTTTCTTTCCTGGGTTGTGTTCCTCTTTCATCCCATATGCCACAGGTAGAGGAGTGAACCCTTTGGTGTGTCAAAGCTATGCCAAAGGATACGCCCACATGAAGGCGTCCCTCATGAAGCCTTTGGAGAGCACCGGTTCAAAGAAGCCTCCAGACAGGCAGACAGACAGACAGACAGACGTGCAGGCAGGCAGGCAGGCAGACAGACACCGCTGTTTCTGATTGCTCAGTCAGAGATCTGCTTTAATGTCACAGTACTTAAAAAAATGGAGGTTCCTCATGTTCATCAACATAACGGTCTTCGAAGGCTGTCATTTTGCACGCCGGTAAAATGACAGTAGTATTCAAGTGCAAAGAAACTGCAGTGATGTTAACCATGGCATGTCATTACAATCCTTCATCCAGTCACCAATTTTTTGCTCTAACCACACACCCAACACCCCCCGCAATAAGACACCCTGTCTGTTCCGGTCCACATGGCACTGTCTGTCATGCCGGAGTTGCGTACGGGGTGCTATTATACCAGTCACTCAAAACACCATATTCTGTTTTATTTTGCACTCCAGCAGTGACATGCTAGCAAACCCAATCAAAGTAATTAAGGACTTGAAGTGGCAGTCTTTTCATTCCCGCTAGCGTCTGACAAGTAGCAAGTAGCGAATGAGAGTATGTAGAGGGAGTGCTGTTGTCAGAATGAAGACCTATGCGTTCCTCTAGGGAGTAATGACAGGCAGCACAAGCAGCGTTTACGAGTGGTGTGTGTGTATATAAAGAGGAGAATGGGCGAGTGGATAAGGTGATTCATCTTTGCCTTTTGTTATCAGTGTACGGGGGAAAACGGTCTGTCAGAATCAGGTGCTACATCAGACAGCCGTGTGGCTTGGCAGTTGAACCACGTACCATCATCTCCACGGCACCTGCAGGAAAATGATAACGAAGGTGGCGACACACGTGCACACACACACACACACACACACACACACACACACACATGCATGCATTCATTCTGGGGTTGTGCGGATATTGACTCTCTGGGCCAATAACAATAAGGATTTTTTTTTAGCATTTTAAAACATGGCTCACGCGACAACACATACATCAGGTTCAGTGAACACAAGATTTAGGACTGTAGGATTCTTGATTAAATGTGAATCATGTTCTTCTAGCTGAATATGTAAAGAGAGCACAGCTTAAATAATAGAAGCTTGGAGATTAAGATACACTCAGGAATGAAACTTGGTGGGTAGGTCTGACATCGTTAGACAATGATTCAAGTTTCACGCTTGGCCGCACATATGACATCAGCAAGGACAAGCCTTATCGCTGTACCTGACTGACCCAACAACCACGATTGCTGACATTCAGTGAGCTGTGATGCCCACCATGAGTCATTCTGTTAGTGGCAGCACCATTGGCAGACAACTGCCCGTAACACCACTTCAACAACGTCAAAGACTGCAATGATGTCGTGCAAGACTGTCATGAAGTGACCCAGATTAGAAACGGGTCATCTTCAGTAATGATTCCCATATTTGTCTTGGTGGCGACGACCAATGAATTCGCATGTGGAGGCACTGTGGTCAGCGCCAAGATGAACGGTCTGTTGTCACGCATCACGTGTCCAGAAGGCCTGGTGTCACTGGAAAACAGACCAAGCACAAACAGACTGCCTGACCTGGGCTAATCTTTTTGACCTGCACTCGACAGCAGGCCTTGTAGGCATGACACAGCAAAATAGACAAATCAATTAGTAATCAGACATAACTATTTACATCAGTGTATTTAAACAAAAGCTTCTTATATTGTCAGGTGTACAATATTAACAAATTGCAATGGTTGAATAAGTTGTCTGATATTACAATGATAATCACAATGAGAAGTGATAAATTGTTACTAAATAAAAAAACATATTTTAGTTATTAAATATTGTGATGTTAGTACGCTTGGGTTTAGTTCAGTTTTAAAACTCATTATATCCAGTTCTAAAAATAAATCTAATGTAAGGGTTGAGCTAATTTAGTTTATCAGCAAGAACTCTTTTTCTGAAGAGAAGGGACTACTAGTGAGCTGTAAACAAAGTAGGCTGCATTCTGAGTGGGAGCTGTAAGATAAGCACAGAGCTGATGTGAGTTTTTCAGTAAAGCCCCAATATGAACCATAACCTTGACTCTAGTTTCCTGGAGATTCCCCACCCTCATCCCACTATGCTATAATGTTTTTTGGGACAGTACCCATTAACGTTATTACCCCACACATTTAAAACCCATGACTGTGAGAGCAATATTGGGAATTGAATATGCATGAACAGGCTAGCACTTCAGTGGATGGAGTATGTTTCGAGCTGTGCATTTTGACTATGTGGTTACATTACTTGACCAGAAGGGAGAGCATGATTCAATCCCAGTACAGAGAAGCACTCATTATGCTTCCATTGTGTGTTAATAACATAACGGCCTTTTGTCTCCAGTGCTGCTTGTTTGAGGTAATCTCCTCTGCTCTGTCATTGTAGTACTAACGATGAGGTTATCTAGAAACTCAAATAGCAAAAACAATAAAAACATGATGCATTGTACAGGATTGGTGTGGCCTGAGCGAGGCATAGAACCTTCACCAGCTATTCATTTGAGGGAGTTGAAAGTAACAAAAACGCACACCACTTTAAATCAGAACTGATATTAATAATGACATTTTCCTATTTATAGGCAAGTATTATTACATTCCCTCTCTTACTGTAAGCAGGCTCCTCAGAAGTGCACCTCTGGACAGTTACACCTAAGAAGTGACACAGTCCAGCCACCCTTCTTGTATCAAAGCCAACCACTGAACTTTTCAAACAAGCTACAAAACTAAATGATCTGTCTGCTCATAAAGGATCACAAGCGGTTCAGTTTTATGTCTAGGCAGTTTGTTTGACAGGCTGCTGTGTTGCCTGACGTTTTAGCTAACAACAAGTCCTGCCAGGTCATGAAACACTATCAGCTTCCTACTGATGTATACAAACTGCAACTGTCAAATAGCTATATTTCTACACTGCAGGGTGAAAATGAGCTCTGGTAATGGAATCAATAACTGTTTCAATTTCGTATTCATCATCTTGTCTCTATCACGAATCAAAAACTAGCCAAACGAAATGTTCAACATCGAATCGTCTCACAGAAAGCTTGAATTATTGGTATTGCTATTGCTGTGAGGGTGACTCATAAAGACAAAGTGTCTGACTTTGATCATTTAGCCGCTTTAAATCAGCTGCTCTTTCCTGTGCCATGCGATTGTTTTGCAGATGGAAAGGTTGGGGTGTTTGAACTGAGGGCATATTTATTTCCCCAGAAAGCTCATGCGCGGAGCTGCTGGTTAAGATGCTCGAGTGCAATCTGTCGCAGCTCTCCTCGGCAATGTCACCACGGTGTCAATGTAAACACTCCACATGACATCTGGCCCGTAGCTTTAGTGTCACATACACACATATGTGTGCCATTCAAACAAACAAAACAAGGGATATTCTCAGGGTCCACGCTGCTTCATGTCCTAGTTCTTGGACTAAAACCATTTAGGGAGTTTAAAGGAAGCTGTTACTGGAACAGAGTCACTGTTGTGACAACCTTACACAACTCAGCTTTTGTAAAAATACCAAACTAGATCAATTACAGATGATTTTTCTTTTGTATGGAGAGATTAGGGGTCATCTCATCAAAATAGCAGTAGCATGGTGCCAAAGTTTAGTCTACCTGATATAAATTACCTTCAACAACATACCCCGGCGTAATAGTACAGCAAAGCAAACTCAAGGAGAAACTCAGTGTTAAGCAATACCCAGCATATACTGCAGAGCTGGGGCTTACAATCAAAACTGGACAAATTTGAGTGCAAACTTTAAATTGCAAGAGCTGCTAGTTTTTTCTCTTACAACTGAAAAAAAAATTGAAATCTATTATTACAGTATTTATTGTTATGATTAATAATAATAATAATAAGCATATGTTGTATATGTAAAAAAAATCTAAATCTGGATTTAGAAGGATATAGTTTTCAATTTGCAAATGCTCCAATTTTTGTCTATCAACTTGCTGTAGCATATTTGAGGTGAGGAAATTTAATTAAGGTAATAACCTGTATGTTATTAGCTTCTGAAGATAAGTGTAGATGAGTTTACTAATTAGAAACTAGGTTCAAGCCTTAAATTAGAAAAAGCTGATTTACTATGCTATAACTGCAGATAAGTGGATATACCACACTTCATGACCTAAAAAGGTCTTAATTTATGGAAAATTATTGCAATAGTAATCCAAAAAATTGCAAATGCAACTGTAATATTGGTAAAAAAAAAAAAGCAATCAATATTTTGCTCAAATTGTCCAGCCCTATGCAGAGCTACGATGTAAATATATTAGGTCCTGTGACAAAAACTCATTCATTAGGCTGAATGCAATAATTGCCAACCTTCTGTAATGCCTGTCCACCCTTGCAACAGCAGTTGTGAAAAAAGGCATTCTTTCGCAAATCCCTGTTTTCAAGACTCTATATTGAATTAGATAGATAGATAGATAGATAGATAGATAGATACTTTATTGATCCCAGAGGGAAATTCAAGGAATTTGAATTTCCCTCTGGGAAATACAGACTACTCTTTCCTAATGCAGGGCAGCAAACAGTCTTCCAGCAAGAGTCAGCCCATACACCTAGGCAGTCACAAAAGCTGTGGGAGAAAGAGGACAAATATGGATTTCATAACAAATGCCCACAAGATGGACAAGGATTCCAGCAGGGGTGGGCAGTCCGGCCCCGGCTACCACAATCACAAAGGCTGTGGGCGAGAGAAGGAAAACATGGACTTCATAACTCATGCCCACAAGAACAAGTGAACAAGCAGCACTCGCTTCATTCCACAAGGGCGCTCAGCTCCTGCCAGACACAAATGGGCGCTGGCGTCTAGGGAGCATGCTTAACTCTTCATCATCTGTCACCTGGAGCGAACGTTTATACAGAAACTTGGCATGTGCTTACATATTAACACAGATAAAATAAAGAAACGACCAAGTGGTGCACATGAAATGTGTACAGCACCCATCCTGCACACTCCATCAGGCAGAATAACGCACCCCCACTATGCTGCGCTCTTAAAGGAGACCCAGAGAAAAACGCTTTATTCCTACTCAACAGCAATGAAAGATTCTAGCTGTTATTTTCAAGCTTAAAGTGGTGTACGGTATAATGATACATTATCAGGCTCACTTTACAGTGCAGTGATTAAAAATATTGATAAATTATTGGTAATAGTGCAAAGACAAAAACACAGGGACATAATACAACACGTGCCTGAACAGTAAAACAGATGTGCAAGAGCAGTAACTGGGCAACAGAAGTGCAAACGGCCATTAGAATATACATTAGAGCAAATACAGCTTAGAGTTCAGTGTACATATTGAAGAGTACTGTATGTTGAGCCAGCCAAGTGAGCCGTTAAGTATATGGTTGTAAACAGTAGATGAATATACACAGTCACATTATTATGCCCACCGGTTGATATCCAGAGTAACTGTTGTGTACAGCACTGACAGCACTGAGGCTGGGAATGACTCAATAAGGTCATGGTAAATTGTCACAGGTATCTGGAGCCATGCTGACTGCAGTACATCCCATAGCTGCTGGAGGGGGCTTGGGGCTCATAGAGAAAACACAACAATTGAGGCGGTCCCATAGAGACTCATATAGATACTCAATGTCTGGGGAATTAGGGGGCTGGGGTAGTATTTGGAAGTCTTGGTCATGCTCTTCCAGCCAATGTTGGTGTTTCTAGTTGTGTGACATATGCCATTGTCTTGCTGGAAGATCCCATCCTCCCCAGGGAAGGCGATCAGCATGTACCGGTATACATGATGTGAAGGGATGGATTCATACCAAACTCTGAGTGCCTCCTACATGGATGAGTGAGCCAAGAGAATACCGTAAAAATGTTCTGGTAGGTGCTGCCGGTGTGATTAGTACCAGATCAGTAACAGTGTATACTGTTGTAGTCATGTTCTGGTAGGTGCTGCCGGTGTGGTCAGTACCAGATCAGTAACAGTGTATACTGTTGTAGTAATGTTCTGGTAGGTGCTGCCGGTGTGATCAGTACCAGATCAGTAACAGTGTATACTGTTGTAGTAATGTTCTGGTAGGTGCTGCCGGTGTGATCAGTACCAGATCAGTAACAGTGTATACTGTTGTAGTAATGTTCTGGTAGGTGCTGCCGGTGTGATCAGTACCAGATCAGTAACAGTGTATACAGTTATAGTCATGTTCTGGTAGGTGCTGCCGGTGTGATCAGTACCAGATCAGTAACAGTGTATACTGTTGTAGTCATGTTCTGGTAGGTGCTGCCGGTGTGATCAGTACCAGATCAGTAACAGTGTATACAGTTATAGTCATGTTCTGGTAGGTGCTGCCGGTGTGATGAGTACTAGATCAGTAACAGTGTATACTGTTGTAGTAATGTTCTGGTAGGTGCTGCCGGTGTGATCAGTACCAGATCAGTAACAGTGTATACAGTTATAGTCATGTTCTGGTAGGTGCTGCCGGTGTGATCAGTACCAGATCAGTAACAGTGTATACAGTTATAGTCATGTTCTGGTAGGTGCTGCCGGTGTGATCAGTACCAGATCAGTAACAGTGTATACTGTTGTAGTCATGTTCTGGTAGGTGCTGCCGGTGTGATCAGTACCAGATCAGTAACAGTGTATACTGTTGTAGTCATGTTCTGGTAGGTGCTGCCGGTGTGATCAGTACCAGATCAGTAACAGTGTATACTGTTGTAGTCATGTTCTGGTAGGTGCTGCCGGTGTGATGAGTACTAGATCAGTAACAGTGTATACAGTTGCAGTCATGTTCTGGTAGGTGCTGCCGGTGTGATGAGTACTAGATCAGTAACAGTGTATACAGTTATAGTCATGTTCTGGTAGGTGCTGCCGGTGTGATCAGTACCAGATCAGTAACAGTGTATACTGTTGTAGTCATGTTCTGGTAGGTGCTGCCGGTGTGATCAGTACCAGATCAGTAACAGTGTATACTGTTGTAGTCATGTTCTGGTAGGTGCTGCCGGTGTGATCAGTACCAGATCAGTAACAGTGTATACTGTTGTAGTCATGTTCTGGTAGGTGCTGCCGGTGTGATCAGTACCAGATCAGTAACAGTGTATACAGTTATAGTCATGTTCTGGTAGGTGCTGCCGGTGTGACCAGCTTGACAGCTCTAAAACTGTTCTTGCACCCGGTGGTTCTTACTCAGATGTTTCAGTACCTGTTTCTGGATGACAGGGGTTGGAACAGAGGGGTGACTGGGTTGTGTGTGGTCAGAGGATATGCTGACGGTTTTCCTCAGAGACATCTCCTGTCGTGTATATCCTGTATGTGTGATGTGCTGTGCAGTTCCTGAGCAGCTAAATCTAAATTTGACCAGCTGCACAGGAGGCAGCTGGAAAACTCACAACAACAGTCATCCAGCAACTGACTTTTTTTTATTTTAGTTGTTTGTTTTTTTAAACTCCTCAATCTGGTTTTCATCCTGGGCTTCCAGTTAAAAACAATTATCAGCTAACAAATCAGTATGCGTGTGGACTGCTGTGATTCACCTCCTTAGAAGCAGGTCAGTGCTGACAGGCTCCGTTTCACCTTTGGCTCCTATTCACGATAACGAGCAGCAAACTACCTCACATACCAGCACTTCTGTATTTAGGATTAGTTTACGTTTGCTGTACGTTTCATTTCTCATTTATCGTCTTATTTACCCTCTGACTCAAAACGCACACCGGCAGGTATTCCTCAGTTTGTGGTTCCGTGATGAAATTCAGTGAATCTCGGTCAACTTGAACCACAGAAAGTGGCACGACGTGAGAGATTCCAAAACAAGAAACCACACACACAAAACAGCAACAAACACACTACTTACATGTCCTTAATGGGCAAATTCTTCGCCTCCACAATGCGAATGAACAGAGTGCTTCGTTTTGCCATGTCGTTGTCGTTTTTTAACGGTCGTTTACAGTTGTGGTCGTTTCAATAAGGGCTGTAAACCAGTTCACTGACATAATTAACCTTTCAAAAAATCCGTTTTACGCACTAAAACACATGTGGAAAAAATTCCTCGCATTTCCTAAAACGTCTGTGGAGAAACCCGGTGACGGGGGACTGACTGGCTCGTTCAGATTTTGCCCTCTGCATATGTTGAAACAGTGTGTGACGAGAAGCGATATTGCCTTATTTCCACACCCGTATTCCAGGAAGCCCCGCCTCCGGCGTGGTTTAATTGGACGGTAGTAACTCGTGCCCGGCGCTTGGATTGGCTAAACCGCCCGTGCTGTTCGTGAGCACGATTTTCTGGGCAATCACATAGCAGAAGGCGGGACCTGTCCGGAATACGGGTGTGAAATATGACAACGCCAAGCAGACTTCTTGTTGGGGGGTGTGGCAGACGGAGACAGGTCAACAGCTGATTGGTTGAACCGCATTGTGACGCGCCCTCCAATCTCTTCAGCTGTAAAGTACACATTCAGTTTGTACGAACGGCTCAGTAACACGACACCAGTAAACAGGGAAGTCTGGAAGACTTAAAGACAGTGATAGGCATTGTGAGTTAAGACTTAGTGCTCAATATGAGCCTGTGTGTTACATCAATATGCATACGCATTAAACTGATATGACAATATATATTACCTTCTTTAGGTATATATATATATATATATTATATATATATATATATATATATCACGCCCAAGCTGAGGAGGCAATATTTTAATGCACATGCAGTGCAAATGAATCGTGTGAAAACAAATTCAGAATTAGGGATGTCATTATGTTTAACTCTGTTCTTGGGGATTTTCTGTCCTGCAGTGTTTAGTTCTAAACCTCTCTTTACCCAAAGCATCTGACCCAGCCGGTCAGGATTTCTAAAGGAGGTAATTAGCTGGTGCAGGTGGGCAGGGCAGAGATTTGCCACTCAGTGGTGTTTTGTGGGTTTGACAGATAGTAGAGGGCGCTCCTGATCGAATCCAAAACAAATAGATTCCTAAGGTGCTCTGTAGTGTTGCACCAACACCGTATCAGTATGTAGTATACAGTATGTGACCATATTGTAAATCTGTAGTGCACTGAAGATATCTGGATGGTGTATCTAGTATAGCTCCCCCTGTATACTAGTTTCTAGTATACAAGGGGAGCTATCTTCGTGGTGTACTGCATCCCATTATGCACCGCGGCCTCACCAGGTCATAGGACCTAACAACACACCAGCAGTATGGAAATGAACATGCGCATGGCTAAATCCGTAACGCCAACAATTCCTGGGAAAATCAGGCTCATTTCCTGAACGACGCTTCTTTCAGTAATCACTCATCAGCTACTGTTTGTCCACTGGCTCTGCCTGGGGTGTGCCTCCGTTGGTCAGCAGCATCACTCAGCAACAGGGTCTGTAAAAGCAGCTCCTACTAACACCCAGAGCGATGGTCCGATATTTGGAGATGTAAGCATGACTGAACAATGAGACACACATATGAAGCAAATAGCCTGAGACATTTGGATATGAAGCAACATTCAGCTGTGGTTTTTGCAGAGCCAGGAAAAGCTGCTGGGTGTGTATGGTCATACAGGTCTACCAGCAGTGGCTAAAATCCCAGTCTACAGGGAATTCTCCTCAGAATTGTACTCGGGAAGGCATCCACCAAATCTGGCCCAGCTATGCAATTCTTTGAAGCAAGAGTGTCTGAACATTGATGTGGCCTACTTTCAGAAACTTGTCCAGTCTATGCCAAATTCACATTGCATCTGTTATTCGTGCTTGTGGAGGTATTACATGCTATTAAGGCAGTGTCTGTCACAGGGGACTCAGATTAACAGACCACCACCAGTCAGTGTCACTGCAGTGCTGTGAATGATCCTCCACCCACATAATACCTGCTCTGTGGTGGTCCTGTAGGGGTCCTGTCCATTAAAGAACAGGGTAACAAAGTAAGCAGAGAAACAGATTACAGACTACAGTGCTCCTTTATGGTAAGTGGTGCTGATATAGTGAACAGTGAGTGTAGATACAAGGAGGTGTTCCTAATAAAGATATTGGTGTGGGTTTATTACAGTCTCAGTTGGAAAGTCTCACAATCTGGGGGTCCCGCAGCCTTGTCACCCACATTTTCCGTGTCCCTGGACAGGAATATGAATCAGTGTGTGGCTGTTTGAGTGTGTGTGTATAGTGTATGGAGAGACTCCTGATAGCGAGGCTGTCAAAAGAGAACTGAGATGTTTCACATGCTAAATATCCTTGTTTGATATAAAAGCCTTATCAGCACAACCATATGCCTACATGAAAGATAAGGCCTCGAAAAAATGCTGAATTACTCACAGGAAATCACATGTTGAAGACAAATATGACAATATGCCACGCTTGTTTTTCGATATCTCAGGAAATGAAGGCTGCAAGCTTACAAGGGAAACAAACACGTATTGGGCTCCGAAATTGCTGTTGAAATGGAAGTGCTCTGAGGGAAGCCGCTCGATAACAGCCCAATCACAAAGGGATTAAAGTTGAGGTTTCTCGAGAGGTCTGCCTACATCATGACACGAACAAGGGGTGACTCATTCCATGGTGGCGGCAGATGGGGTTTTCCAAGGGCGAGAAAAATCCACTGAAGGGGTCACTTACAGGGCAAGCCTACCCAGGTCTTCATGACCACCAGTTGTTGGCAATACAGGAGCTGCTCTGTGAAATATATTCTGTTCTAAGAAGCACAGGGTCTTATCATTACAGCTGTTGCAATTGCTTGACTAAGCTTGCCCTAAGATAATGCATTATTTGCATCATGATAACGCCTGATTTTAATACTCCTACTGCTTTCTTATGCAGTAAGAGACAGCCCCTCATATGCAGTTTTGCCATAGTGTGTGCATCTACACTCATTGTCAAAGGAATAGTTGTACCTAGAAGCAAGTGTCGGATTGCAGTGCTTGTAATGGAGTTGTAGAGGTTCCTAATGGTGTCCTGTGTTAATCCATCCCCCTGCAGCTTGAATATTCTCACACAGTTCCTGCAGATATTGTGGTAGGGGTGGAAGTGAAGTGACACCAGGCCTTCAGAAAAATGTGATGTGGTGACAAAAACCATGGTCATCTTGGTGCTGAGCACGGATTCATTGGTCATCTAAACCAAGACAAAAGTGGGCCAAGAGAGCCTGCCACAGTCTTTGCAGTCTCTGCCAATGCTCTTTGCAGTCTTTGCAGTCTCTGCGCCACATAGCCCTCTGCCAATGGTGCTGGCACTAACAGGATGACTCATAGAAGCCATCACTGCTCACTGAAAGTCCCCAATGGTGGCCGTTTGGTTAGTTGGGTACAGCGACAAGTCCTTGCCTGTCCTTGCTTACATCACATCCGAGCAGCCGAGCATGCAACTTGAATTCGTATGTCTCACGATGTCAGACCTACCCACCAAGTTTCACTCCTGTCGGGTGATTCCTTCTGGGTGCAGCTATTTGTGCAATTATTGACCATGAGAGTATAACCACAGCCAACACATTATGACAGCTCTGTCTCACCAAGGTATGGAATCTACAAGACCTGCCAAGGTGCCCAGTCCTTTGTGTCCTGTAATTGTGAGGTGGAGCCATGGATTGGAATTCCTGTTTGAGCACATCCCACAGATGCTCAGTCAGATTAAGATTAGGAGGATTTAGGGGATCAGGGTAGCACCTTGAACTGTCATTTTTCTTAAATCATTATCAGATGACCTTACATAGCTGGCCATGACCATTTGGTCCTTGTCAAAGTCACTCAGGTCTTCATGCCTGCCTGTTTCTCCTCCATCCAACATGTCAACAATAAAAAAATATATATTTTTGTGCTAATGCTAAAAGTTAATCAACACTTTGGTCAAGACCACTCAAATGTCAGTCATTTTCCTTATCAGAAAACAGTAGAACACATATATTACACATGAGCATCCAAAATCTCATAATACATCCAGGTGCCTCACTTCCCCAGGTAAATGGTACACATGCACCCAGCCATCTACATGATGTATACATGCTGTTTCAGTCATGGATGTATAGCAGGGTTGGCCAGGTGAAGAGCCCCCTGAGAGAAGTCCAGACACACAGATGTAAACATTGTAAATAGCTGCGTAGGTTAAACTAGCAGTTCATATGTTGCTGTACAGCAGAACAGCTGTGTTGTTCTGGCTTATGGGGCTGTTTAGAGGGGAAATGATGCTAGCAGGATGGATATATGCCTAGAAATGGTTCAAACAGAAATACAGGTTTTTGGCTCATTAGCTATAGGATACGGCTGACAGCTATATGATGTTACAGTATAATATATACTGATTGGTTCATGATCGGTTGAATGCTGGTGGTGGATGTGGTCCATTTTTGGTGAGCGTATTTAACGCTGTTTATATTGTTTCTGCTGTTTTTAAACTGTCAGTTTAGTGAAGTCAAAATTATTTATATGCAATATGTGGTTGTAATTATATGCTTTATTATGTGTTTATTTTATATATATTTTACAACAGGCATTTACAAAGCAGCGTTGCCCAATAGACAGAACTTAACAGGGAAGCCCATCCTTCTCTGGTCACCACCGAGTCACAAAAAACTGTATATAATATTGAGTATGGAGATAAGAAAAAAGAGCCCTGTCTTCGGACAGAAACGTTACTGGACAGTTATGATGACTGGATTGTTAACCACGTTACCATCACCAAAGACTGCAATGGTGTCGTGCCAGACTGTCATGGAGTGACTCCGCATGGTAGTGGGTCATCTTCAGTGAGGAGGCTTCTGTCATGGTGAAGACAACAAACAAATCTGTGTGTGGAGGCACCGTGGTCTGCGGCAAGATGAACGGTTTGTTGTCGTGCGTCACACGTACAGAAGGCCTGGTGTCACTCCACAGCTAAATCTACAGGAGCCGTGTTAGAATCTTCAAGCTTCATGGAATGGACTATCACAGGAAACCTCTACAACTCCATGCTGAGACGTCTGGCATGTTGTGTTAGCAAACGTGGCGGCCCAGTGCCATACTAAGAGACACTACTTCTGTATGTGTAGCTCAATGTTTATTGTCCATATCAGTCTAAATGTATCATCATTTATTGTTACTGGTAACCTTTATCTTTCTTCCCAACAGCATTCCAACCTGACACTTCCTTCTGGGTGCAACTATTTTTGTGATGATGAGCGTGTATAGATGGCTACTATTATTTTCAAGATAATGAGCAGATTGCTAATGAAATGGTCAGTGACAGGCCTGGGATATATAAATAGGAGTTAGAATTCCGGCTCCTTTGTGCTTTCCTTTAAAATGAAGTGGTTCCTTTAATGAGTAATCCTTGTTGTGGTCGTCTGTCCGTGTGTGGGCTTGGGTGAGTCACTGGCTCAGGAATACAGCTGAGAGCCTCTACCTATAGAGTGGTCGCCAAGGGAGTTGATACGGCAGCCTATGTGGGCTTTTCCATGACTCACCGGTCTGTCAGATGAGGTCACAGAAAAAAACTCCAGCTCTTAAATTGCGGCGGACCCCAAGTTCCAGGAAATGTATTTTTGTGCTTGCCTTCTGAAAATTCCAACAATCTAACTTTGAGTTCCTACAATTCTCACTTTAATTAAGATCACACTACACTGATGCTGTGTCATTTGTATGGGCTAACCAAATCTTGCATGTTAACGATCTGCAGAGAAGTGTTCAGGAGCTTATAACTGCCATCCAAACAAAAAAGAACAGGTGCACCTAGAAAGACTACAGGAATGAAATTTGGTGGGTAGGTTTGATGTTGTGAGACATGCGAATGACTCAAGTTTCATGCTTGGCCTGCATGTGATGTAAGCAAGGATGTGTCTTATTACTATACCTGACTGACCCAACAGCCACAACTGGGGACATTCAGAGAGCACTGATGCCCTCCACGATTCATCCTTTTAGTGCCAGCACCATAATGCAGACCATAACGATGACTGGGCGTCAGTGTCACCTAAGACCACGATGGTGTCTGCTTAGGCATAAACCTTGTTATATCAGCCTCCACTGCAGGTTAGGAAAGCTGTTTAATCCTCCTGCAAAGTTCCAACTTGGAGGTTTTTAAGGTGGACTGTATAATTCCATCAGTTATGTTTTATAGTTTGATGTCTTCACTTTTTTTCTAAAGTAAAGCATTGAGATAAACATGAGGAGAACCTTCTAGGATTAGCCATGTCTCAACTTTTCACAGGTACTGTAACCATCAGCTAGAGAGTAGTCAGATGCTTATAGATGCTCACAGTAGGCAAGCTGAGCCGGATTACTCTGCGGAACATGCACAGGAACCGTTCTGTGTTTAGAGAAAAACAGACCTGGCTTTGAGCCAAAAACACTCTGCCAAACTAACAAAAAAACAGACTGAGCTTATCCATCACTAATGCAAAAACCAAAGTGACATACGGTGCTGTGTAAAGATATTTCTTTAGGTTTATCACATGATTTCAATGTAATTACACAGTAATGAGTAAGATACTGTACCATGATGTGGTGGTGGAGTTTAGTAATGTGTCTGGCGCCTTGACATCATCACACATGAACTGTCATTATTGGAAATAAAGCACTTCTACTTCACCTGAAGTGAAGGACCTTTCCCTGTCTATGGTAAAGCCCTTAAACTAACACTGGGACCTCTTATTTTATCCTCATTTACAGTTTGGAAGTCTTCTATTCTATTCTATTCTATTCTGTTCTGTTCTATTCTATTCTATTCTATTCTGTTCTGTTCTGTTCTGTTCTGTTCTGTTCTGTTCTGTTCTGTTCTATTCTATTCTGTTCTGTTCTGTTCTGTTCTGTTCTGTTCTGTTCTGTTCTATTCTATTCTGTTCTGTTCTGTTCTGTTCTGTTCTGTTCTATTCTATTCTGTTCTATTCTGTTCTGTTCTATTCTATTCTATTCTATTCTATTCTATTCTATTCTTTTCTTAATTCTATCATCATATTATATTATTGCTTCATGTGAGCAAGCAGTTTTTCAAGTATTTCAGCACTAGTTGAACCATGTATGATTATGCATGTGACAAATAAACTTAAAAATTAATAAACTAAACATTTCAGAATATTAGAATCAATATTTTAATGTCTCGTAAGTCTTGATTCCTTTATAGTACATGTTAACAAGAGTGTAAATGTTTATATAATATGGTTGAAAGCAGTCTTATTGCCTTTGTTTACTTTTTCTGCCTGAGCATTTAGATTCTTGCTGGTGTTGTATGGAGAAATTATTTTAGCTGAACTAAGATCAGATTAAACCATCACTGCATATGTGGATGTGCCATTTGTGACGGTGTTTTGGAAGTTCACCTGTAATGACAGCAGTGGACTGCGTTGAAGGTATGGATGAGGTTTTGTCTGATGTTGATTCTTTAGATACTGCTAATCCAGATGGGACTGAGAGTAAAGATGAAGGAAGTTGAATTGATACTGCAAGTATTTCAAAAACAACATTTTGGCATTTTAAATGGTTAGGATGTACATAATGCCATTCAGGGGGGCTTGATGTGAAACACGTGATTTTAGAGAAACTAGAGGAGTCAGGATTGTTCACAGTGGTGGTGAAATGAACCAGATGTCTGTGTTCTAAGTATAAAGCTATTACACTAAAGTGTTATGATTATGCAGTCAAATGCCAGAGACATTGTTATACAATGGTTGTGGCCTAAAACAATCACTTTTAGTCTGTGCCTGGATAGTAAATTTAATACCTATATTTGTGATGTAGACATGGTGAGTCCTGGCCGCCATCACCACCACTGTAAAGAAACCAGAGTTCGTTTTCTTTACAATGAACTATTTCACATAGAACCACTTTGGATGACTTGACTACCATCTCAACAATTGAGTGTAAGAGTAATTGAGCTTTATGTCAAGCAGCTCCACCTAGTGAGCATCACGGTTCATTACACACTAATGGCAGTCCCTTCATATCCCGTTAGATCACTATGAGACATCACTTTATTTCACTTCACTTAGAAAGACTGAATGAGCAGTGTTCTGTTTTTCAACATACCCAATGAGCGATCGAGAAAAGCAAGCCTGTCTGAATGATCATTTTTGAAATTGGATTTGTACATCATTACATTAAGGAACTTGTGCAGGCTGTGGAAAAACACACCGTGTCCAATATATATTGTTTTGTATGAGTGAGATGTATTGCTGATCAGTAATTTTCTACCTCAGTGAACTTGAATGAACTGAACTTTGTTCTCTTGTGCTGCAGGCTGTTTGAACCAACATCTGCCTTTGGAGCCAAGTCCCAATATCATATCCGCCAGAATGCTCTTGTCTATTTGGTTATGCACAGAACAAGACGAGTGGCTGTGAATAAAGAAGCAGCTAAATTAAAATGCTAATGTGGCTAAGAAGTAAGGGGCGGGGGCAATGGAAAAGATATATTTTGAAAAAGCTGATTGGCAAGGGCTTTAGCAGCCCCTTTAATGTTATTTACATCCTTTACAAATACATGTACAGTACTAGTCTCATCTGTAGCTTATTCTCATTCATTTTTCATCATTCAGTTGTGCCGCTACGTCTCCAATTTCTCAATATACTGTGATGGCAGGGTGTGACCTAGGGGAGATAGCAAGCATTGGCACTCTGGTTTGATGGCTGTTGAGTTTTATTCTAGACAATAAATTAGAACAAATATGAAGGAGAATAAATGAATTGACCTGTGAGTGGACAACAAGTTAAGGAAAGTGGCATTTCCTCTAACACTCTTAATCACTGGTGAGCCCCCTGGCAAAGGTTAAGCAAAATGCCAGTGGACCGCCAGCTTTGCCGTCATGAGGCCGACAGCACTATCCTGTTGCTATCAGGGAGGTGCTACCAGAGATTGACTAACGTAATGTGAAATGTGAAACCCCTGGCTCACCAATCATATGAGATCTCATCACTTGTAAAGCAATAATATCGGACCTCATTAATTATAAGCCGATTATATAAGGCCTTGTCAGCTAATTGTATCAGACCTTGTCAGTTGTAAACAAGTCAAATCAGATCCCATCAGCTCTAAACCAATCATATCAGACATCATCAGTTGTAGGCCAAATATATAAGGCCTTGAAAGTTGTAACCCAGTCATGTCAGACCTCGTAAGTTGTATGTCCATCATATCAGAACTCACGAGTTATAGGCTAATCATAAAAGACCTTGTCAGTTGGAAGCCAATTACTGTGGACCAAATTAGTTGTAGGCCAGTCATATTAGGTCTTGTAAATTGTAAAGCAATCATATCAGACCTCACAAGTTATAAGCCAATCACATCAGACCTCATCAGTTAAAGGCCAAACAAATTGGTGATGTCCAAAGAATAACAAGTATCTCCAAAATGGCAACTTTACAGGTGAGGACAAAACCCTAAGTTCATTTTAATGTAAGTCGGTGGAACCAGAGGTCTTTCCAAGGACTTTTGGGCCATTTTTAGTGGTCCATTCATCATAAGATTTCCACACACTGTAAACAGCAGCTGCTGTGTTCAGATGATGCATGAAAGTAAAAATGGAGAAAAATGAAGATGTGTTTTTCATTGGACAGTGACGATATAAGACCTTGTAAATAGTAAGCCAATCATATCAGGACTCACGAGTTATAAGCTAATCATAGAAGACCTTGTTAGTTGTAAGCCAAACATATCAGGCCTTGTCAGTTGAAAGCCAATCACTTCAGATCTCATCAGTTGTAGGCCAATCATATCTGGTCTTGTAAATTCTAAGCCAAACTTATCAGACCCCACGAGTTATAGACCAATCATATCTGGCCTCATCAGTTGTAAGCAAATCATTTTAGGCCTCATGTGTTGTAAGCCAGTCACATCAGGTCTCACCTCAGTGGATCGTTCGCTTGATGACTTAAAGGTTAGGCTAACAATAATATTAGCTAGTTTACCTTCATAGTGAGAGTGTGAATTAACAGACTGTGACAGTTCTTCCTGTTCTGTGTTGCTATATTTCTCTTCAGTGTTTGTAAATAGTGACACCAGTAGTTGCCATATATAGTTTATGGTCATATAGCGCTGGTCATATAAATCATTACACAATTTTATTTCTCTCCACCTGTTCCACCTGTACATGGTCATACTACCTCTGTGCCATTTAAAAAGATGCTCCTGGGAGACCATGCCCCAAGGCGCCCTGTACAGGATTAGCCCCCTATACATAAACCCCTGTTAATATGCATGTGGCGCCCCTATTAATATGCATCAGTTTTTCTAAGCAGGAATGAACGAATTGCACAATCAACAGCAGTAAAAAACAGAACAAAAACAGTGAAATGAAATTCTAGGAGTATTCATCATTTGCTAAACAATTAAGAAACAACAGTAAGAAAAATCATACAATCTGTAAAAATGTATTCATTCAAATCCAAGATATCATAACAGGTTGATAATCCAATGACCTGCTCCATTTCACTCTTACTGTACTGCATGTCTGCTTAGGGTCACCATTGGGCCCTGAGTGCCTGTATTATTCATATTTAATCACACTGTGCCCCCTGCAAAAACCCCAACCCCCCAACACTAACCATCCCACCCCAAGTGGGGTGCTGCTTAGACCATCAATATTCAATGTGCTCTGTACCTGATCTAAGTTTTTATGGTACATGCAGTACAATAATAATAATAATAATAATAATAATAATAATAATAATAATAATACTTGTGACATACTATAGAATATATTGTATATATATTGCTGCTTTCCAAACAAAATCTTGTGTCTTCAAAAAAAGACCGTTTTACAGGATTAGGAAAAAACATAATCTACTTTAATGTAAGTCAATATAACAAGATAATTTCCAAGTAATTTTGTGCCATTTTTAAAATGTCCTTTCATCATGAAATATGCGGCCATTGTAAAGGACACCTGGTGTATTCGAATCACATCAAAAACAGAAAAACATGAAATACAAATGAAGATATATAGCTATATATTGTGTTGTCATATTGCCCACCCCTACGAAGAATCAATGAAGCTTACAGAAGCCCATCATACTGCAGGGTTCCTTATATTGCATCTATTCTTCTATTCACTGTTAGCCAATTTAGCATCTGATACAAGCATTCCTGTAAATGTGCTGACGTCTAGTTCTTTACCCTCATATTTTCTGCATTTTGATGACATCCTGAGAAGCAGGGTTGACAGCAGTGGTGGCTGAAGACTTCGGCAAGGTGTCTGCCGAGGTGTATTTCCTCTCTTTCTCGAAGGCAAAGTTGTCGTACGGGGCGGGGTCCTTCAGCTGGTGTGTGTCATAGCGGGGGATGCGGAACGATCCCATCACTGAACCAGGTGCTTTTCCCTTACTGCCACAACTAGAAGAGAAACTTTCTGTCATTACGTTATAATAACATTACACAACAACAACAACAACTACCTACCCCCTCTACATTCTGCATCTGTAAAATAACATCAAATGCCAAACATCTGTAAGGGACATTTTTCTCTTTTCCATGAAAGAAGGAATAACTTGGTCCAACTCAAGTCACCAGTAAAATATCCTCATCTACTTACACATACACAAAATGGTACTGCAGAAATAAGAATCTGCAATTTCAGCTGAATTTATCTCATATCACTTAATTGATTTTTCTGTCAGGTCAAGATAAGACTGCAGATTTCATCCTGGACCTTGATAATTTCTCAGGAAAACCCAAATTAAGCAGTCCATGCTGGTCTATGTTGGTCTTGTGCTGCTCACATGTTGACCATCTTCCCAGCATCCAATCATCTCACAATCATTAGAATCCTTCCAAGTTATTTAGGACCATGTTATTGGTATATCAGGTCTCACCAGTTGTAAGCCAATCATATCGGACCTCATGAGTTGTAAGCCAATCATATCAAACCTCATGAGTAGCCAGTCATATCAGACCTTGTCAGTGTAAGCCAATCATATCAGACTTCATCAGTTGTAAACCAATCATATCAGACTTCATCAGTTGTAAACCAATCATATCGGACCTAACGAGTTATAAGCCAGTCATATCAGACCTCATCAGTTGTAAGCCAATCATATTGGACCTTGCCAGTGTAAGCCAATCATATCAGACTTCATGAATTGTAAACCAATCATATCGGACCTCATAAGTTGTAAGCCAATCATATCAGACTTTGCCAATCATATCAGACCTCATCAGTTGTAAGCCAATCATATTGGACCTTGCCAGTGTAAGCCAATCATATCTGACCTTGCCAGTTGTAAACCAGTCATGTCAGACTTTTCCAGATGGAAGCCAATCATGTAAGATCTTTGGTCCTCTTGAGTCAACATAAGACTGCAGATTTAACCCTTGACCTTGATCATTTGTCAGGGAAACCAAAATCTAGCATGCAGTCCATGCTGGTCTATGTTGGCTTTGTACTGCTCATATGTTGACCATCTTCCAATCATCTCACAACCATCAGAATCATTCCAAGCAATTTAGGACCATGTTATTGATTCACTAGCATTTTCAAAAATCAATAAATAGATAAATAAATAAATAAATAAATAAACAAATAAGCTAGTTTTTTCATATGACTCAAATAATACATAATTCAACTGTGGTGATTCACTTACCAGCACAGTGCAAGGATGATGAGGAGGAATAGCAACAGCACAGCTGCAGCAACAGCTAGAATTGATGTGATGACGACCATGGCACCGGACCGCCCGGCAAAACCATCACCAATGGTACTGGGGTCTTTTGCTGATGGAACAGAGATGTTGTGATACATCAATACAAGAAGAGCCAGGGGTTGGAATAAAAACACACTGTGTGCTGGTGCTTTCTTACAGGTGTAGAGAGTAATGCTCTGGGACCAGCTGGACGCTGCGTGAATCTTATTGTTAGCTGGATTTAGAATAAGATACTTGAATCTAGAAAACCACAATAGATCACTGTCAACAGCAATACAACCACACAGAATAGACACCAGATAATGGTTCAGCTAAACGAGGAAACCTAAGAACTGCTGTGTTCAGGTAGGACTGAAATTCACTTTATTACATGGTACCTTGCAGTGGAGCCCTCAGGTAATACTCCATTGCAGTTGTCGGTGAGGCATTTGCCATCCGCTCCAACTCTGAAGTAGTTGCCGGTCGAGGGGGCGGGACAGTGAAAATTACTCTGGATTCGGGTCAGATAGTAGTTCTTAGCGGTGTTGCCAGTGAAAGCATTCGGGTACGGGGACAGGCTGAGAATCATTGGATTGTCTGAGTCGTTGTCAAAATTGGTGACACCTGTAACCATGATAGAGGCAATCATTTCAAGACCCTAACATGGAAGCTAATGAAGATCACATCACACAGTGTTTCCCAACACTGGTTCTGAACATTTCAGTGCTTTCTCTGCCTTAAAACAACCCAACCAGCTCAGTAGGGGGTGGGTAATGAACTGATTCATTGAATCAGATACACTGTATTGCCAAAAGTATTTACTCGCCTGCCTTCCCACACATATGAACTTGAGTGACAGACATGGAAACCCATTCCATGAAGCCCTCTAGGTACTGTTAGCTACTGAGCTAATCTGAATCTGGCCACATGAAGTTTGGAGGTCTGTAAAGACTAACTCTGCATAAAGTTGCCAAACTCTGCGCAATATGTAACTCCGCATCCACTGACCCTGCTCTGTCATTCCCAATCGCTTCCACTTTGTGATAATACCACTGACAGTTGACTGTGGAATATTTAGTAGGGAGGAAATTTCACCACTGGACCTGTGGCACAGGTGGCATCTTATCAGGCTACCATGCTGGAATTCACTGAGCTCCTAAGAGCAACCCATTCTTTCACTAATGTCTGTAGAAGCAGCCTGAATGTCTAGTTGTTTGGTACTATATACCTGTGACCATGGAAGTAATTGAAACCCTTGAATTCTTTTGGGAATACAGTGCATGTTGGGAGCAAGGTGGTGGGCCTTCAGGATCAGGGCTGGGAAACACTGGGAAGTTAGCATGATGAATAGAACACTGGTAAAAGGAGATACACTGAATTTACCAGACTCAAAAGTGAACACCATTATACATGAACAGCATATATGGTATGAGAATGATGAAAACCCAGTCACCTGTGTCCACTGCTGACACAAGCCATAACTCGCATTTGTCTTGGGTACAGTTCGGCAACGGGGAGAAATCAGTGCAACAACTTTGCTCCTGAAGGATCACAGAGTTGGTGGTGATATTCGCAGCCATGTCTTGTGTTAGGACTGGAGAGCATTTGAGGTCTGCTGAATAAAACAAACATAGACTCAGCTATTAGAAGTCACTGAAGAGAGGCATCTCCATTTCTGTTGGTTTTTACTTTTATGCACCATTTGAACACAGCAGCTGATGTTCACACTGTGTGATAATGTCATGATGAACAGACCAACAGATATGACCAAAAATAGCTTGGTAAAGTCTGGTTCCATTGACTTACATTACAATAAAATCAGGTGTATGGCCTCTTCCCTAAAGCTGCCATTTTGGTTTTCTTTAGACAGCAACAAATCAAAAATTGACTGAGCAAAACAAGCAGAGACTGTGCTTTCAGTCCATGTCAAATTTGTGTGGTTGTTTTGCATATTGCTGCTGTCCAAAATGCTTCTTTCAGTGATGTACAGTAACTCGGTAAGTGTAATGCAGCAGTGTACTGTAAGTACATTTACATTTATGGCATTCAGCTGACGCTCTTATCCAGAGCAACTTTCAAGGTCAATCATATTACAGGTGGGCCAGTGTAGTGTTAGGAGTCTTGCCCAAGGACTCTTATTGGTGTAGCACAGCATGCACAGTGAGTGTAATGTGTTAGTGTAGACTGGTAGACTGAGAGACACTAGAGTCTCTTCACTTAAACTGAGCTGATTAAGAGTCTTGTTCCAGAAATGATAATAGGACATTAGAGCCATTAAAAATCATGCTACTGTTACTCTCCATAATTAAGTATATGTGAAGGTAAATACTTTAGTACTTTTTTCCAGTAGAGGTGTAAAGTGAGAAACTTTACTAAAAACTGGACATACTTAACTTTCAATGTACGTCAATAAAACCAGATTTCTGGGGTCAATTCTTATAGTCTATTCTTTAAATAAAAAAATGTTAAATCCAACAAATAACTCGTAATTGTGCATTTAATATACAGTAGGTGTGGAACGTATTGTCACAAAGCAGTAGTCATTTGCCAGCTGGAGTTGTGGAAAGTCAGACAGTCAGCCATACTCAAGTGAGCCATCATCAGTAAAGCATCAGATATACCTCACAGTGAAAATCCACTATCAGGGACAATACCAACCGGTTATAAGAGGCCAAAGATGCTGCATTTATAATTAGCACAATTAGCTGTGAGAGGTTAATTTACACCAGAGAGTGAATGAGATGTTGTTATTATTATTATTATTATTATTAATAAAATGCATTTATAATAATTTAATATGCTAACAAACATATTTTTACAGTTGGATGCAGGCATGCGTTGTTGGTTAGCTTAGGCAGTCTCTAATCGGTAGAGTAAACCTAAATAAATAACATCTATGGTCCGGCTATATGAAAAGTTAACATTATTCAAAGGGGGGCATTTCCTCATGACTCTCTCTAATATGTGACATCAGCATTGTTTAGTCTTTCGGTTTACCTTACAACAGCGTATTAGTGTAATGTAATAAACTATACTATTTATACAGAAATGATGAACAAATGACGTTTTATTCAGGTATATCCGGAGAAAGAAAAAGTGTAAATTCTTTACACTGTAAAAAAAAAAAAAAGTAATCAGTCATGACAGCATCCTTTTAGTTAATTTCCCTTAACTTAGCAAATTAAGTTTTGTGATTTCAACTAAAGTTTATGAGTTTTCAGTGGTTAATGAAGAGGAAATTTGCAGGTTTACAATAGAGACGACTTCTTACCACGATTTTTTGTCAATTAGTGGCTTCAACTCACTCAGTTGACAGATAGTTATCTCCCACTGGCTCCTGGCAACATCTATTTGCATATTGTTTCACTTGCCCTTGGTCTACCTTCCATTGTGTGTATCGTCCTTCTATTCCAAGATTAGCGGCTGAGTCACATTGCTGTTGGCTGTCATTGCAAGTTAACTTTACAAAAGTGGACTCAATTCATTTTCAGTCCTGGGCCTATTCAGCTGGTGTAATCCAAACTGATGGATGTTAAAACAACAAAAAGAGTGGGAGTAAAACAATATGTAAATGGATGTTGCCAACGTGAGCCAATGGCAAAGATGAGTTGTGCTTGTAACAATCTGTCGATTCTTCCTTTAACAGAAATAGGTTAAAACTATTGAAGTTGAAGCCAACAAGTGAGACACGTGACAAAACCCCATGACTCTAGTCATTAAACTTACACTGCTTAAGTTGAAACAACAAGCAGAATATAATCAAATCAACTCAAAGAAATCAAAAGAAACTGAAAGCCAAACTAGACATAAAGTCATGAGTTAAACAAAGTAAACACATTCATAATCAAACTAGTTGCACCCAGAAGGAAGTGTCGGAGTGCAGTGCTGTTGGAAAGGAAGAATGGTCACCAGGAACAATAAATGATGATGACTTTAGACAGACTGGACAATATTTATTGAGCTACATATAAAGAAGTAGTGTCTCTCAGTCTGATTGCTAACCCAACATGCCAGACGTCATAGGATGGAGTTGTAGAGGTTCCTAATGGGGTCCTGTGATAATCCATCCCATGCAGCTTTAATATTCTCACACAGTTCCTGCAGATGCATTGGTCGTCTTCACCCAGATAAAAGCGTGTTACTGAAGAAGACCCGCTGCTATTCTGCCATGACACCACTGCGGTCTTTGATGATGCTGACGTGGTATTAAGGGCAGTCATTATAACGGTCTGCATGCAAGCAGTCTTGCGTCATACAGCCGTCTGCCAATGGTGCTGACACTAAGCAGATGACTCATGGAGGGCATCACCGTTCACTGAATGTCTGCAGTTGTGGCTTTCTGGTCCGTCAGGTACAGGGATAAGACCCATCCTTACTCACGTCACAAGCGTGAAACGTACATTCCTGTCTGTTGATTCCTTCTGAACCATTTGTGCAGCTATTCTTTTGATTGATGAGTGTACAGATTCCAATTTAAATTAAAACCTTTAGGCAGCTTTTGAACTTAACATTGTTAAATTGCAGATTTCTGGGTCTTACCCATTCCAGCTAAGCCCCCGACGGCTGACCAACAAACGTGAAACTATGAAACAATGTCTATTATGTAACTAACCATCATCAGTCACATCAGTACTTTAAAAACAATGCAAATCATAACTCCAGACTTCTAAGGGTTAAACACTGCAACCGTCACATTCCACCTGTTTCATCTACACCTGCTGAGGCATCTGCTCATTGCGCAAGGAGAACCAGGCCCGCTATGTGGATGTGATCCGCTGGGAGGTATCAGAATGCAAGTCTGGTCTTGCCTGAGAGTTTCTGTCAGCGCACCATTAGAGCAGCTTCTCCCTGGGCGAGCATGAGCAGAGAGGGGGGTCTGGCCGGCTGCAGCTTTAAAGCCAGGCGCAATCATGGTTTAGTCAGCTCTTCATTTTCAGCTGATCGATTGCTCTCACGTATAGCAGGGGTCCTGGCTTTAATGAAGATTACAGCCTTATAGGATGTCAGGGGACTTGGTGATGAAGAGAAGACTAAATTAGCTGGCACTTTGCCAGACTGAATACTTTCCTTTGCAGTGCTCTGACAGGTGCATGAATAAATTAGTCACAACAAGCTACAACAGAGCCTGTGCATGTTAAGTGATGACTCAAGACCAAAACTAGAACTTCTCCTCCATTACTGCTTCTGCAAATGCTGCTTTCCTGACAACAGCCTATTGTTCCAACACTTGTGTTGACCGTTACCATGCAAGCCTTGTCCTACACGAGATGGGCGAGGTACTTCAATGAGTGGCAGCAACTAAACAAAGAGCATTCAAGGGTTCTTTGCAGAAGAACCACGTCTACTGGCCCCAAAGAACCTTTCAATGGATGGTTGATTACAACATCTTCAAAACCTGTTTTTTCGATTAAAAGTGCCACCAAACCCCACCATGGGTTCCCTCAAGTACCTCCCAGTGAATGGTTCTTTAAAGAACAGGATCACTCTTAAAGGGTCCAAGAATAGTTCTTGGGACAATGAAGAACCACTTTTGGACCATTCTCAAAAACCTATTTGATGCAGTTATTATGGCATCCACTGAAGTATTCTTCGCAGAGGAACCACATCTACTCGCCTTAAAGAACCTTTAAAACCTCTTTACATTTTTTTCACAAAGCGGTTCTTTGGACGAAGAGACACTAGGTTTGGTTCCCTCAAGAACCTTTTAGTTCTTGAGGGAACCAAACCAATTAACTGCAGGATTCTGAAGGAACTAATTGGTTCTTCTATGGAATCATTCTCTAGAACCCTTTTGATGTTTATTACATCAAGCTAATGGGTTCTTTGCAGAAGAACCACATTTCCACATTTACTTATCTTAAAAAAACACTATGGGTTCCCTCAAGAACCTTGGTCTTTGGACCTTTTAAGTTGCCTAAAGAACCTTTACGTGTAGCATGCTGTTGAAACCACTCAACTGCAGGGAAGGACCTAAAAGTGGTTCTTCTATGGAACCATTCTCTAGAACATTTTTGATGTTGTTATTACAACATCCATTTAATCACATCTACTGGCCCTAAAGAGCCGGTCAATAGATCATTTTTCAAAGCTTCATCTTCAAAAAAGATGAAATAACTACTTTTGGCTCCCTGAAGAACCATCCAGTGCATGTTTCTGTTGAAACCACTGAACTGAGGGGTTCTTTAAGGAGCTGAAAAGTGGTTCTCCTACAGAATCACTCCTAAAAACACTTTTAGTGCTGTTTTAATACCAGCCTAGACATAATTAATGCACTAAATATAAATAATTCTTAATATATACAGTTTTGTAAGTTGTCGAATGTCATTGAAGTAAATGTTCCAGAATGTACTTGGACAGCTTTGTCAACAAGATGTACTGAAGAAGCTAAAAGCATAAGGACACAAGCCCAGACCCCTAATGCTAATACATGCATTTCTAGGCCTAAAGACAAAAAAATTATATCAGCTCATATCAGAACTATTTACAGAACTACTTACCTATTGTATGAATCCCAACAGGCAGCATACACATTAGGAAGAAAACCACGTAGGCTTCCATTCTGGAGTCAGGTACCGAGAGCACGATCTGTTCCTTTCTAATAAAATGCTGTGTTGATGAAACCAGGCTGGTTTCACCACTTAAAAGCGTCCCAGACAAATATCATCCCACCCCTTATAGAGGTGAATGCAGCAGTAGGGAGTGGAGTTCAGCCAGTGTGCGTATGTGTGTGTGTGTGTGTGCACTGCTCCTGGAAACTGGGAGGTGCTCTTAAATTAAATGACAAATCAAAGGAGGTTTTAGCTGCTATTGTGTTACAAGAATATTTTCTACCTGCATCATATTAGTCATATTAACTGACCATTAACTCCTAATACTGAAGACTCACTTCCTGGATCATCCAAAGAGAACTTGTTTTGAGCCGTGTGAACAAGTTATTTGACACCAGCATGGAAAATAATCCATGACTGTGCTAACAAATACCACTGTCAACAACTTTGGAGTTGCTAGCGCCTACTGTCCCATATCCTACTTTTTGTTGGTGGGAAAATGTGTGAGAAAGCAGTTGGGACATTAAAGAGAGATGTACATTCGCAGTTTTGGAAAGGATGGGCTGATAGAAAGCTGCTGTTAGAACAAAAACCTATATCTCTGTTTTGGTACTTTTTCACTTTTTGACATCATTTGAAAGCACTTGTCTTTGTATTGTATGCAAATGTGATGATGAATGGATCAAAGGAAATGACCTGCAATGTCCATTGACTAACATTAACAGTAAAGTATGTTTTTCCTCATTTTGGAATTTTTGGATTTTTTTTGGAAAATTGTCATTTTGGAAATATGAGGTTATGTTTTATGATTCTGGAGTGATTGGCACATGGTTTTCTTTGCCAATTGTTATCCAGTTAGCCTCACCATTAAGTAGAAGAATGCAAACTAGACAGGAAAGTTGTGTTTAGTACTAGTTGGCTGGACAAAAGTCAGCTAATAACATTAAAAGACTGGTTTTCAATTTAAACATGGGAATTAAAGAGAGTGGCTTGTTTATGCTGGGTTCATGCGGTTCATTTCAGTGTTTAGTTGTTTAAACAGCAGATGATATGGTATTTCAGGTGGTTGTAGGAGTATTGCCAGTTGGCTTCTATGGTTTTCTAGGTTTCTGCTAAGCAGATTTTAGTATTTTATTATTATTTATTATTTATTATTATTTTAGTATTATTTTTAACAAATAATAAATAATAAATAAATGTATTTAATAAGAAGAAGAAGAAGAAAAAGAGGAAGTGTCAATTAGCTTCATCAGGCCAACTTGACAATCAGAATATTTATCCCAACCAATCAGAGCAGAGTTCCAATCAATCACATGAAGTGTCCCTGTTAATATATATTTCAAAGTGTAATCACAGTATCAAACAATACAACAGCAATAACAGTCATCGTAATAACATTCTTTTGTATTTTGACCATGTCCACATCTCAAGCTGAAATATTAGAACTTTGCTTTTCTTTGGATTAATGACTCCATTATTAGTTTAGTGTAACCTGCCTGATATTTTGTAAGAGTTAAAATTTACATTTCTTGACGTTCTAAAACATAAAAGGGGGTTGTGCTGTCATAATTTACAATTCGAGATATGTGTGTGAGATATGGAAGCAAATTATTGGAGTTCAGTACTATCAAGCAAACAAGAAAGATCTAGAACCTATAATCCTCGTGTGTATTTACCTCTCAGGCTTTCTGGGTCAGCTGTACTGCCACTTTAATGGGCCTGGCAAAAACCAGCTCCACCAGGGCCTGCTTAGACACGAAGCTGTTTTTGATGACTCAGATTTGCATAAAATGCCTCTAACTATCTTAAAACCAAAGACAAAACAATGGAATGGACAGATGTAATGGGTTGGCCAAACATCTTGAACATCCACACGGAAAAACATTCCTAATATAATTTCCCACTTAGCCGAAATTAAACCTGTGCACAGCTGTGAACACTGTTTGAAGTGCTGTGCTTTAGTGTAATCTTTGTAATAAACACTACGCATTTATGTATTCTGTACTCGTTATCTCCACTGATTTTCGTAGATATATTTTTTTGGTATATGTCCTATATGTAATAAGTGAGATATATTTATCTATAGCTGACGGTATTATTTATAGTTAATAGTTTATAGTTAATCATTTTTGATGAGCCTGTACTTATGTTCATAGTGCACCACCCTTACTTTAAATTGTATTACTGTGCTATATTATAATAAAGCATCTATCAGTCTATCTATCTGTAAATAAAGTTTATGTATTATGTAAGTTTTAAGTTAAGCTTCACATACAGAAGTTATAAGGCATGTTTCAGCCTTTTGAATGAGCCACCAGTCAGAACAGAAAGCCAGAACCACCCTCCAGAGTTTAGCTCAAACAACAATCTATCACACCTGATCTAGTTAACGAAGGCTTTTAGGGACATCTGAATAATACAGCCAGGTCTGGTGGATCTTAACACTCTATGGCGGTAGCTCTCCAGGTGCTCCACTGGGCACCCCTGGGACGAAGAGAGGCTGGAAAACATTACTGTAGAAATAAATGATGGCACTTCAGCACAAACAGTACAAACGTGCAATTTAATCGAACGTGTAATCTAACAACTACATTTCTGGATTATTGAGAGTTTTTCCATGCTCCTTTAAAACATGTTTTTTTATTGCAGTGCTACAGTAGACGAGTCCCAGAATCTGCTACAGGGAACAATTCTCATTATGGCCCTCACATATAACTGGATATATCTCACTTTCTTTTTGATGGCCGGCAGTCATAGTTCTTTTCTCTGTATTTACTCAGGAGTAGAGAAATAATACAGACATAAAATATAACTTAACATAGTAACATCAGTTTATATGGAGAAATCTGTCATTTCTACAAACCTTGATGTAAGCATGCAACAATAGAAGAACCCTTTCAGGCCATTTTAGCATGAAATGAACCTTTGCCTTCGCTGAACAACCCTTGAAGAACTGTCTTTTAAGAGTGCAATGCAGAGAGAGTGACATTCCATCACCCGTATCTGTTACCCAAATCAGGTTAAAAGACCAAAGCATTCATCACAATTCAGAAAATGTTTCATGTGGATACACATGCTTGACGACTAAATATATGATTGCCATTTTGTGCCAACAGTGTGATATCTGCTTGTAAACTACATCGGAATTTGGTGAGAAGAAACAATAAAACAATAATTCTTTAATAGTATTATAGAACAGCAGCTGTAAAATAGGAAATGACCTCAAACTGTAGGCTTCCATTTTCCAGAAGCTGACTCAGCAGACTCCTTTTCATTAGCATTAATAGGATAATGGGGTAGTATTGTATTCTCACTAGAGTTTACCGGTTTTCTAGTTCCACTGGTCTTCTAGTTTTTCACTAAATTAATCAACATCTGAAGCAAATAATATTATGCCACCGCCTGTGTTTCATCTCATCCCACTATATAATATACAGGTAAACAAGGGACACATACAAAAGAGGGATTTCTACATTAAACACTGCTCTGTGATGTCATGCTTATTATTTTGGGAGTATTTGGTTCTGCACACAAAACAGCATCAAACATGTAGTTGTATGACATACGGGGGGCGTAAAAATGAGACCTGTGCTCAAGCACTATGGCATTATAAGTACACTTGCCCCAAAAAAAGAAAAGAAAAAAAAAGTAACACAGCTGTGATTCAATGCACCATGTACTGGACAAGGTTCTGGATAGAGGCCACATCAGTGTCATTTGATCAGCGCACTAAAACTTCTGTATATGACCTGTATGGTTTCTTAATACTGTGCACTGTCCACTGGCATAGGCCACACTTCCTACTCGACCCCATTCGCTGAGGCAACCAATGCGAGAGTTTTTGATTAACATGCAAAAGATTAAAGATTTAATTTATGTTTTTTTTTCCCCACACAGAGGACAAAGAACTGTAATTAGGGAGGGGATAGAAAATGGAGTAAGTCCAAAGGTATATGGGCACCCCTCTTAATTACCAAGTACAGGTGTTAAATTTCATGCAAATGTTCTTTTGACTGAATGGTATAAATTCAAAAAGGCCATTACACTCTATATTAATACCCATGATTTTAAATTGGGTCTCCAGCAACCTCATAGGCCAAAGTGCACATGCCCTTTAAATACATCGTGGGGAACCAGCATTTTAATGGTTGGCTGAATTTTAAAAATGAGACATAATTTTGCGAACACCAAAATGTTTAAAAGTACACAACTATAAACTCCTTTTGTAGCGGTTTATTAAAAATACTATGTACAGTAAAAAAAAACTCAATCAAACGTTTTGGTAAATGAATCCTGTCTATTTAGAGGTTCACAAGATTAAATCTATTAACTAAAACTTATTCCTGACAAGTCATAATATACACACCATTTTCCTTGACTGATAATACCAGCATTGTAAGACTGAGCAGGACAGGCAAACATCAGGACCTTTCCATGTTAAATGGTTCTGAAAGTCTTCAACAGGTTTAGAATGGCACTGGACTCAAGTCCCAACACCTTGGCCACTTTATCGATGATACAAACACTCCTTCGCAAGGGTCACCTCTTCCCCATGACAAAGCTGGGCACCTCTGCATCATCTTCCGCTTCTCGCTCCACTGAGTTATCATCACTCTCTGAAGATTCTTCCTTACCTGAAGAGAACAGGTACAGTCTTTATTTCCCTTTGGGACCAGTCAGCATTAACAGCAGCAAAATATGCACTTTATGGCCAAATATATGTGGACATTTCTTGTAATTATTGAGCAAACAAACCACAGCAAACTTTCACTTAAATAGAAACTGTGGGGCACTGAAGACTCTTTACATGAGTGTTTCAACTACAGCAGCTGAGGAGGCCAGTCATTCTTGGCATCCTTTTCAAATAATTTTTAGAACCAGATTACAGAAAATGCTACAACAAAACAAATGATGTGGCATGTGACGTTATCATGTATGCCAAAGGACTTTATTATTTATCTATCGTGTGCACTACCTTTTTCAATATAAAGGTTTCTATACATGTTGCTGCTGATTAAGAAACACTAGGACTAGAATGGCTTGTACTAATGAGCTCATTAACTTAAAACAGCAGTATCATACGATCCCACCTTTACCACAAGGAGAACCTGAAGCGTGTACGAACTGCTCCTACGATCTGTCCTGTTAAATTTTATGTGCCATTATTGTGAAATAGAAGCAACAGCATAGCCACAATGTGGTAAACCAAACAAACTCGCAGAGCAAGGCTGCTGAAAGGTATAATCCACGACCTCACCCCCACTTAACACCTCAGGGAAGAACCAGAATGCTGATTACAAACCAGGCTTTCTCGACCAGAATCAGCACTTCACCTCACAAATGCCCTTTTGAGTAAATGGGCACTAAATCCCACAGACACACTTCAAAATCTTGTGGAAAGCCTTTCCAGAAGAGGCTCTTATTAATGCCCATGGATTTGGAATTAAGCATCACAACAACATTATACACGTGTGATGATCAGATGTTCACACAGTGTTGGACATACAGAGTAACATGAAATGAACACAAATAATTATTAACATATTAACAAATAAATCAGCCATACCGGAGTCTTCTTTACTTTCCACTTTGGCTTTCTTGGCCATCTCCTTCTTCAGTTTAAGCTTGTCCCTAAAAGAAGAGAGACTGCATTCAGTTCCTTTATTTCATATATGCTTAAACATCCTAAAATCTATTCAATCAATACTTTTTAAAGAACTACATTTTACTTCTGTAAAACCAGCAAAGAAAAATTATAAACAATCAGTTTACCTCTTCTTCCTCCTTTTGGCTGTCCTGGCCTCAGCAGCCTTTTGGTTCTCCTCTACTTTATCAAGATACTCTTCATCCAGCTTTTGCTAAAACGGGAGTAAGGCAAGTTTTAGAGCAGCTGGCTCAGAAATTACACATTTAAATATAAAACCAAACAGCCTGATCCTGCCACTAAAGGCTCCTTCTTCCAGGAACAATAATTTTCCAGGAGTAATAACGCTAACACTTAAAGCCCCTTATGAAGTCAGTTTAAATTTTTGTACAAAAAGTTCATTTTTGCTGTTCCCTAATATATTGTTGTGTGTAAATATTCTCAAACCAGTTATCATACACAGGTAGCAAACACCTCTCTGCATTCTTTGAAGTCTTGTTTATTTAATTTTGTTTTGCTTATTGTTGAATTCTCCCCTGCCCAATATGCTAAATTCAGCAAATAAGCAGCACGTTGTGTTAATATGTGTAGATGTGTGCACTCATTAGAGGATGTGTTAACATATTCTCATCAAAAATGAGTGCCTTGCTTTGTGCCTTATACAATAAACCATTCATAGAAGCTGTCTTGGCAGACACACTCCTTAAGCAATATTGAGTCAATATTGAGAGGTAATAATAAACTGCTGTAGGCATGTAGAGCTTTTTTTCCCCTCTTACGTCATCACCAAAAAAAAAAAAAAAAAAAAAAAAAATCATGTTAAAAACTATAAAAATACTAAAGACTACAATACTATGTTCTTCAAATTACTCATCAACATTCTACAATCCTGCTAATTAGAACAGTATTAAGATCCTTGTAGAGCTGTGGTAATGGCCCATAATCAGCCAAATGAAGAAAGCAACATTATCCAAAAATAGAAGCGCTTTATGGGGCCTTCAAATGCCCTCAAAAATAAATTCCCACACTTTTCTGAAACTTTTCACTTTGAAGTAATATGTAAACATTGTTAATGTTTACACAAGCATTAAAACATATCCTTCACCCCATATTGTCTATAAAAAAAACAGCCAGTTTGATATCATTGTTTGGTGACATAACAAGAATCAGCTCATTTACATATATCCACCTATTCAGCCTACAGGAAGGTAAGGTTGGAAAACCATGTGAATTATGAAAATGTTTATATAAGTATCCACACAACTGCTCTTATAGGCAGAAAAACACCAAAATCATTTTGAGAATGGGCTCTATAAGATGCATACATTCAGGTTTTATTTTTGGCCTTGAGACTGAATGAATATGAATCAAGGAGGTCCAGTTACCTTTTCTGACATCCGGTCCAGAAAATCTTGTCTCTGATACTCACGCCGCCTCAGATGTCTGTACACATGGAACTCACCACTGCCTGCCCCAGCACTGGAGCCTGGTGGGGAAACAACAATTATTAAACTTAAGATACCAGATGGATATATTTCTACACAGTTGTTCTCCAAAACGCATTACCCTTTATACCCAAAAGTAGCTGAAGACAAAAAATAAATGTAGTAGTAAGTTTAACTCTTTTCATGTTTGGTGTTCTGTTGTGTCTGATCCACTCACAACATTAGACACAGGAGCACATTCAGTGCAAGACTCATTCAGCCAAAATGCACTACAGAACGTCACAGGAGGTCATTCCTACCTGTGGCTATCAGACTTTATAACTCCTCCCTTAGAGCACGACACCATTCACATGTACAGTAATAACAGTAAAACAATAATTTAATTATGTGTGCGACAACTCAAAATGTGCAATAATTTTCTGACTACTGAACACTTACTGCTGTTAACAGTATATCTGTACTTATTATTATAGCCACAGCCACTTTACTTTTTATTTTATTTTTTTATTGTAAGACTGTATATATGTGTACATATTGAAAAATTTCTCTTTTGTTGTAAATTATTATTGTTTATTCTAAATGGTTGCTACTGTAAAAACTGTAATTTCCCCCTGGGATCAATAAAGTATTTCTGATTCTGATTCTGAACACACAAACACACCATTGTAGAACTACAATTGCTCCTATATTGTAACTGTGAATCATGTGTACGTCCCTGTATGTTAAAGTAGTGCTAAGGTTCACTGGACAGTGTTTAATAATAGGTTAGCTCGACTGAACACAACTCACCCATAACATCTCGTACAAACTCTGGAGGAGCCCTTGGGTTCCATTCTTTGGGTCTTTCAGGTATGGGTGCAGGCTTGTCCTGTAAAAGAAAACATTTATGTACACAACTGTGCAGGAAGTTTCTCGAAGCTATCTACTGCAGCCACAGTGCTAAGCAGCTAGCCGTTAGCTACTGACGCTCACCGGCTGCAGCAATAATTAGATACAGCTGGGCTGTAAACTCACCGGATTTCGCATTAACCTCTCTAGTTTGAGGCGCTGCTCCTCTGCCGGAGTTTTAGCTATGATTAAAGGCTGCGGCTCCTTTCCGCCAGGTTTCGCTGGTTTAGCATCTTTTTGAGGGACCGCCATGTTTCACGCTGGTCCGACTTCTTCAGGTGAGCAGATATTTCAGGAGAGCTTCTACTGCCACCTACCATCCGACCAGAGCACTGCAACGGAAGCTTAAATGGGTTAAAGAACTCGTATCATGGAAAACATACACAAACACGTTTAATAATAAAGTTATTTAATATTAGCTTTAAAATCATACTAGTCCAGGTTATACAGTCCACACAGAGGATTACTTACTGTCTGCTGACATCACAGAATGTGATGTCAGCAGTGTAGCCCCGCCCACTCACGTTCAAGCAAAGTACATGGCTGTATCGGAAATGGCCACTACTATACTGCACACTGTATACTACAGTAGGATGTACTGCATACTGTATACACCCCCTGTGTGTAGTATACAGCGCAGTAACAAGTACTGACCTACAGTGTAAAATACTAATACAGTCACACGACCAGTAACCTCACATTTACCTCAGAGCTGTTATTACTGTATCCACTGTTTAGAGCTAGCTGCTGCTAACACTGCTCAGTTCACCTGAAATACATTTAGCCTAGCTGTTAGCTTCCCTCTGCTATTTCACTATAAAACTGATCCTCTATAGCCAGTTCATATTTTATTAATCTTCAGACCTGTATATTTTAACTTTCTGAGGCTCATTCTGATGAACACATATCCTCCACTACAATCACTACACCCTAATTTCTGACTGAGAGCTGGTGAGGCCGCTGAGCATGATGGGATACAGTACACCATGAAGATAGCTCCCTCTGTATACTAAAAACTCTGACTGGAGTAGTACACAATATACTGATTTGAAAGTATAGGTAAGTAAGTAAATAAATAAATAACAATTAATTACAAGAAATACTAAAATAATAAAAAATCACTGGAAATTAAAATAAGGATAATATGAATACTAATAAATAATCAGACAAATAAAGGAATTCTAAAAGTCTTTTTCCTTATATTTGTTATTTTACTTTATTTTATCTAATTTTCTTTTTTGTTTAATTATTACTTTTTATAGTCCTTTTATAAGTCTATATTATTATTTATTTAGGTATGTCTGTTTACCCTTTTGCTGCAATCTAATGAATTAATTATATTGTTTTTTTTTTCATTATTAATACAATCTTAATTTTTATTTTAATTAATTTATTATTTATCTTGTTTGTGTTTATTGTCAGTTTTTTGTTTTATCCATTAAAATTTTTTTGGTGAGCCCTTAAGGTGTAAATTCTTAGCTACATCAAAAATAAAGTGTCATCCTTAATGTGTTTCCGAGTGAAAATAAAGGCTGTTGGATAACTCTTGATGTATCACAGTATGACCTTTTTGCCATAGTGACACCTCTTTTATCTCATTGTTAAAGCTATGGTTAAAAGCAGTAGAATTGGTCTAAAACTGCAGGGTTTTTTATTTTTTTTATTTTTTAAGGTGGACTGTATAATTCCATGAGTACTATTGTATAGTCTGATGTAATCTCTTTTATTCTAAAGTAAAGCATTAAGATAAATATAAGGAGAATCTTCTATGAGTAGCTGTGTCTAAAAGTTTCACTGATACTGTATATGGTGTAGTGAACATTTCCCCTCTGTTTTCGGGACACATCCTCGTTTCTGAGAACTAAAAAATGTCCACGTCTGGCGTTTCTAAACTAGGCAATTGGATTTGGTTTTCATGGTTTTAGTGAACACTCACTGACTCATCCTGTATATAAGCAAATTTTTCATTTTATCAGCGTCCGGTATCATATAGGTGATGATGAATAAATGTACATATTAGAGAATTTCTACAGATCCCTCCTGTCTTTGTATATTCTGTATTTTTATGTATATTTTGTATTTATTTAATATATCTCTTCTATATCTCTTTATTTTAATATGATTAGTAAGTATATATAACATTGTCCTGCTGTAGAGTATCAATCTGAGCCTCACCACAAGCATTCAAATGCATAAATATCCTGAGATGTTGTGCAAATGACAAATGAACCTGAAAGATGATTCACTGCATTGTGCAGTCCACAATGTGTGCAGTATATCTTTCCTCCGCTGGTCTTGTGTTTTTTAAGCCCCATTGGACTGACCTAGTGGCAAAATCAGCAACTTCACGTGAAAAGTAGGTCTGTGTTATGATATGAATGAATATTCTGGACATTGGCAGGGAAGCTAACCAGGACAGTGCACAGCTGCATATGTCTGCGTGAGGTCTCACTGGTACGCTTGTTCAGCAGCTCCATGAGACCTAAATAGGTCTGAATATTATATATTCAAAGGAGCATTCCAGCTTTTTTCACCCTAATGTCTATTTGACGTCTTTCTATTTTGTACTGTCGATTGCCAGAGATGGAGTTAAGCTAAAGTTTGGGAGAAAGACCACGCCCAAACTCCAAATCTCCATCATTGTGTGCCCCATTAAACCACTCCTCCCACCTCCCCCATTCACACCCCACCACCACCACCACCCTTCTTCTGCTCCTCCAGCTCATGCTTGTTTATTACTTAGCCAGTGGAGGGTCTGGTTGTAAGTCTCATACAACATAGCTGTCCAGAACTCCAGTTCCCCCTACTTGCTGACAGTAAGCGTGGTCCGTACTACTCAAAACATTCATTTAGGTGCTGTTCCTGGGATCTCACTCATAATAGCGTCCTAATGCAAAGTCATATTTCATTATTTCCCCCTGGGGCCCTCTGATGTTTGTGTAGGATACCAAAAAATACATATTCATATAAATATCCAGAGAAGTTGGGATACTGGGCAAGATAAATAAATAAAACCTGTCTATGATGTGCAACTAAAACCCCATATTTAATTGGAAGTAGTTCAAAGGCAACATTTAAAATGCTGAAACTTTTTTATTGACATGTTGAACATTTCACCCCTTTGCTGAGCATTGCTCATGTGCACTAATACACCCTTATACCATCACAGATTATGGCGTTTTGTGCAGTGCGCTGATAACAAGCCAGATGGTCTTTCTACTCTTTAGCCTGGATAACATGAAGTCCATGACAGGACACCTCTGCTTCACCTCAGTCCATCTTAAATGAGTTTGGGCCCACTTCTGTATGTGTAGCTTAATAGATTTTGCTCATATCAGTCTAAATGTATCATCATTTATTATTTCTGATAACCGTTATCTTCCTTCCCAATAGCCCTGCAATCCCACACTTCCTCCTGGGTGCAGCTAGGTGTAATTAGCACATCACTGAATATTTGGCACAGCGTCCCATAATTTGATTTCCATGACCATTTTCTAAATAAACTCCGGAGAGGATGTGACTAATTTCCTATTAGAGTAAATAAAAAACAATATTAATAATTTGACCTGGGCCCCTCAACCTTTTGGATACAACTGCACGCTCGCCTTCATCACCTGGGAAAGGCCAACATTTACATACCTCCCTCACGGCCGGCTGTGTGATGTATTATGTTATGGACCACATTCCACACGTGTGGTGTAATCCTTTCTGTGTGTATAAAGCAAACCAGAGGCTGTCGCCCCAGGTGACGATAAATTTTCTCTCTCTCTTTTTTTCTGCCCTTTCTCTCCTTTTTCTTTTTTCCCTTTTTTAATTTCTTTCTCTGGAGGGCCTCACAGAAGAAGGAATGTTGCCCTTGTGAGAAGCATTGAAATGCCTGTCACACATAGTCAGCCATTAACGCGGGAGAGAAGCTCCCTTGTGTTAACTTGTCAGCCACTGCCGTGAAACGTAATGCTGTACAACGGGGCCATGGACCCTTCAGCCCCTGAATAAATGAGAAAGGCACATGTGGCAAAGTGCAGACGGACTATGTGTGCAGTCACGGTTGTTGAAATTTCGATAGATCAAGGACAGCGGGAACAACAAATCAAATGTACACAGATTTTCTCTTGCCCAAAATGTAGTTCATCATTAATTTGGTGTCCAAGTTTCCCTCCTTTAGTTTTGCAATGGAGGCTAATACATTTAACAAATCATGGAAACGGACAGCCACCAAGTAGCATCATGAAAACTGTTAGCCAAAATCTGATCCTCAAATCAAAACGAGGACTCTCAAAAAGCCTTGTTGATGTCTTTTCAGGCATTGTTTGATAATACTGATTTATAAACATTAGTTTGTCTTCTATGGTGTTAATATTTCTAGGTCATAGGGGGGATGCTGGAGTCTATTCCAGCACTCACTGGACCAAAGGCAGAAACCACCCTGGACAGGCGACCAGTCCACCTAGGGGCAATTTAGCATCTCCTATTCACAGAATCAGAATCAGAAGTACTTTATTGATCCCAGGGGGAAATTGCCATTTTTACAGTAGCAATCATTTAAAAAATAAACAATGATAATTTACAACAAAAGAGAATTTTTTTTTGCAATATGTACACATATATAAAGTCTTATAATACAATAAAAAAGATAAAATAAAATAAAAAATAAAAAGTAAAGTGGCTGTGGCTATAATATAATAATAAGTACAAATGTACTGTTAACAGCAGTAAGTGTTCAGAAGTCTGAAAGATTATTGCACATTTTGAGTTGTCGCACACATAATTAAATTATTGTTTTACTGTTATTACTGTACATGTACATTCACTTACTGGAATGTCTTTGGACTGTAGGAGGAAACCGGAGACATGGGGAGAAAGGACATGGGACACCCCAGCAGGGAATCGAATCCAGGAATCACAACCCACTGCACCACTGTACTGCCCCTATAAACATAGAAATGACTCACCCTGCGTGTTTAAGGTGGTAGTAACTTTAGGCTACTACAGCTGCTGCTGCACGAGGATGATGAGGCTTTAACATACCTGCAGGGTGTGAGTGACAGGATTCGTAGATTGACAAGAGGTGGTACAGTGCAATGAATGTCTCGTTCCATGTGTGGAAATGGCTCCAAAGCAGATGTTAATGATGGGCTAAGAGGAGTGACTGCATTTGAACGTGCCAAAGGTCATAGTGTGAACGACGTAGCAGAATCTGCAGGTGACAGTCTACAGGGAATGGGAAGGCATCCACCAAATCTGGCCCACCTGCACAATTCTTTGATGCAAGAAGGGCTGAACATTGATGTGGTCAACATCCAGAAACTTGTCCAGTCCATGCCAAACCGTGCTCATGGAGGTATTGCACAGCATTAAGTAAGTTTCAGTCACAGGTGACTTCTTCGTTGTCTTGTGAGCTTATATATATTAGGCTTCTTCATAAAAACTTGATTTAGACATTGTCTGCCCAATTATTATATGTTTTAATAAGTAACATGAATCAGTAATATTCAAGATTCTGCACTATTTCTAGGTCACTATTCAAACAAGCTAAACAAGCAAATTTGCAAACGGTAAATATTTCAAATGTTCTACTTTGTACTGTTATGTTGATGATATAATTTACAATGATAAGATACAACATACAGACCCTATGTATGTTGAGATTACAGTGCTGGGATTAGCAACATATATAATCCACGTATTCCGAATAGGACAATTCCTATTGACACCTGTCTGTGTTCATTAAAAATAAAGGCTTCAGCTTCCACCTTCAGGCCCAAAACATTTATCCAGCTGCTGTTAAGAAGGCTATTCTGCATATATTCTGCAATATTAGCATGGGATCAAAAAGCATTGGCTATTAAGTATTCAATAGTAGCCTGTGTATTTACACTTGATTCCTGTGGCAGAAGTAATATTTCTGATAGTATTTATTATATACATTAATCAATCAAGACCCGCCCTTGCTTGTTCATTTTTAAAATGTATCCCCTGATATACAATACTTAAAGCACAACTCAACGATATGAGGCTGAAACGATGTGTAGTTGACGAGAATCCCTTAACAAGAATATTTAACAAAAAATAGCATGCTGGTGTTTTCAAAACAATAGACGTTCCAGACCTCAACACCCCTACATATGTTTATGATACTTTGAATCATGAGAAGCAGAAACATCTAAGACTAGAATGGGTCCATGGAGGTAGTATGTAGACTTATCATCAAAAGAATGATGCCATGGAGCTATAGGGGTTCGTATTGGTGTCCTGTGAAAATCCATCCTATGCAACTTGAATATTCTCACACAGTTCCTGTCCTGCAGATTTTGTGGTAGGGATGAAGGTGACCCCAGGCTTTCTGGACATGTGATGTGTGACAACAAACCATTCAGCTTGGTGCCTCCACACACAAATTCACTGGTCCTCTCGAGGCCAGGTCTCCAAAAGCAGGGCTCATCGCTAACGATGACTGACTACCATTCGGACTCACTCCATGACAATCTGGCACGACACCATTGCAGTCTTTGGCGACTTTGACGTGGTGTTAAGGGGAGTCGTCATAACAGTCTGCGTGCATGTACCTGCATCGTGCTGCAATAACTGGATGACTCATGTAGGGCATCACTGCTTGCTGAATATCCACAATCATGGCTGTTGGGTCAGTCAGGTACAGCGATAAGACCCGTCCTTGCTTACATATGCTCAGCCAAGCGCAAAAAGTCTTGCAAAGTCAAACCTACCCGCCAAGTTTAATTCCTGTCGGTTAATTGTTTCTGGGTGCAACTATTTGTGTAATTGTTGTGTGGAAAAAATCCCTGCTGATTTCTTTATTTAATTTATTCGCTTAATTATTTGCTGTCTGTTAATTATTAGTGTTAGTGCAGACCATTATCCTGGCATGTGTGACTGTTCATGACCTGCCTGCAATCTGCCTGGTTGTTTTGAGCTGAGTGTAGTCTCCAATTCAAGGCACAATGTTTCCCACGTCATCTTGCTCTAGACTGAGACCACAGTACTATAAGGTTAACAAGGTGGGCAGTGCTATTTTTATGCACCACCTAACAGTGCCACCTCCAAGCCAATCAGTCAGGCAAATGAGACCACAACCACATATCCTCTGGGCGAGCGCATCTGTGAAACGTACAGTATACAGTACAGCATGAGTGTGTGAGCTTATGTTCACACAAACGCATCTGCATATGTGGGGTAGTGATAGCCTTGGTGCTTAATCCTGAAGCCTGAGCTGCATCTTCAATGATACAGGCTTGCTTCATTAACATCAGTGTGGGTCTTAATAGACCATGGCAGCAATCTTTGCACGCACACAGGCTTTGATTTAAACAGCGGTCGCTCTCCAGGACCCTCAGCCTCGCACCAGTGTCTCCTCTTAGAGCCAGGTCCCTTTGTGCGGTCAGCAGTTCTGTCGATACAGTTTTGTTCTGTGAACATTGGGAGGGGGGCGGGGGTGATATACAGCCAAGGCTGCTTTGTTATACAACATGACACTTGCACAGCAAGACGAACGAGGCAAAAGGAAAGCATTAGCAGAGAAATGCTTTATGAGATGAGTCAGAGGATATCTCAAATAAGCCTTGCCGGTTTAGTCTGCAGAGGATGTGGTGAAGCTGCAGCAGATAGAGATATCCCAACATGCAGTGCACTCACTGGCTTATGCGCATGTGATATGACCCTGGGGGGTTTCAGATTGATCACCTAGCCAACCCCTGTCAGACAACACAACCGCCACACATAACCCGCCTCGAATTCCCTACCTCATCCAGTGGGCCTCCGCCATTCCCTTGACAGCAGTAAAAGATCAAAGCCTAAAGGGGGGCCAAGCACTGCCTCTCCACCCCTCTTCCTCCATTCAGTGCCTTTCAGTTGCCCTTTCATTTGGAAGAGGAACCACCTCTCATCCCTCCATCAACCTCTGAAACAAAACAACAAAAACCCATCTGAAGGATATCTGATAGGTCTAACAGCCTTCTTTCAGTCTCGGACCCCACCCGCACACACGAAAAAGTGCCAGGGGACTTGCTCGAATCTGAATATCTCTGCTCCAATTAAACATCAATCCCGTATGCGCATTGCTCCAAGGTCCTGACATGACAAAGAGGAAAGCAATCCGCTTTAATAGAGCCCATCCATCTTTAAACTTCTGGAAACGCAGAGGCGGCCGTTCCAAGCATGGCTTCCGGGCATGGGATTAGAGCAGGAATTAAACCCAGCCTTCAAGGAGCCCACGGGCAAGCCAATCAGTCTGCAGTCTCTATTAGCATCCACCTCTTTCTTGCAGGGAAAAGGGTTAATGCTTGACCAGCAAAGCCTTGTGAGGGAACCTCAGTGTGGTTCCTTGATTGTGACGAAGAGCACCCAATCCATGGTGTAATATGTGACTCTGAGACGGTTTAAAGGAATTCAGCCAACATTCCGCTGGCACAGACACTACTTATTAAATGCCGTATTACCTCACGTACTGAATTATGAATTTTACGGGCAGCGCTCCATTATGCCGGCCGGCGGCGGAGTAGATATTTATAGGGCCTGTATGGTAATCAAATTATAGTAGGCTTTTATGCCCACAGTGTAGCCTTCCCCTGTGAAAAGCTACAAAATCCCAACCTTGTTGTCGCTACGCTAAGCTTTTAATTAGCCAGATAACAAGTCCAGTCAGTACTTGCTGCCTTGCTGAAAAAGTTTGGCTCACAGAGATCAGTTGCAGAGGGTAGTGTTGTCCAGAGCTGGCTCGCATTTGCATGCAAAACAGTTTTGGGGAGATGAAAAGCCCCTGCCATTCAAAGCCAGAGGGCTCAAATTCCTGCTGTGTGCCTCCTGTACTCCATTAGCCTTGCTACCGAGGGGTCCATTTGGCTAGTCCACTCACAGCCCAGAGCATGAGGTTGGGGGAGGGGGTTGGAGTCGAGGGTCGTCACCTATCATCTTTCTTCCAAGGGCATCGTGTCAAGCAGAAAATGACCATCCTGTCAGGAGCCGATGTTCTCACCAGGCTATTGGAGAACAACATGGAATTCACAAAACAGAGAAGATGCTGATGAGAAACCATCTCAGATTGTACCTCAGCTTACAGAAATCGTCAAGGCCTGACTTGAATGAGTTAATTGCACACCAGATGGTACTGTTGTCTTGAGGCAAATGGTACCATGTCCCTGGGAACAGTATGTACGTTAAGCATGAGAATATATTTTATGTATGTAGTTCAGCTAGGGTGGCCATTTTCAAACCCCCAAAAAGGAGGACATCCCACCGCTAAAAAGGAGGACATGGTAAAGATATGATACTAGAACAGATACTAAAATTAAAATCATAACCCAACCTGTATAACACAGACATGATTGCTTTACTCGCCTAATTAGGTGGAATAGATGACATTCGTGAGTCAGACAGGAGCTTACCAATGGACTAGCATGGGCTGACCTGGGGTTAGCCAGTAGGCGAGTTACAATGTCACATGACCTTGTTGAACCAATAAAATGCAAGGTATTTGTTTTGACACTGACATGAGCCAATGGCCCACATAATACTGTTGGTGATTGAACATTTCAAACAGTTTGTCCCGAAAGGGGACCAATATGTGTCCGTCCAGTTACTGCTCCAGCCGGAAGGACTAGGAGTTGTCCAGCCTAAAACCGGAAGTGTGGCCACTCAAAGCTCAATTCACATTCTCCTATATAGTACCAACCTTGGGTTCATTTATATATAACATTGACTTTTCCAAGACCTAAACCTCTCCTTGCCAAGAGACAGCGCTATTGAAATGCAGCGCAGGCCAGCACAAGCTTTTAGCTCCAGAGCTCCCGCTTGTTTGACATTCCTCAGTGGTTCATGTCGATGGTGCTATTCTTTATAATACAAAGCCTCAGTGAAATCTGGCTCTGTCCTAAGCCTCAGGAGCACTGTCCCTTTTCTACTGCTCATTCTGAATCTCAAAAGCCTCTTTGTTGGATACAGACACACCATCAACTTTTTTTAGACACACTCACCTACTTTGTACTCACTGGCTACTTTAATTAGAAGGTCCACTTACTTTGTACGCCCACTATTTGTGCAACTAAAGGCTGCAGCCCATGTGTTTATGCATAATTTGTCAGCCACCTTTTTTTATTAATGGTCAGTGTCTGATTACAGGACTGCTGTTGACCAGATATGGTTTGGGTAGTGGTCTATCAGCACAGCAGTGGAGTGAAGGGCTGCTATGAATGTCTAAGGTGGGACTGTTGGGTCGAGAGTTCTCCACCACACAAAAATAGCGAGCTAAATGTGACTCTGTGGTCTAAAACTGACCGTCTATGAAATGCTAAAGGTTGCCTCAAGAGATCACTGCAAGAGATCTGCCTCCTATGCAGAAGCTTCTTCTACAGTTTTCTAGTTCCATATTAAATGGTGCAGCAGTTACATTCCAGCACGAGTCATTACAATAGCTGCTGCACCTTTTAAGGTGGAAGTAGAAAATTTAAACAAGATGTTGGTGAATGAAAAATTACATCTCACATCTTACATCAATTTATTTACATCTAAAAATTGATCTCAAGAGATCACTCTATCTGCACATGCGGAAGTAGGGTTCTAGTCTTCTGGGGCCAGGCTGGATCTCATATAAAGAATACACCTCTGGGGTAACTAGTTTGGTAAGGCCTTTTAAAACCCGCCCCAAATCCCTTTTTTTAATGTCTGGAATACAATCAATAGCACAAGCTAAACACACTTGCTGGCAAACCTTTTCCTTGCAAGGGGTAATGTTTTTACTGCATGTAATGTGATGCATCTACATGCTTATTTGAAGTCTTAAGGGTTCTATTTAGCTATGCTCACATCTGTTACATTCATGAGCTAACGACAAGCTTGGTGTCCATTGGCTAATGTTGGCAAGCACACCATTGTATCCTACTTCGAGCTCCAACCTTGTGAAGTGCTGGACTGGTTTCCCAAACTTAATTTGTCCCCACAATAACAATCTATACTGACTTGCATTACATTCATGAGCTAATGACAAGCTTGCTGGCTATTGGCTAAAGTGTTTGAGCGCACCGTCATATCCTGCAACTCAGGGCTCCCACCCACATTCAGACCAAGGATTCTCGTGATCTCATCTTGTCTGGTCCTGCAAGGCTACAAGGCGTCTAAAAGTGTTGAGTCTATGCTGCACCATACAGGGAGTTGGATTTGGAAGAAAGGAGCCAAACTATCTGATGGTTTAAGGCTGGTAGCTCCAGACAAACACCAAAGCCAGCCTTGTACTGGGCCGTCCCAGTAGGGCAAGGGAGATTTGTTTCCTATGAATTTGGGTTTATCTTTTGTTTACTGTGAAAACTACTTATACCACTACAGTGGTGAAACACCAATTTTGGAACCTCATTTTCAATCAGAAATGAGTTTCTGGTAATAGTCTAAACACTGATCTCCACAAGGTACAACGTGAGATGCCGTGACATGCCTGTATGAGTGTAAAATAAACAAAAGGCTTTCTGGGATTCACCATGAAAACCTACGAGACATGATAAGATGATACAGGTCCCGAAGTGCCTTGATGCTTTTGAGATCCCCAAAAGGCTGGACTGAATCAGAGCTGTTGTGTTGACCCCCACTTGCGCAATCACGTCATGCTGAGGAGGCAACAGACACGGACCCGCCTGGCTCTGTGGACTGATGCTATCACAGACAAATGACTACTAGCAATAACCCAAGGCGGGGCAGGGTGAAGCCAAAATTGCTTCGTAATGACTGCCTGTCTGCACAATAGACTGAAGATTCGTTTATGGCCTGTCTAGTTCGTGGTGTAATGTCACGCTGAACGGCTTGACAAGGTCTTCTGTGAGTTTGTCACATTTGGTATGATGCTCTTATACAGACTGCGGCGTTTGCGGAGGGGAAGATTTGCTGCAGCACAACAAGAATCTTGCCTTTAATTTAGCAGACTGACAGCTACATTTTTGGCAAACTGAGCTCCTCTATTTCACTATCTGTTTCCTGAACTGGGCCGTCTTGGGCTGCTATAGTGCAGCATTCTCTGGAGAGCTCTGCAGTAGAACAGTAGTAGAACAAGAGCCCTTTCTCTGTTATAAGAGCTAGACTGTGATCAAACTGAAAATTGAGGATGTCTGCTGCTGAATACATTTCAGGATCAAGAAAAATGATGTTTTTTAATGAAGCTGGATGAGAGGCGGTAGACTAAGTAATGTTGTGGCTCCATGTAGCATAGTGTCTTAAGCCCTATTCAAGCAGGAATAGAATTATGTGGTGTAATGTGAGTGATTACTGACGACCTTCGTGATTTTAATCCACTATGAATCTGCCGTATCTGTAGTTTGACAAGTCTGCTCAGTAATAATTCCATAGTGGATTACGTGCTGGTTCCCAGAACACAGAGCTCCTCCTATAATAGCAGTCTTATAATATCATTACAAACCCAGGTAAAAGGGAAAGAACAAAGCAGGGCAGTGTGGTTGGGAAGCTAAATGAACCCGCTTTACCAGCCTAATGTTAGTCTAGGCCTACAGGTAGCGTGGCCACTTTCATAACCCCAAAATAATCATAATCATATTTACAGCACATAAATGATTGCTTTAAACACCTTACTGGGAGGAATTGATGACATTTATGAGTCAGATGGGAGCTTCCTAATTGACTATCATTTAGACTCTACCCTCTAAATTTTAGAGGGTAGCCAAGCTAAACCCAATGAAATGCAAGCCATCTCTTATGACATGGACGTGAGCCAATGGCACACATAATATTGTTCGCTGGTGAACATTTTAAACAGTTCATCGCAAAAAGAGGACTAATGAACACCCATCCAGGTATTGTGCCGGACAGAGGACTGGGAAAAAACAGATTGGTCAATGTATGTGGTTGGTGTAGCTCAGCAAATAACACCACTACCCTCTAGGGAGCTGCCACTCCATGTGGGAGACTGGGGTTCGAATCCTGGGATGGGTGATTATGCGGTGCTACACCAGTAAGAGTCATTGGGCAAGACTCCTAACACTACATCGGCCTACCTGTAATATGATTAACCTTGTAAGTCGCTCTTGATAAGAGCGTCAGCTAAATGCAGTAACATAGATTATCCGTACTGAAATTGGACATGACTAGGACTTCAAACTGAACTATAAATGTCTAAACTCTGGGGAAATGTGATAATGCTAACTTTTGCTAGTGTGCCTATGGGATTCTAGAAATATAATCTAGATAACTTATAGAAAGGTCTGTTCACTCGGCAGCCATCTTTGAAGGGCTGCTGTGCAGTTGTTTCCAGCCACACAAGGCCGAAATCCACTTCTTAATAAGAAGAGACCAAAATACTCTAAACTGAAACTGACAATTTAAACACAGATATCTTAAACATTTCTACTAGTCTAAGACAAAACGCCGTGAACTGCTCTTTAGCTCACGCACTCAATACTTTCTTTGTACAATAAGCCCCAAACGACTTTGAATTTATCAAATCAATAAAACCAGTTTTACCATTAACTGATGCATAACCCGCATGTTAGCCAATGTTAGCAAGTGAGTGGCCGCCTCCTCAATCAAGGCTCATGCCCCAAGACTTATCTAACTCAACATGGCGCAATTATAATCAGACTAAATTACAGGCTTTGCTGGAGCATACTGGAGTACTATCCCATATGCCAGGGTAGCTTTAACTCTTAAATGAAAGGGTTTTTATCCATCTGTTCGTGCATACCGCCACCATAGCAACACAGCGCTAATGTCTGACATGATATTTAAATGTGTAAACTGGACAAAACTTTTACTGACAAACAAAAAAATGATCTTTTTATATGTGATTATACACACAAGTGTGTTTGTTGCTCAAAGACAAGAAAAAGAAAAACGGACGGGGCAGAGGGAGGGAAATGAGATCATGAGTTTCGTGCAACCCAAAGTATGTATTTAAGGATTAGGGTCTAGTCACATGAGTGTTTGCCAACAGATTTCCATGGGCTAGATGAATTCATTTCAGTGGAATGTACTGCAATGAGCGACTTTGCATCCCAACCTTCAAAGTTCAATTCATTTAGTATGTGAAATTTCAAGTGGTTAATTTAAGCCCTGTTCAAGGATGATTCGTTTTACCAGAGAAGGTCCGGTAATGTAATAAGTGCATGATTTGACTGGCCCATTTGTACAGAATGTTATTACTCATGTTTTTATGGCTTTGGACTCTGTACTCTATATACATTGACTTCTTGATCGATATATGGCTGCAAACATAATGCTGCTGTTTGAACAAAATCTCATATTTCCATTTTCAGTTCTTGTTTTTATTTTAGCGGATAATTTGATCATGCTTGTTGTCATTTATGTTAAAATTTCATGATGAATGGACCAAAATTAAAAATTTTAAAAATTACCATTCCATTATACTTTTTCTGAGCCTTTTTTAATGTAGCATTTCTGTTTTGCACTTCTGGTGTACTTCATCCATTTCAAATTGTGCAAAGAAAACTGCATTCTGTGTTACATACACTCGTCATCAAAAAATAGTTGCACCCAGAAGGAAGTGTGGGATGGCAGTGCTATTGGGAAGAAAGATAAAGGTTACCAGGAACAAGCAGTGATGATAAATTTAGACTGATATGGGGAATATTTATTGAGCTACACATACAGAAGTAGTGTCTCCTAGTACTGAATCGGGCCACCCAGTTTACTAATGCAATATGCCAGACATCTCAGCATGGAGTTGTAGAGGTGTCCTATTGGTGTTCGTTGATTATCAATCCCATGCAGCTTGAATATTCCCACACAGCTCCTGCAGACTGTGTGATAGGGATGGAGGTGGAGTGACACCAGGCCTTCTGGACATATGATGTGTGACAACATCCCGCTCATCTTGGCGCTGACCACATTGTCTCCACACAAGGATTTGCAGGTCGTCTCCACCAAGACAAACATGGGACATGGTACTGAAGATGACACGCTGCTATTCTGAGTGACTCCATCACAGTCTGGGACGACACCATTGCAGTCTTTGACGACACTGATATGGTGTTAAGGGGAATTGTCGTAATCATCCGTGTGCACGTAGTCCTGCGTTGTGCAGCCGTTTGCCAATGGTGCTGGCACTAACAGGATGACTCATGGAGGACATCACTCGTTGAATGTTTGTAATCAGTCAGGTACAGTGATAAGGCCCATTCTTGCATACATCACATGCGCAACCAAGCATGAAACTTTAATTATTTGCATGTCTCACAATGTTAAACCCACTCACCAAGTTTCGTTCCTGTCAGTTGATTCCTTTTGGGTGCAACTATTCATTTGACAATGAGTGTATTTTATATATCATGGAATGTCATCAGGTTTTCTGGTGTTTTACATTGTGTTTTATTGCCACACATTTTCCAAACTACAGCTACTCTGTATTCCTTAAAATGAGAAAACTATTCAAACCTCTGACACATCTTCTATATCTGCTGTTAGATTTGCCTTCATAAGAGACCACATAAGAGACCACAAAGACACTTGTGTCTCCTATCTCGTCCTAATCCGCTATCCTACATCCTTCTGCTAAGCGATCGCCATGCAGATATTAATATAAAAGATCATCTTCGTCCACATAAAGCAAGAAAAATATTTCTCGCCTGGAAATAAAACCACTCTCATTAGTCACGGCAAATAAGCGCCATTTGAAGTCTGCGCGAGGCGCTCCATTTTAAACAGGATTTCCATAAATAAGCAGCCGCTGCTTTCTTTGATATGACTTCCAGTGTCATTATTGCTGGAGCTCACTCTCTTTTACTTTTGAGGCTAGTTCCAATTTATTTGGAAAGGCTTAATCAACTCAGGCCAATAAAACTGTCTGTAACTGTGGAACAAACCCCTACCTCTTTGACAGCTGAACCCAATGCCAACAGCACAAACAGACTGCTATATGAGACAGAAACAGGGGGGGAAAAAAAAAAACCTTGAAAAACAAAGTCTTACGCAAAGCCTGGACAAACATTCTCACTGCTAGCGTATCATGCTGAATAAATAATCAAATGTTGGACCATCTGTAAGAAGACACTTTTCAAAGTAAAGACTTTGACTGGGAACGAGACATTCAGAGTAGACTTCAAGCGCTCCTCAGCTCCACTATTCAACATTAGTTCTGCTCCTAACAATGTTTATAGCGAATCTAATGAGTTTTCGGGAAAGCAGAAATAAACTTCAGAACGGCTTTATTGATCATAGTCACCATTACAAACTCAAATTACCAATGGCAAAATAATAAAAACAAACAAAAACAACCAACACAAAGTCTATCCAGTCAGAAATCAGTGTCCTAACGATTCCTCTCTTCCCTCACAAAAGCAGCAGCATAAACTCTGCATTATCCCGACAAAGGGACGACAAAACAAGCAACATTGGCATAAGCAGGTCCTCGCAGGTATTCAATAATGCAAACTGTTTTTCGGTTTAGCTGGATAACTTGAGACCAAAGCGAGGACAGGAACGTCCCTGTCCTTCCCTCCTATTGGACAGGCTTGACTTTGGCTTACGCTTGTTTACTTTATCAGAAACCCCTCACTTTACAATGTCCACCTACTATTCAGGAGTACAGTTACAGACTGTAGCTTGTCAGACACCTTCCACCCATTTCACCCTTGGTCATTTTCAGTTTTGCTGGGTGGTGGTCCTCATTCCCAACGTAACAGTGACGCAGCATGTAAGTCAATAGCAGCCCACCACAAAATTATCCATTCTAGAGTTTGACCACTGGTGTTTGCTAGAAAATGGCTAACACACAAATAATGCAACTGTAATTGAGCTACAGTCTGTAACAGTACACCAGCAAGGTGTGTGTTTCTAATAAAGTGGCTGGACAGTGTAACTTATCCGGCTAACACAGAAATCCTGCTTTGTGCAAAACCCCTCTGGCTGTAATCGACAGGCTCACACACCCATATTCACGATGAAGACAAAACATTTTATGGCTTTCCAATCTTATCCCTTTTTGACATGTGAAATTGGATCACTGACTTTTTTTACATTGACCCAAAGCTTCAAGAAGCTTCATCCATGGCCCTGGATTTGTGTTCCGTGTGTCAAAAGCACAGTGTTTGGATGTTATCGATATGGAGGTTCATGCGGGTGTGGACTGGGCCTGTACAGTTGCTGTAACCGGACTGGTCTGGTTGGCCAGCCTGGCAACTGTCCTATCACTCTCAGGCCTACAGGCTGCCCGGGGCAGGAGTGGGGGGCGCTGGGCCTGGAAGCCTGAGGCTGGCTTGGGCACGAGTCCAGAGGAGACAAGCTTGCGGCAGAAGCCGCTGCTGAGGATGTGGAGAGCGGGACCAAGATGGCTGGCGTGAGGCCATATCGGAGCTGGAAGACGCGAGGAGGGCCGTGGGCTGTGATTCCATTGGGGCGGGGCTCCTTTGGTACCTCATCCTTCTTCCTCCGTGCTTCCTCCTCTTCTTCCAAGCGCTTCCTCTGCTTCCTTTCAGGCCTGTTCAGCTCTTGGATCTTCTCAGCTTGCGCACGGCGGATGTGGTATGTCTTCCTGAAGCTCTGGAAGGCGTCCAGGAACCCTTCCAGCGGGACATGGCCCTCCATGAACCTCTCCAGAAGCTCCTGTGGAAACCCAAGCGACAAACAAAACACGAATCAGAGAGCAGGAAGTCAAACAGGATTCAGTGTTTAGCATCCAAATACCCTAAATGTCTGACTCATCGTGTTCCAGACCGGGTTTCTGCTATTTTGAGCACCAACACAACAACCACGTAATTCCATTTAGAAGTTGAGGATTTCATGTAAACAGAAACAGCCACAAGAAACAATCCTGGCCAGAGAAGGAATTATAAGGGGGTGGTGTTGAGGGAGAGCAGCTCCTCCCAGTTAAGATTTTAGGCTGTACAGGCAAAAGTTAAAGGGGTTTCTTAGGAATTACATGCAATCAAAGTATTTTTTTTTTTTAAAAATTACATATACTTCTGGAGCAGGGAATGCTATGTATTCACTGCTGGCACACTCTCAGGCTTAACTTCATCATTTATGTAATGAAGTTTGAAAATTCCAAGAAAGGCCCTGAATGGAAAAGGATGAAAGTCGAGAAAACACCCCATTATCTCAAGAAGATGAGGTGGAACGGTTAGGATATCGCTAAAGCCGGAAAGCAAAACAGGATGATGGAAAAGGTTTCAATCAAACAATGAGGTATCAAGCAGGAAGTCACATGATTCTGTTCCAGCATCTTACTGCATGGCATAAAGCTCATACACCATTGTTGTTATGTTTAAGCCAAACATTTTACCCATAACTCTGTACTGCCGAGAGGCCAGCTTGTATAACAAAGTCTCAACTCTCTTGTCAGTGGGCATTGCTGGCCAGTAACTGGAAACAACTGGCCCTACACATCCGATCAGTCCTAGCTTGGTGCATAACTTTGAGGGTTACTTTAGAATGCAAATGGAAAGCTAGTTTGGAAAAATTGCTCTGTACAGTGTTTTTCCTGAACTGCCTGGTGTGTTTGTGCTCCCAGACGCAAGATGAAACAAGGCTGAAATCAGCTCTCAGCTGAATTTCCCATTCCACCTTAAATGGTGCAGCAGTTGTGGCACCAATAAAGGGTGAAATGGCAAATTTCAAGCCAGCTCCAGCTTCGTAGGTGGAGTCATCAGGATAGTCATTAGGTGGGCCTACCCACTGTCTCTGAGCTGCAAACAGCATGGCCTCCAAAAGGAGATGGCAAATGGCTGTAAAGATCATCTCTCTTAAAGAGTCAAATCTCTCCATTATATGCACTTTGATGCAGCTTCTAATCATGGTAGCCTACGTCATTTAAGTTTCTGCACATAACTGTAGTGGATGGAAACACTATTCATTTTTTGAACATTAAATAGAAACCTGATTATTTTATAATTCATATATTTTATATGTGGTCCAAACACATATGTTTAGTCATTTAATAGTCATGGTTTCTGTCGAGCAGTTTTGCTAGCACACTCCCAGCATTCCTGACCTGGACTGAATACACTAGCATGTCTGTACAAATAAGACAGTTGAGTGAGCATGTATAAATTTAACATGATCTTAATGTGTCCATAGTCTAGGAAGCAGGTGGTAGGACCCCATCTACCTCAGGATGGGGCAGCTGAATTATTGATGACGGTCATGTCTACACTAGCCCACTCCCCCAGATTTCCACCCTGGAAAAACAATGCAGCCCCTTCTCCAAGGTACTGCCCCCAGCAGCCCATAGATTTTTGGCTTTCACCAGCTGCCCACATAAGAGACTCATTCATTTGAATCATGTTTAATGAAGGACAGCCCTTTCTTGACCTTATTACTATTTCATAACATCATTACAAATGTACAGCTCAGCGTAGGAGCTGCCTATAGCATTAACCCTTCAATGCACAGCTCTGGTCTACAGCAACCAGTGACTTCATTTTCCCTGCTAACTCCAGAAATGGATTTAATTTTGCTCTGCTTCTTTAGCATCCTTCATTAGGAAACACAAAATTAGACAAAGGTCTCACAAACAGTGCTGTTAATGCTTATTATTTTATTCATGTGTTAAGTTCATTTAAATATACAGTATACATGCATCACATCTGCCCGAGTGGCACTAATGTGATGTGAAACTCCTGTGGGAAATCTACAGCTTCAATGCTTGCTATAAACAAATGGCCTGCACAGTCGTTTGCCACTATAGCCATGCTATTCGTTCATACCCGACTGTGGGTAGTACTGGCCACAGTGCTGTCCAGTGCAATCCACTGGGCCTGGCTATCAATCAAACCTAAGCTGCCTAACCATTTAAAGTCACAGTGCTATTGATCGGATCCGTTTGGGGTAAAAGTCACGGCTCTTATTTATGACCCGTAGGTGTGAGCCTTCAATCAATCGGGTGCGGATAAGAGTGGAGCCAAGGATCTGGAGAAATGATGTGACATCGATATTTCATGTCGCTGCTGATGGATTTTTTTTTTTCCACTTTTCAGTTTTTTAATGAAATTTAAAATAATGGCTGTTGTCCTTTAAGTTGCATGCAAATTTCAAAATGAATGGACCAGAAATGTCTGGTTATATTATATACTTTTTACTGTGCAAAGTGTATTTTTTTTCCTTCGCTTGCAAAGTTAACATCCTGGAGATGTTTGTTCTGACAGCAGCGATATGCAATATTACTGGGGAATTCCCTGCAACAAAATTTAGTCCAACTTTTATTTGATCAGTGATCGTTCATCTTTTAAAAAAAAAAAAAAAAAAAAAAAAAAGATCTAAAATTAATTCTAAAATTAATCTACACTCAGAACCAGAAGGAAGCATCAGATAGCAGTGCTATTGGGAAGGAAGATTAACAGGAAAGAAAAAGAAAGGTTAACAGGAACAATAAATGATGATAAATTTAGACTTACATGGGCAATATTTATTGATATTTATTTATTTATTATATTTATAGTAGTGTTATAGTAGTTACAGTAGCGTCAGGGTCGGGGGGCCAGATGTCTCGGCATGGAATTGTAGAGGTTCCTAATGGTGTCCTGTGATACTCCATCACACACAGCTTGGATATTTTCACATAGTACCTGCAGATTGTGTGGTGGGGTGGAGTGGAGTGACACCAGGCTCTCTGGACATATGACAAAGCGTTAATCTTGGTGCCAACGGCGGTGCCTCCACACATGGATTTGTTGGTTGTCTCCTGTTGGTTGTGACCTATGGGTGTGAGCCTCTCACAATGCCAAACTACCCACCAAGTTTAATTCCTGAAAATCAGGAAAACAGTGTATATAAAATAGGTCCTCCAAAATAAGAATTTCCTTACTCTGGAGTTTACTAATGTGTTATTATAATTCTAATGGTGTGTGTTGTATTACTGCTAAAATGAATGCTGAGATGCCTAAAGATGTCTGCACGGTACTATACAGAAAGGAGGCCAGTGCGAGCTGGCATTTGAAGCATGATTACTTTTGGCTTTTCTAGAGATAAATGTGCTGTGACATTATGTCAGATTAAGAGACAGATGAGCCTGGCTGGAGTTTTGCTAACTGAGATAGCAGTGAAGAAGCAGAAGGAAGTTCAACACAAATCTTTAAATGTCTTTCAGCAACATGTTTAGTCAGTTTAGCTGCTTTTCTGAAAAACCTCCTTGTATCTACATTCACTGTCCATGTTATCAGCTCCGCTTACCATACAGGAGCACTTCTACAACGACAGACTACAGTCCATCTGTGTCTCTGCATACTTTGTTAGCCTGGTTTTACTGTGGTTAGGACCCCCCACAGGAACACCACAGGACACTGCTGGCTGGATATTTTTGATTGGTGGACTATTCTCATATATATATATATATATATATATATATATATATATATATATATATATATATATATATATATATATATATATATATATATATATATATATATATAGGACTGAGAATAGTCCACAGTATAGTCCATAGACATAGAATATTATATATATATATATATATATATATATATATATATATATATATATATATATATATATATATATAGACACACATACATACAGACATACATACATATATATATATATATATATACATATATATATATATATATATATATATATATATATATATATATGATATACACAGCCATCATTGGCTCACTTTATTCACTTCTCACAAAAGGCATCAAGCTACAAAATATCATATCTTGAATAATACAGTTTTGAATTAAACAAATGTCAAGCAGATTTAAAGCTCACGCATCAAAGAAACCCAACAGTTAAGTGATTTTCTGAAATACACCCCTAGTGTACATGTTGTCAAACGTAAGCTAGGATGCACTTGCATTTCACAATGTTACGTTTTGTGATTCTTTACCAAAAACACATTATCGATTTTTAAATAACAGTTTACATACGAAGATTCATAAACAGCGGTTCATTCTGTGTTGCGTTTAAACTCCCAACCACAAAATCCATCTTCAGTCATTAGACTCTTCTACTCCAACATAAACAAGCAGCAGATAAGCGCACCACTGGTGTTAGCATTAGCAAACCTAGCCACATAGTGGTGTGCTTTTAAACTGACAGCCTTCCTAAAATTGGATTTAAAAATCGTTATATAATCGAACTGAACTGTAACCCCTGTTATCAGGATATGCATTGTACTGAGAGGTTCCTGCCAATACACAGCCCCAATTTAAACACAGCTGAAGCGGCTCTGTACAGTCCATGTATGGAACCACACCTAAACAGCTTTCTATGAAATCATTGTTATTTTGCGGCATCAAAAACACTGGCACAGTGTTTATCAGATTACAGCAGGCTATTCATATGGAACACAGTAACAAATACATACTGAACCCCCACAAACACACGTGAATGTCAGAGAAATACAAGAGGAATGGAAATGTAGTGTCCAAAGCTGTGACCAATACTGGATATTTTGTGACCGAGGAAGAAGTGTGGGGACGCATGAGCTCATGGATAAAGCTCTGTTAACTTGATTTCCAGTGATAAGGTCAGCATCAAATTCAGTTATGTTACAATAGCAGAAGCAACACAACTTTTTTTAGGCTGTGCAACAAATGCTATATGATCATGTTATGCTATATCCATTACATGCTTTATATCCATGCCCCTTTTAATTCAGTCCATTACTAAATTATGGACAACATAATATCATTAGCTTTACAATAATTTTTTAACAAATGCTAACTTGTCCCGTATATGCTTTGCCCTGGGGGGATTCCATGCGTGGTGATGGAATATTTCATGTCTAATGCTATTGCTGTGCGTAGAATGATTGACTCGTAGCTCATCGGCATGACAGGCCACAAAGAACGGCGTGGCGTGTTCTTATTCAGATATGTGGGCATGGTGTTAGTGGAAACCACAGCAAACTGTGATTTCAGTTCCCATTTAGACCCAGACCATTTTAATACCTGGTCCATCAGATCTCAGTATTCAGGAGTTGAATGGATTTCTTACTATTGTTACTCGTGAGACTTCTATCCTACATGAAAACCACGTACTGGCTTTTTCATGTTTTGCTAGGTAGCCCTGGAAAGTGTACCCTCTCAGCGCAAGTGCTTTTTCTATTCAAAACCTTTCAAGTTCAATCGCTCCACTGCCTTTACCAAAGCATGATTGTTCCTCCAGGCGACGCGAGTTAGATCACTAAAAGGAGTGATTTTGGTACTATTGCTTGTGAACAATGTGTCTGAGGTGGGTTTTATTGTAAGTGGTGGTCTGCTGGGTGCTCTTTTTTTCCCAGGGCAAGCGAGCACTGACCAGAGAAGTGTTAGGGTTATGGTGGACAGGGGAGAACATTAAACATAAGGGTCAGATTTACCTCAGACAAGGTCTGTACAATAATAATAATAAAAATAAAAAAAAATCCCCCTATGATTATACACTCAACCTCAAAAGAAGAGTTGCACAAATAGTCGACCCTAGAAGGAATCAACCCACAGGAATGGACATTCACACCCAAACTTTGATAAGTTTGGATATTGTGGGAAATGTGAAAGATTCAAGTTTCATGCTCAGCCGTGCATGTGACCTAAGCAGCGACACGCTTTATCGCTGTACCTGACTGACCCAACAGCCACGATTCGGAACATTCATGGAGGAGTGATGTCCTCCATGAGTCATCCTGTTAGTGCCAGCACCATTGACAGACAGTTGCGTAACTGCAAGCAAGAAGACTGTTACGACGACTGCCATTAACACCACCTCAATGTCATCAAAGACTGTAACAGTGTTGTGCCAGACTGTCATGGAGTGACTCAGAATGACAGCAGGTCATCTTCAGAGTCCTGCTTTTGTCTTGGAGACGTTCAACGAATTTGTGCGTGGAGGCACTGTGGTCAGCGGCCAAGATGATTTATTTGCCACATATCAGACATCCAGAAGGCCTGGTGTCACTCCTCCTCCACCCCTACCGCACAATCTGAAACATCCATCCATCTATCCATCCATCCATATATGCATACACACACACATATATTCAAGCTGCATGGGATGAATTATCACGCCAGAAGGAACTTCTACAACTCCATGCCGAGACATCTGGCATGTTGTGTTAGCATATATGCCGACCCGACACCATACTGAGAGACATTACTTCTGTATGTGTAGCTCAATAAATATTACCCATATCTGTCTATTCATCATCATTTATTGTTCCTGGTGACCTTTATCTCCTGCGATTTAAAAATGTTTTCATTAGATGATTTGAACAGCAGCTTTTTAACACTGTTCTGATTGTATACCATGTCTATTGAAATTTTAATGCTCTGTAATCCGTTTTAGTGCACCAAACACAAAAGCAGATCTAGAAACCCTGCAAGCTCTTCTTTGGTATCGAACAGAATTACATGTTTCACTAAATTTGTCTTACATTGTCATTGCATGTCCTGGAATATGAGTATTGTGCATGCACACACTGCATTGACCATGCTGATGCGATATATTGTGGAGCCCTACCTCAGATTGTTCCTCAGCGCGTGCTACCTCCTCCTGAAGTAGATTCTGGGCTGTCTGTGGACTGTGCTTCCTCGTGTAGACCTCTGAAAGAGAAAAAAGAGTATTTAAGGTAACTGACTTCCACAAGACTAGCATCCATACGTGCTGCCGTGGCATCTGAAGCAATGTCCGTAGCGTTTTGGTGGCCAGGGAAGAAACGTGTGTAGGATTAAGTAGGTGTGAAGTGTAGAGCTGAGACAAAAGAGCACCACAGAACAGTCAGTCCTGAGCTGAGGGGACAGCGTAGCACCAACTTGCTAGTCTTTACGAGTCCACAGCTGCACTCCGGCTCTGTTTGCAGTGTCATGAGTAGCCCTGGGGGGGACAGAGGAAGCAATCACTTTCTGTTAGCTTGTCTCTCCTGATGGGAGCACAAGGGGCCTGGTCCCTCCAAGGCTGTTGTACTGGGGTTACTATGGCAACGGGTCATTAAGCTAATGTGCATATGTGTCCGAATCCTTGGGGGGTTTTGGGGGAGGTTGTGGTGGAGTGGGGAGGAGAGCTGTGCTAGTGGGCATCAAGAGCAAAGAGGAGGTCACCACAGGGTCAGCCATTCAGGCTCCATTAAGTCAAGGCCCCTCGCTCGTCATGAGCCAGTTTATTAAAGATGGCGGACACGTATCAAGACCTGGCCTTTTGCTATGAACGTAGACAGAAGATTGTCAAAAGCCCAAATTTCATCCGCAGGACGCGCCCAGCCTCTAATTTGCCATGTCATGACAGTGGAGAAATGCCAGTGTTCCGACAGAGCTTTTCTGGCAGGTACCTGATAAACAAGCGCCACGGTAAGCCTCATCTTAACCCTGCCTGTACATGCCCTGCCTTTTACCCTTACATGAATAAACTATGGACCACTTCAGGGCTATGCCTGGCACTTCATCATACACTTGTACCTTGCGAATCTCTGCCCACTGAAGCGTGTGGCTAAGAAGAGAGGATGAACGCCGTGCCAGAGGCGTGACCCCTCTAGTCCGGATGCTGGAATAGAAGGTGACAGGCAATGCCAAACAAACACTTGGGGAGCAGATGCGGGCGACCTACATTCCGAGACAAACTCGCCCAGTGGCCCCTAGGGCTTCTATGCTGGCTATGTCCCGGACACTCCTCATGGGCTGGTGGGGGTGGGTGTGTTGTAGCCAGTGATATAACCCAGAGGCCAGTGTGAACCAAAAGAAGTTAGGTCCATAGAATGAGTTGTAGCAGCGCTGAGATAAAACCACTGGAGTTCCCACCTGCTCACACAAGCCGAAACCAAAGTAAAAGAGGGAAATGGGATAAAGTGGTTTTCCCCCTCTCTGCTGAGTCTTAAGGACTAATACAAGCGTTCAGGTTCCAAGGCCCTCATTTACAGTGGTTAATATCGACTGTGCCACACTAAGTTGGACCACCACAGTGGTGGTGATGTGTTAGTGTGTGTTGTGCTGGTATGAGTGGATCAGACACAGCAGTGCTGCTGAGTGTTTTAACACTGTCCACTCACTGTCCACTCTACTAGACTCTCCTACCTTGGTGGTCCACCTTGTAGAGGTCATTAGCTCATTTGTTGGTGCAGAGTTTGTGTTGGTCATCCTCCTTCATCAGCTGTGCCCACAGGATACTGGCCACAGGAAGCTGCCCATAGGACCACACTAGACGATTCTCAGTCCAGCAGTGACACTGAGGTGTTCAAAACTTCTAGCAGCTTTGTTTGATCCTCTCACACCAGCACAACACACACTAACACACCACCAGTGTCACGGCATTGCTGAGAATGATTCAGCACCCACATAATACTTGTGCTGTGGTGGTCTTTTTGAGGATCTGACCGGGATGAAAACCAGGATGAAAGTGACTAACAAAGTACGCGGAGAAACAAATAAACTACAGTCGGAACCACAAAGTCCATCTATATGGAGTATACAGTACGCAGAGCTGCTATAAAATAAACAATGAGTGTAAATACAGGAAGTTGTACCTCAAAAAGCAGCCAGTCAATAAAATACTTTCCTTAAATAATGCCTCAGAAAAGGCCATCCCTATAACACACATAGATCTCTGGCAAACTGCCCCAGAAAAAAAGCCCTTATCAATTATCCTCTTACTGAATTAGTAGTCATCAATAACTATTAAAAAGACATGAACCCACACTCACAGCAAGATTCCCAAAATGCCGTGGAACTAATGAGATTATTTGGGGTGTGTCAGAAACACCATGGGGCGAAAGGCTTCTGACAGACCAAATTACAGGCTTCCAGCCCTATTTGTAGCAAATAAATGGTTTTATAGGGTACAAACACATTGTGCAATAGAATCCTGACAAGAGGGGGCAAAACCACTGCCACGAATTATTCCTCCCTCTCTAATTCCCATGCATTAGTTATCTTCCCTGAGACAGCGTCGTTCCTCTGGGGTTTTATCATCTATTTCCCTTCAATGCCTCGACACTATAATCACAGTTATACGCTCATTTCTGCTCTGAAACAAGTTGTTATTAATGGCTGCACTGACAGCCCCAATTTCCTAGTTCAGGTCAACTCAGTTTACTCAGCCACTACTCATAGTTTGATTAGCTGAAGGGCTATAAAGTAGGCCTATGATGAGTGGCTCAAGACTGGTCAATGTAAATAGTTTACACATTCCAAGACTTTGTTTGATTTTGGCAAAAGCAAGACAAAAGTCCGCTCTAAATATAAGCCGACAAACACGGAAAAAAATCTGTATTCTCTTTTTATTTGCACGCATGTGTGCGCGCGCACACACACACACACATCCTGTCAAAAACACCAGAGCAGTGGGTGTTCTCTTGTGGTCTTTGCAGATAAATACCACCGACTGATTTTCTCCCAGCAGCATAAAAAAAAAAAGCCCCTAAAACCCAATGACGCCAAAAAGAGTCTGATTGGTGTCGGGCATAAAGCTCCCTAGAAGGTGTCATCTGCTCACGCTCTAACATTCGCCGCCTTCCTGACAAAAGCATTGAGCTGACATCTGCAGCGCTACGGCTGGGTAAATTCTTCAGCTCAGCCTCATGAAAGCATTACGGATGCAGGCTGAGCGGCGGGGAACGAGCACAGGCACTCCGTTGAGGAGGCTGTTCCGAGACCAATTTTGTACGCACTTCCTCGAAAAAAAAAAGTCCAAACGCAGACGACAGAAAGAAAGAGATGCCGGAAGGGTTGCCTTAGGAGATGTGGCTACTGCCTATGCCAGCACAGTAGCTGGGATTCTTTTGAAATGTCAATCTGACACATTTATTAGCTGTCACTATATCAACTGCGCCTGGCATCACGTTTTCTTAAGTGTATGCTGCATCTAATCGCATTAAGCGAAGGCTTTCACATCCCTTTCTTCATCATAACATACCTTCGGAAACCGCAGAGAGCCCTAATAAAAGTACAGTAAATGTATACTGGAGAATCGGATCAGCCATGTGGAAACGGGCAGGCTAGAGCTGGTTAGCTGATGTTTAATAAACTGCGCTCCTTTTCATTGTCGAAGTTGAACCCTGGTGAACCGGTCTGACCCTAGTGATGTTGAAATAATGTATCAAGTATATTATTCTGTGGGCTTTTGCTGCTGGTTTGCTAGATTTGGTGGGATTCTCAGGGGATAGATTTCAAAAGGCTGCAAGAGGCCCCCATTCTCCTACTGAGAGGCTAAGCCAGAGTGTGGGGTAGCTCAATAGCTTTAATCCGACTTTGATAACCACCCCTCCCATTCCAAACACTGAGAGCCAGGAGGGGGCTGGGGGGGGAGACGATGGTGGTGGTGGTGGTAGGGAAGGGAGTGATTCACATCCTGTTAATTACAAACTCTCCCACCAGTGAGAACTGTAACACTCTCTTGAGAAGAACCCAGCCTCCCTTCAGTCTCTGGGCTGCGCCATTTAACCATTTGATTTAATGGCACTTTCAGATGGGGTTGCCCTTTTCACACTCAGCGACGATGGCCTGCCTAACCACCCCCCGCCCCAGGGTTCTTTACTTTAAGAGCTCCAGATGGTAACGTAGGCCTGTCTTACTTTTTGAAAAACGGCGATGGGAGGAGAGGTTAACCCATGAGGTGAAATGGCCGAGGGGTGTGGGTTTGAGAGGTCAACCCTAGGTTTTCTTTTGCTGCAGAGTGGCAGGTCAGGAGGACCTAAACCAGGGGTTGTCCAGCTCTGGTCCCGGAGACTCTAGTGCAGTCTACTTAAACCGACCTGATTCAACTCAGCAGTTCCAAGTTCAGTAGATAATCACTCAATTGTCAAGGACCGGGACTGGACGCCCCTCACTCTAAATAATCGTCCGTGTCAAATCACGAGCACTGCTTTGGATGCAAGAGTGGCGATAATCTAAGACATACCAAACCTGTGTCACACTCCAAGGAAAAATGCAGGCCAAGAATGTGCTATTGGAACCATGTGGCACAGCAGCGAATGAGCAGCGGTGATAAAAAAAAAAAAAAAAGAGTCTGGTGGAAGTCGTTCTGTGCGCTTGGTGTACGCATTAGCAGTGAAACAGTGGAACTGCATGACATTACCAAAGCGACAAGACACGGAAAGCTCTACAAAACACTTAAGAGAGTCGACTTAAAAGGGTAAGAGTCCCCAGACAGCCCCAAAACTGTGTTGAACCTCTACTACAAGCATTCATAGCTGTTACTCCCTCTTGACATCTCTGGCATCGGAGCCTGATTATGCAACGGCTCTGCGCTGCAAGACAAGGATTTTCCCTTAAATCTTGAGCCTTGTTTTGCACAGACACTCATTTTTCACCCTGTTTCTCGCTTTCTCGCATGATTTTCCTTCAGCCTTGGCAGAATGAGAATCAGATGTGTAGGGCTGGAGGAAGGATCTCTCTCTCTCCCACCCATCCTGCCCCAGGCTGCAGCTGGGGAACAGGGGTCCGCATGTGCAACATGGTGACAGGAAGGTGAACATTCCACCCTCCTTCCGTCACTGGCCAGCTGCTGCTTCTGCTGCGAGTGGGAGAGTGGGAGAAAGGAGAACAGAGGCAGAGTCTGTTGTAGGAACAGTGTTCGCAGCCACGTGGGCTAAGCTCTTTGCAATGCTGAAGGAGACTTCCGACATGGTGCACTGCACAGCACTGGCAGACCATGTAAGCGGGCCAGCAGACATCCTCCTGCTGGTGTTTTGTTCTGCGGGTCCCCGAGGGACCCCCTCACACCCATGACCAACTCCTCTTCTACAACACGCCAGTGTCCCGCTGGCATTTCCCCCTAGATACGCCCTGCTTTCTTATACGAGTTTGTAGACGTAGACAGAGCCATGGGGCAAGGCGTGGGCCTGGGGGTCAAGCTTTTTAACAATTGTGCGAATATTTGGCCCTTTTTCTGTGAACGATGCTGGAGGTGGTGGTCCAGACAAAGGCTCTTTCAAATGGATCTGCATCACCAGTTGAGCCCACACAATGGAGGGGAGGGGCCAAGAACAAAGTCAACAAATAATTCATATCGGCCATGCTGGTCTCAGAGTTGGAATGCTAGCTGGCTGACCAAACACTGGGGGTGTGTTTAGGGAAAGGTGTTTTGCTCATGTGGTAAATGACACACTGCTAGTAACAGCAGTCATCCTGAAACCTGAACATTTCCCATATTTCTATCCACCTGTACAGATAGCAGTAGGGCGGCACTAATCCAAAAACAAAAAAATTTATTTCACTGAATACTTCTATACATGGGATACACTATAAGATTTTAAAGTCTCAGACCATGTTACACTCAGAGGCGTATTCAACATTGTGAACTTTACCATGGATTACATTCATTTATAATCATTCTTTTAATTTATTTCCGGCGTTTTTAAATGAAATTGAACTAAAATAAATTCCGAAACTTATTAAAACTACCGACAATAACTTTGTAGATTTGTAAACATTAAATCAATGCATCAATACACATTGTAGCACTAATAGGACTTCAAAGTGCGATCGGAAAAAGCTCCTTATTGCCCTGTAGCAGTAGAAAGTTTTTGCCAGTTTTCACTCAATCCAGAGGACACTGAACAATTAAACCCAATATTATTGCCTTAAACTGCCACTCTAAAACAGACAGCAGTTAAAGCCCTGCCAAAGCCAAGGAAACTTAAACTTACCAACTACAGATTAATTTTGAAAGGCTTGAGCTTGGAACAGCATTTAGCAGACGCTCTTATCCAGAGCGACTTATATGTGCTCAGTCAGTGAATGCATCCTAGCTAGTATAAACAGGTTAAGACTCCAAACTCCCCTTGAGTTCAGACACTTCTCTTGATATAATAGCTTGTTTCCCATCAGACTGATGCATGCAACAGCACGCCTTCATAAAAGTGGTAAGTATAGGTTATTTGAACAGCTATTTATAATAAACATCAAATTTGCAATGATATCAACTATCAATACAGCGTGTTCAAACATCGCCCAGAATTACAAATCCCATTTGCTCCAGTACAAAGCTAAACTTCACACACCAAACATGTTTTGGCTGCTGCACCCGAAAGCCTTTACATCACCCTTACATACAACCAAATCATTCATGCAGGCCACAGTAAGTGGAGAGCATGAACAGAACAAATAGAGGTAAGATGGGCGGGAGAGAGAGAGTGGGGGAGAGAGAGACAGATCTTCCTCTGAGGTCCCAGCAGGGCCGTTCTAATTACAGCCTTTTGTTTTCCAGCAAACACCAGGGCAGGCAAGCAGGGCAGGCAAGCAGGGCAGCCGGACTTAGAGTCGGAGAACCAGGTGGTTTGAACGTGTGCTCTGATCATGCAGGTTCTTCTTCATTTTACTAGGCTTTCTTCATCGCAGTCGAGGTCACTTCGTTCACAATTTCCATCTAAATCCCAACGTCTCCACTGCAGTTTACTTAATAAGGCGTCTCCACAGCCCACGAGCTTAAATTCATATTAGCTGATAATGGACAAGAGATTCTCACAGTCTGCTGAAAAATGACAGAGCGTGAGAAACTAGTCAAATTGACTTTTTGGCCAAGAGAGGAAGAAAGAGGAGGTAGACAATAATATTTCTTTTATCCTGGCTACACGGAAGCAAATGAAAACTGCTCCCATAATACCATGAGGTTCGGTCAGGGGAGTGAAACTCGAGCACCTTAAAAAGGCCTGCACCGGGTCACAGCAGTTATTCCTGGCTGGTGTTGAAAAGGTTGGTGGGAAAGCCAGGTGGGGACCTCATGGCCTGAGCTCAGACTTTGGGACCCAATCAGATGGTTCCACCCTGGAAAGGAGGAATGGGTGGTGGACCTGCTCTAGTGCCGCTGCTATTGGCTCTTCTGCAAAGCTACCGGATCATCAGTCCAGGAAGAGGTTACCACATCAGCGTGAACTGCACAAATGAGGCGTGTTGGACATCAGGGCATGTTATTATGGAACAGGGTTGCCTGGCAATGATGAAATATCACCGGCAAACGCACAGGGCAAGCGTTTCCGGATACTACTCTTAATCCAGGTTTTGATCCAACATCAAAAATAGAACAGGCCATGGAACAAATTATTAAAATATGCGCAATTAAATTAAAGTGGTACATTAATGTGTTTAGTCTGAAAATGTGTGCTGCTCTTCCATAAAGGAAGGAACTTTCCGTTCTGATGGATTTTTGGTGGACTCCTGTAACCTTGGAGGGAATTCAGACTGGGAGCAACTGTGCACTGCACCGCTCATTGCCCATTCGCTTTGTTTTCCTTTAGAGCGTGTCCTGGGCATGTAGGTATGAGTGGGGGAGGGGACGGGCTATAGTGTTTCTAAGGCTAGCCTCGCTCCAGTGAGCCGTATTACCATTCTACACTATACTACCTCTATAGGCACTAGAGGTATGCTTCACCCAAAAATGCTAATGTTGTCAAAGGCAAAGAAAATCCTAGGAAGAGCAAATAAAACCTTTCAAGGGCCAACAAGGACCAATCATTGTCAAAGGAAACCTGAATTATGGACCAACTGAACATGGACGAGGCCCACCCACCATGCAGCCATGGGAGAACTTTGGGGAAGTGATCTAACAAGTTCGGAAACCAGACCTCTGGCTTTATCTTGATGATGCCATCATCATTACCAGCACCAGACCAGTCAACATCTACAACACAATGCTGTACTCACCTAGCCGGCTTTGCTTTTCCCTGCAGGCAGCAGTCAGCTTCGCAAGCTCCTCATACTTGGAAGCCAATTGGAGCTTGCCATTCTGGAGGCGGGGGCGGTGTGCGAGGCTCTCTTCTGCAAGACTTCGATTGGTCACAAGTAAGGTCTCCCTGTCCACCTGCAGCTCCTGAAACTGAACACAAACATCCAATTAAGTGCCAAGGCCGGGAACAGCAATCAGACAGATGCTACCCTAGGAAAGGCTGCAACAAATTCAAAGCCCAATCAAACATTGAAGCCTGGAAACTAAAAAGCTAATCACAACTTAAAGAATGGACAGAGGAGATCGGTCACATTCAAAAGCTCAACACAAAAGGAGGAAATCAGGACTTTGGATCCACTGAACATGAATGACCAATCACATGCCTCATGCACAAATGCTTAATCAAGCTCAAGCCCAGAGGGGGTCCACCCAATGTGTTGTGGGGCCCACGTGAACATGTTAACAATACAACTAGTCAAGAGTAAAGTCTATCCTTTCCGCACAGAGGATCTGCTTGTTAGGTGTTTGTTTCACATCACCGATGCTACACAGGGTGAACGCCGAGCCCGCATGTTCTTCTCTGAGTCCTCTTATCCATTAACACAATTCCTCACATGAGACAATGCTGAGGGCCTGACCACAGCAATTCAGGAAAGGCTGCAACAGGCACACCGTTTGAGAACGTTCTGAGGAGAATCAGCGTGACCCTGCCAGCGCAAACACCCATTGCTCATGCTAAACTTTCTGAAAACTTGAGGGTAGCCAACGAGAGCTCACGTGACTGTAGACCACCCATGCATGAGCCTATACAAAGCTGAGGTCTTTTCTGAACGGAGTTTCTCTCCACCTTGATGGGCAGCGGGCTTGAATTCCAGGTCAAGGCTACAGCACTGCTCGTGTTTCATAGGACCGGGGCGAATGCTTTAGAGGGTCTGGCATGGAACCATATAGCTGCTTGCAGCTGAAAACTTGGCAATGACTTGAGTCGAGTGGGATTCTGCTTAGCTCACATTTTAGGGTTTTGAGTTTTTCCGCTAGCAGTTGAACTCATGGAACCTGATGTTTCTTGTGCAGTGCATACCTCGAGCAAGGAGAACAGCTGCATGAAATTGTCAATAAATACAGCGAGCATGCTGGATCCTCCGTCAAAAAGAAAAGATTCCCTGGATGAATGATGCTGATATTCCAATGTGTTGCTGTGGATGCAACCTAATGACTTCCATATGCAGGACAATGGGAATACTCCATTTGATATGCTGCATTTGTCGGCACAAGAAGGGCCAGGCCCGAGGCTGTGGTGGAGACAGTGTTTAATGAACCAACCGCTTCAGTCTGCCACGTGTTGCTGTAGCCTAGGCCTAATTATAAAATTGTGTCACATGATGGAATAATCCTGTGCTCCATAGGCTGGTCAGCAGTTCCAGCTCATAAAAAAAGCAGGACATCATTTGGGCTGTCTGTCCTCCACGACACTACCCAAGACCACTAACCCCAGCCATTCAAGGAACAGAAGAGACAAGTCCAAACCGATGGTCCTAATGGAAAGCATTCGCAAAAAGTACAGACATTCCGAGAAACCACAGTCCCCACTTTAACCATAGCTGTTTGAGGCAGAGTACAGGGTATGGGTCGCTTTGGAATTCACTGCTCCCCCCACCCCGCTTCATCAGTTTGTGTCTGAAATATTAAGATGAATTTAGGAGGTGGCCTTAACTGCCAGTTTCATGTGTTTCAAAAACTCAGCAGAGCATGTAAGAGGATTAATGCTCTGTTTGATCAATGAAAATAAGAGTTTATGCCTTTCTTGTTATTCCGTCTGACTACAAGCGCGCAGTTGCTATTCCCACTGGAGATGTATCCATTTCGGTATCCGCTCAGAGGAAAAGTGAGAAAGCCAGTCCCTCCCGGTTAAGCCACCGATTTCTGGGCGCTTGCGAAAAAAAAAGAACCCTGTCATATTTGAGCTGCTTAGGATGACTTAAAAGAGCATGACTGATAAGAAAAGGTTGTTTTATTCAAGACAGCTCTCTTTGGGGTTACGTAAGGCTCCTTTTTTGTAGAGACAACTTCTAGCTTCAAACTTTTTAACACCTCAGGGCCACATACGGCTTTCGTAAATTTCCTGCCTCACTGTGCAGGCTGTACAATAACATTGCGGAAGCTAATTATCTCGTCATTAGTATTCTGCTTTAGACACCACCAGCTCGGTGTGAACATGTGTGCGAAAGGTCAAGATTTCGATGACATGCATCACACTTCTGAGATGGAGAATACGACGACACCCTTTTTTTCCCACCCTTCTAAGACATGAACTTGTTGAAACAGCTGAAAACAAATTCCACAAATAGCTGCACCCAGAAGTTATCAACCGACGTAACCGATGAAACTTGATGGGTAGATCTGACATCGTGAGACATCTGAATGATTTAAGTTTTACGCTTGGCCGCGAATGTGACGTAAGCAGGGACGGGCCTTGTTGCTGTATCTGACCGATGCAACATTCAATGAGCTGTGATGCCCTCCATGAGTCACCTTTTTAATGCCATCTCCATTGGCAGATCGTCCCACGACGCAGGACTACATGCACGCAGATCGTTACGACAACTGCCCTTAACACCACGTCAACGTCACCAAAGACGGTGAGATGCTAGACTACACAATCTGCAGGAACTGTGTGACAGTATTCAAGCTCCATGGGATGGACTTTCACAGGACACCATTAGGAAACACTATGTCTCCATGCTGAGACACTACTTCTGTATGTGTAACTCAATATCGCCCATATTAGTCTAAATGTATCATCATGTATTGTTCCTGGTAACCTTTATCTTCCTTCCCAGTAGCACTGCTATCCCACACTTCCTTCTGGATGCAACTATTCAATGGACAATGAGTGTACATAAAAACGGTGGGCATATTCGTCAAGCCCAAAGGCAGATTAACATGGCACTTCCTACTGTCTTAGGACGTCAAGTGATTGCAAATTAGGTGCTCAATTTCTAAATTCATGGCGTGACGCTTGGGGAAAATTATCACAGCGTGTGGAACAAGCTTTTCTAAACCCAAAATGAACACATCACACAGAGAAGCACCATGCTGTGCTTGCTCATCTCGGACGAATCCAAACATAATCACTTTAAACACCTTTATTGTGTTTTCTTATGGCTGAAACCGTGAAAACAAAGCACGTTGTAAAAGCCTCTGATTCTCAATTTTTTGGTGTTCTACGTTTGTGCAGGACAAACGAGGCCACCGTGCATATCCATTCTGAGCGGCTCTTATTTTCCGCCATTTCCAGTTTCACAGCCAGGATAAAAGCCAGCACTGTTCCCAAGGAATCTCGTCCTGATTCTCAAAACCACTCAGCGATAATATGTTGTAAACCGCTAAGTGGGTGTGCGAGCAAAGAGAGACTCCACATACTGACGGATCATCTAGACGTCCACAGATTCTTTTCATGGCGTACGGATGACACAATGACGAATGGATTGGGTGATATGGAGAAGTTGTGACCTCAACTGCTTTTTTCCAGTTTCACTCACAGTCTTGCAGAGATTCCGTTCGAGCCGGGCTACCGGCATCTCAGCTGCAAATCTGATCTGTCTTGAACTACGCCGCCTCAGGGAATCTCTGTACATGCTCATTTTGACTGCTCAGCAGACTTCACTCATGTCACTTACGCTAATGAATTCTGCCTTCTCATGAACGTATTTACACTTACATAAGAGCATATATGTATGTATAGTGCCCTGGTTACTGCACATGCCATATGTGCCATACAGGACAAATATTTAGTGTTGTGTAGAGTTGTGTAGTGTAAAGCTGTTAACAAAGAATACCAAAACCTCCTCATTTGGACCAGCAGGCTAATTCTTGTTTGCAGAGTTTTGCTTTAAGATGCGGACTATTCTGCTGTTTTTCCTCCATATTTGCTTGACGACGCTGGATCAATATTAAATGAGAATAAAAAATTCTAAATAATGATTGCATGATGAACCCTAACAGCTACGCTATGAAAAATTAAATATTAAAAAGTAAAAATTTTCCCAGTTGTGGACAGACCCAATCATGAGACAGACACCAAAAGGGGACTGTTGGACTGCCCCCGCTCACACCTAAACCTGAACCTCTCCTGCTTTGGTAAAGGATGTGGCTTGCACTATACACCACGCATATTAACAGGAAAATCTCACATACAGCCTAGACCACATCCTTAAGCATAAAACACTGTCAGGGGCTTGCAAGAGACTGAAAAAATCTCCCTCTGTTCCCGCTCTCTGTCTCTCTCTCTCACCCACACACACACTTTTCCTGAGCCTTTAATATGCCTGCCCGCTGTCTTCGCAGCACATGTCCTTAGTTAAACAGAGCTGATAACAGTCCAGGCCCCCTTCTTGGCTTAGACAATACAGACAAAACTCGTATCGCAGTATATACATTATCAATAACTGTTATATCCATGTGTAAAGCTCATTTGCATGTTTAAACAGTATTTAGATACTGATTTTAGAAAGAAAGCGGTTACATCCTATTTAAGACAGTCAAACCTCTGTGGTGGTGGCTGTGTGGTGGCCTTTCTTGCCATAATACGGAGAGACTTCTCTCGAAACATAGAATTTCTTAACTAATCATTAACACCAAAAATAGCTAGCTAGCTAACTCTGCTAACAGTCTAAGCTCATAATGAGAACCATGGCTTGTAAAGGTCAAAGTAGGGGTCGATGGTGCTCTCATCAACAATGCAATGTGTACAAGCATAGCTGGGAGGTCCCTGAGAAAAGACTCCTATTAAGCCTGTAGTGTGTCACACAGGCAGGGAACACATTACATGCTGTAAAAATAAACAACACCTCCCGCAAAGAAAAAGGGCGTGTTAGGTATCGCCCGGGTTGGACAGGCTTATTTAGCCATTTTGTTATTTTGGTAACGGATGTTAAGTAAAGCACAGACAAGACAAAAATTGGGGGCGGATTTAGAGAGGATACAGTCTTGTCTACAGTTCAGCACCAAACAGGTCAGTATGTTATATGGAGGAGCAGGTGTCTAGCGGTGCTGAGCGAGAAATTCAACATTAGGTACACGTGTTCTTTTAAAGTACACTTACAACAGTGTGCATGTTCAGCAGTAGCTCAGCTGCCATTCCAAGTGTACTGCAGGTCTAGCCATTCACTTGCAACAGCTCCAAGTCTAAGAATACCTTCTTGTTACAAGATCGTATCTTCCCCTGTGAAGCTGCTAACCTTCCAGCTTGTGCTGTTGCAGGTGAATGGCTAGACTACGGTCAGCAGCATTAGAACAGAAACAGAACTGAACTGTACTACTGTCGAACGCCCCGCTGTTGTAAGTGAAGTTAACATGCATGTGTACCTAAAGATAGCCTCTCTCACTCAGCAGCACTAGACGCCCACTCCATACAGTGATGCGAGCATCCATAGGACCTGTTGCAGTCAGGGATAAATGTGGCACATAGGATTTCTGTGTCTATTCATTCAAAAGACATGGGTTTACTTTGATTTGTTGTTTATGGCAGTGCCTAGTTTTTACTGGTTCAAACCTTTGCAGTGAATACTGACGAACTGGGACTGATGAACACAAAAGCATAATCATTTAATTGGAAATACTTCATGTGATTCAGGTATAAATTAGTCAAATACCTCTTTAGCAGTATTAATACAGAATAAAATAGATTCATGAATTACTGTTGCTGTCCTATGTGTCAGCCCTCTCCATCCTTTGCCTCGGAGTGCTTACAAAGGCAGTCACAGTGCCAGAGCTTTTGGAATCTCGAGTATTTGGCTTGCTGACAGAAGACACCGTGGGCTTAGACTCACCGCTGCATCCGTTTTCTCTCCCTCTCTCTCTCTCTCTCTTACCCCCTTCCCTTTGTGATTCAGACAAGACAGTGAGTTCCAGCCCAGCACATTCAGAACGCCCCCCGTTTTCCCTAAACAGGAATCCACACAGACTGTCCATTTCCTCTTACAGATGCCTCAATCTCTGTTTACGTGCTCTGTGGATGCAGCGCCTCTGGGGACTTTGTGGTTGGAGATGATATACAGCCCGTAAAACAAACGCAGCAACGTTTACAGCTGCAGATTGAGGGGAAAAACTTAGTGCACTTTTTTTTTTATTGGCAATGATAGACAAGGCTCAGCGACGGGCTATAAAATTCTGTGCTCTGTGGACAGGCAGTAACAGCCATGAAAACATGCCTTAAACATCCAAAACAGAAAATCTAATAAGCCGTGCTATTTGGGTATTGCAGCATACTTCACAGACCAACCAGTCTGAAGAGACGCACTTTGAAGTCATCCACTTGGGTGCCAGATAATGAAGTTGATGTACTTTGCACTGGTTGGATAAGGATGTTTTTAAAGGGGGCATATGTCTTTTTTTTAGGAGTTACATGGACCTAAAATATGTTTCCATAAACTGTTTGGTGGGACACACTTGTAGTCATGAACAATCAAGATCAAAAATATTTAAACTGACTAATCAGAAAACACCTGTCTATCCAGAGATGCTCGAAACCATGAAAGCTGGTCCTGGTATTTCTATGAACAACACATATGACATTTAATACATAGTAAAAAGAAAAAGCAGCAGCACAGAGTCTGGTGCAGTGAATCCCTGCGCTATGCTATATGTTTTAGCAGGCTTGAATACGTTTCCCATGTTTCTTTAAGGGCAATGTCATATGGTGAGAATGTGGAGGTAGCAGTGAAGTCAGATCATCGTTGGCGTTTTTGTGCTGTCAGATTATCTATGTCCATATCTGGAGCAGACAGTGCTCTCCTTCGCCCCAGACCTACTGCTGAGAGAGAGAGATTTGCTTCTTCCTCTTTTCTCCCTCCACTGCTAAAGACAGAGCATACATAGAATTTCATGGCGAAACCAAACCTGGCCTGGTACCATGAATCCCTGACCTACAACATACATTCCAGCATGTTAGGACAAGTTATCCCTGTTGTTTTATGGGAAACTTCGAGCGCAGATTTTGGTGATAAATGGTAAGAATGTGGTGGAGTCAGTATGTGCAAACAGACAACTTACAGTGTTTTAGTACAGTCGGATCATGTATGGCGTTTTAGTGCAGTCGGTTTCCTGTATGGTGTTTAGTGCAGTGGGATCATGTATGGTGTTTTAGTGCAGTGGGATCATGTATGGTGTTTTAGTGCAGTGGGTTCATGTATGGTGTTTTAGTGCAGTGGGATCATGTATGGTGTTTTAGAGCAGTCAGTTCATGTATGGTGTTTTAGTGCAGTCAGTTCATGTATGGTGTTTTAGTGCAGTCGGTTCATGTATGGTGTTTTAGAGCAGTCGGTTCATGTATGGTGTTTTAGTGCAGTCGGTTCATGTATGGTGTTTTAGTGCAGTCGGTTCATGTATGGTGTTTTAGTGCAGTGGGATCATGTATGGTGTTTTAGTGCAGTCGGTTCATGTATGGTGTTTTAGTGCAGTCGGTTCATGTATGGTGTTTTAGTGCAGTCGGTTCATGTATGGTGTTTTAGAGCAGTCGGTTCATGTATGGTGTTTTAGAGCAGTCGGTTCATGTATGGTGTTTTAGTGCAGTCGGTTCATGTATGGTGTTTTAGTGCAGTGGGATCATGTATGGTGTTTTAGAGCAGTCGGTTCATGTATGGTGTTTTAGAGCAGTCGGTTCATGTATGGTGTTTTAGTACAGTCGGTTCATGTATGGTGTTTTAGAGCAGTCAGTTCATGTATGGTGTTTTAGTACAGTCGGTTCATGGTGTTTTAGAGCAGTCGGTTCATGTATGGTGTTTTAGAGCAGTCGGTTCATGTATGGTGTTTTAGTACAGTCGGTTCATGTATGGTGTTTTAGTGCAGTCAGTTCATGTATGGTGTTTCAGTACAGTCAGTTCATGTATGGTGTTTTAGTACAGTCGGTTCATGTATGGTGTTTTAGTGCAGTCGGTTCATGTATGTTGTTTTAGTACAGTCGGTTCATGTATGGTGTTTCAGTACAGTCGGTTCATGTACGGTGTTTCAGTACAGTCGGTTCATGTATGGTGTTTTAGTACAGTCGGTTCATGTATGGTGTTTCAGTACAGTCGGTTCATGTATGGTGTTTCAGTACAGTCGGTTCATGTATGGTGTTTCAGTACAGTCGGTTCATGTATGTTGTTTTAGTACAGTCGGTTCATGTATGGTGTTTCAGTTTTTATGTATGGTGTTTTTTAGTGCAGTCGGTTCATGTATGGTGTTTTTTAGTACAGTCGGTTCATGTATCATTTCAGTACAGTCGGTTCATGTATGGTGTTTTAGTACAGTCGGTTCATGTATGGTGTTTCAGTACAGTCGGTTCATGTATGTTGTTTTAGTACAGTCGGTTCATGTATGGTGTTTCAGTACAGTCGGTTCATGTATGGTGTTTTAGTGCAGTCGGTTCATGTATGGTGTTTTAGTACAGTCGGTTCATGTATGGTGTTTCAGTACAGTCGGTTCATGTATGGTGTTTCAGTACAGTCGGTTCATGTATGGTGTTTCAGTACAGTCGGTTCATGTATGGTGTTTCAGTACAGTCGGTTCATGTATGGTGTTTCAGTACAGTCGGTTCATGTATGGTGTTTCAGTCATCTATGGTTGGTTTGGTGTTCTATGGTGCTTTAGATGGGCTAGATTGTGAATGGTGTTCTTGTACAGTCAGATGATTTATGCCCTTTTAGTGCAGCCAGAGCTTCTATAGTGTTTCTGGCGCTGACCACTTATGAAGTTGGAGGAGATGCTGGTGTTTTTAGCACTCTCCACTTGTGAAGTTGGATGATGGATGAGAGAAAGACGCCAGCCCTCTCTTCTCTGGCACCCTTCTTTCATCCATCATCCAACTTCATAAGATAAATGGAGATAAAGTTAGTCCATCTAAGAGCAAATAGTTTGGATGAGATCTCATCCATCTCCACTTTATACGTAGAACAACAAATGCTTTCCACACAGTTCAAAACGCCAGACCTACTGAACACATTCTAAGACACAGAATGGCAAGAACTGTACAGTCATACGCTCTCATACACCACACAGCACTAATGACCCTCTCCGAGGGGTTGCCCATGGAGACCCTCCCACGTGACCGGGATAAGCCATGGCTGGGTATGAATGATAAAGTTCAACAGCATTGGGATGAGGGAAGGCAACACCCGCACATACTACACAAAGGAAACTACTAATCTCCCTGCATGCTGGCCACTTCTGGACATATGTTTTGTCTATACTGAATATGGAGATTTCCCACCCGATGCAGCTCATGCATTGTTTGCAAACTGGTTTAGAGAAACCATGGATAAACACTTGTCGGGCCCATATCGTGGAAAACTACGCTTGAAAGAGCTCACTTTGAATGAACCAAACCTACCACGTACACTTTGTTTGCCTCTGCAGCCTAGAATTGTTTAGACCCACTCATTTCTCAAGAAGGTTGCAGCCTGGATTGCTTCTTGAATGAGGCACAATACAAAGCGGCCCATCAGAAACTCAGCTCATGTACTTATATCAGCCTTAAAGGCACAACAATGCAGTGTGTGTATTTCAAACCGATCAGTAAAGGTTGGAAAGAGTTGTGTTAAAAGTTGATTATGGTTGTTTTTGGTAAATAAACCCCCACACTTTATAAGTGGATCTCAAATAAACAAACAATAAAATTAATTAATTAATTAATTAAAAAAATTAAAACTTCTACAATACACAATATATACCATGAGATGTAATTTCTTGATATTTTAGAACAGACAAAAAAATAAATAAAATTAAAAAACGCAGCAATTTACTATAATATTATGAATGCAATGGTTATTATTCAACATTTCACACACTACACAACACTAAATCCAGTTATACAGGCCCTACTATACTCTCTCTGTATTGAAACAGGTAGCTGGTTACTGAACTTGGAAGGCGCAGTAACTGATGTCAATAAAAGACGATCATTTCAAGTTCCAGGTCCTTCAACAAGTCAACATTTCCCTACAAGTTAAAGAAATGAATAAAAACAGAACGCAAGTAAAAACATTACCTTGTATTTGGGACCAGTGGATTAGAGGTAGGGGATACAGGAACAAAACTGAATATGCCAATCCCTAAAAGCATTTCCACAAAATATACCATATATACCCCGATATTTTAAAGCTTTTCTGAGTTTTATACTTCAGAACAGACAAAAAGAACGAGCAACATTCCATTTTTTAAAAAACTATAAAAATGATGAATGCTGTAACTTTTATTCAACATTCACACACTGCACCACAATAAATCCAGTTACAGGCCTACCTATGCTCTCTCTGTACGGAAACAGGCTGTTGGTGACTTACTTCACAGGTGCAGTGACCGATGTCAATTCAACACACCTGAAATCTCCAAATAGGCTGCATGCATTCCACTCTCTGTGTACACTGAGCACAAATCAGGTGTTGGTACACAGACTTCGCTATGTCAATGGGATATAACCAATGTGGCTCGGGTCAGGCCCCACAACACACTTCACATCATTCAGTTATGATTGTGATTATGATTGCATGTGCACAAGACAGGGGGAAGGGGTTTTTAGATCAAGACAGGATGAAGAGCTGTATTAATATCACTGAGGCGTATGAGCCATGGAGAGACCAGGAGTTGATGAGGCTGGCTCCCTATTCGCCAGCTTGCTGTCTGAATTTTCTCGTTTTACCTTAAATAGTTCAGCACGTGCATGCTGGAGCCTGAGGAGGGTGAATCAGATTGAAACCAGTTCCATGTTTGTCAAAACACGGCTAAATGAGACTGCTGAAGCATTTAAGGTGGAATGGGAATGTTCAAGCAAGTAGCTGGACAGATTAAGAGGTCAGCATGATACTACTGTACCAGTTAAGATGGGAAAACTATGAACAAGACACTATGATCCCTGAAAGTAGCCCAACTGCTACACCATTTAAGGTGGAACAAGAGAATTCTGACAGGAAGCTTAGCTCCCTTAATGTGTCCTAACTGCTGCACCATTTAAGGTGGAACAAGAGAATTCTGACAGGAAGCTTAGCTTCCTTAGCGTGTCCTAACTGCTGCACCATTTAAGGTGGAACAAGAGAATTCTGACAGGAAGCTAAGCCCCCTAATTTGGCCTAACTTCTGCACCATTTAAGGTGGAACAGAACAGTTCACACAAATAGCTGCACAAGTAGACTGAGATGCAAGCATGGAACTGCTTTACCATTTAAGGTGGAACAGGAACATTCTAACAAGAAGGCAAAGCGCCTGAATGTAGCTCAACTGTCACACTATTTAAGGTGGACTGGGAAAATCCTAAAAGGCGGAATGTGGCTTAACTGCTGCATCATTGGAGGTGGAATTGGAAAATTCAAGCAGAAAGGCCCCTGGATGTAACCTAACTGCTGCACCATCTAAGGTGGAATGGGATAATTCTTGCAAGATGCCAATACCCCTAAATGTGGTTTAACTGTTGCGCCATTTAAGAAAAAATTGGAAAATAACAAAAAGCCAAAGCCCTTTAATGTAGCCCAACAGTTGCACCATCTAAGGTGGAATGAGAAAATTCTAGCAAGCTGCCAAGGCCCAGAATGTAGCCTCACTGGGGTTCCCCCCGGAATCGCTAACTGCACCTTTAATTACTGATGATATCCACAATATGTGATGTCATTTATCATGATAACAATAACACTGCCCACCCCTATGCTGGAAGAACATCCTGTTCTACTAACATCATAGATTTATGAATTCACCGCTGGCCTGAAACGTGAACACTGGGGCAGGAGTGGACCGGCTTGTAAATGTGAAGCCAATTCCCTCTCAGCTGAAAAGAGAGAATTACCGGCTTGTGAAATGAAACCCCCCACTAACTCCTCCGCTCCAAATGACTAAGCAGAGAGCGAACCAGGTTTTTACTCATAATGCTCCCTTGATTCATTCATGAAGAGTCTTTGGTGCTCATAGGTCGACCACAAGCTGAGCTTCTAGACGTGGGCCAGATACAGTAAGCCCCACACATCAGTACAGGAACATTTCATTTACCCTACTTCATTTGAAGAGGCTTAAGCTGGCTTCTTGGTGGAATTCCCCCGCTCCACCTTAAGCGCCTGAATGCTGCACCAATTAAGGTGGAACGGGGAATTCGACAATTAAGCCAACTTCAAGCTCGTTTTAATTAACCTAGGGTGAACTAAAAACACAGAGGACCCCCTCAGCCAAATCCCATCCCACAGCTGAAAGGCTGAGGTGAATGTTCAGAGGGAACACAAGGCTAATACGTGTAAGGTGAGGGGGATACGCCGCTGTGCGGGACCCTGGAGGCGAGCGGTGAGGGAGCTAAGCTATGCGGCGCTCCACAGTATGTGTACGCATACAACACAACATAACAACAACACGAGGCACCAAACACTCTGGTGGAGAAACAATAAAATAAAGGGAACTAAATCTCATCAGTCACATGGACAACTGAAAAGAGACAGAGAGAGGGAAAAGAGAGAAAGAAAAAACCTTCCTAACAACACTCCTCCAGCCTAATTCCCAAAGAGGAAATACCTTCTCGTTGAGACGCACGATGTGATCCATTTTCTCTTCATCCTGAAGAAGCTCCCGTAGTTCGCTGGTGTTGAGGACCCTGTACCCGTCTGGGCAAGAGTTCGCCGCCCGTGGTTGGGACATGGTAGTCCCCACAACAACCGCTTCAAACAACTCCCTTTGCCGGCCAGCACAGTGCCATGTCGGTGGTGCGGAGGCTGCCGATTGTAGCCGAGCTGGAGAGGAGGAGGAGAAGGAGGTCTGACTGCTGTGAAGGCGCACCGCTGTTTGAGAGACAATGCAAGAATACGCTACAGCACGTTTGCAGTGGCCTGCAGTACCTACAGTGAACACTAGTGGGGGCTGCGATGCCGCTACGAACAGCTCGGAGTGTTGAAGCCCGTTCCCGCCACATGGAGGATAAATATTTAAATATTTATTTATTTATTTATTTAAATGTAATTTAATTATTTTTGATTGGTACTTGAAATGTAGAGTAGTGTAAGGCATTTCAACAAACAAATAAAAACAAAAAAAAAAATCAAATATTAAATTAGATTGTGATATATAATAATAATCTGTTTATTTATAAAGGACCTTTTAAACCATTGGCAGCTCAAAGTGCTTTACAGACAGTTGACAATAAATAACTAGAAAAGTGGATGGTTGCGCAGCTTGCTCAGTGAGGAACAAGGGATGAGTAAACGAGTGCCGGTACTTATGACTGTGGATTAGCGTCTGGGGGCCTGCCCTTAGTGAGTATGTGAAGTTTGATGGCTCTCGGGCAAACGAAAGCATTACTGCTTGGTTTGGGTCGAAAATGACCTGGACTCTCTGGGAGGAACAAGGGATGAATAAACGACGGATAGAGGAGTGCAGGTCAGTATGGCTGTGCATTGGTGCTTGGGGACCTGCCCTTAGTGTGTATGTGAAGTTTTGCGCCTCTCAGACGAACGAAACAGTCGGCTTTAGAGGGGTCCAAAAATGACTGGCAAAAAATGGGAAAATTCCTTCCTACTCGGAATCCGTGCATCCGATCAAAAAGCTGTATACAAGCCCACATCAGCGTTTCATACCGGACAATCCGGAGTTGGAACGGAGTTGATATCTCGAAAGCTGCGAGACAAATTAGTCGGCGATGAAACGCTCTGCAATGCGCAACCATAATAATAAGATGTGTGTGTGTGTGTGTGTGTGTGTGTGTGTGTGTGAATAATTAAATATACATTTATATTCATTAAAGTAAATTAAAGGTCATTAAAGGTCAAGGGAACCTTTTCAGCATTTCAGAATATTTTCAGGTCTATTCTCAAAAATAGACATCAGGGCTGCAGACAATTATGCAGACACTTTAAACCTGCAACAGCTTAAAGGAGCAATACGTCAGCAAGCTGTCACATTCATACTCCACACAATAGGGGGCAACATATTACCAGAAACTTCTTAAAGTAAAATTCAAAACATGCTGTTAATTTTCTTATCCATGAAACAATAAGCCAGTATCTGGTAATTACAGTTAAAGTAACTCTGCTCACTGCCTATACAACATGTTGTCTTGGGTTATTCAGTGATAGGCACAGTGGTTCTTAGTCAGTGTTTATTTATTTATTTAGCATGATAAACAGGAGATAAACACAGTATGATCAAGATGTTGTGAACATAATTATTTTGAGCAGGTACTGAATTGTATAAAACCTTGACATGTGAAAAGTGCCAGTATGCAAGCAGAAGTCCTAGTACACCAGTGAGTACTTCTTGAGGAACAAAGTGTACTATCAGTATGGAAATAAGCAGTATCCACACATTCAGACGCTTTGTATCCAGCATCTTACCAGTGACTGGCACCTAAGTTTAAAGAGCTTCACTCACCAAAACTAGTTTCCTCCTGAATACTGCTGAGGTACTTATTAGGCAGTCTCCCATGTTTCGATAGGCCTGCCAGGTTATAAGAATCTGAGAAGACAAACAAAATGGAGCAACACTGAAGCTGTCCTTAAAGAGGCCAGATCAGAATAGCTGCAGCTGTGTCAGCATCACAGCACAGCCCACCTGCCTGCTCTCCTTTAGCATAACTAACACATACACAACCAAGTTTTAGATTTACAACATTAACAATACGCTATCGGCCCTTTTGCTAAACAATTCTTAAGCTAATAACTTAAACCGTACATTTTTATGCATACCTTAAACTTAGTTGTATATATATATATATTTATATTATTATATATATAATAATATAACCATTTAAAATACCATTTTGACTTTAAAAGTACAGTGGTCTACATGCCATATGAACTGGCTTAAAATCAGAACAATGCATATATGCCCACAAACATTAGCATTAGCATGCTAATCTTAGTAGACATTTCTGCAAAACAATACATATGTCTTTGACATACTATGAAAATGGATATTATTATTACAACTGTTAATAATTTTGGTTAAATTTTATCTATCTATCTATCTATCTGTCTGTCTGTCTGTCTGTCTGTCTGTCTGTCTTAAAATACATTTAAGACTATTTTCATATATCAGGCAATCACAGAACTTTCACATCAAAACATATAATTATATTATATATTAATATATATTATGTAATTTACCATGTCGAAGCGACAATTCCATAAATATATATTATTAACAAAGCATAAACTCATTTACAGGTTAAAGGCTGGGCAAAGATAGAAGTTGGAGAAAACTACAATTCCCATGATTCCGCACTGTTGGCGGGAATCGTCTAGCACGTCGCTAATTGGTGGAATTTCCTGGAGTCATCGCCAAGCGACCGCCACTGAAGAAAAACATGGCGTCGCTGTCGGGGGAGCGTTGGAGAGAAGGGCTTCCTAGCCATGAGTTGATTAAAAAACTGCAGGAGAGGCTTCATTTAGAGCCCCAGGGGACTAGCAGGAGAATAGCGAAGAACCTTACCTTCTGCCTGAATGGAGACTTTTTCATTTGGGATAATGTGGAGAGCGTGTTTTATACAACAAACCTCCGGCAGCTGAACTCGGAGGAGGCTCTGGACGACAAATATCAGGTTAGAAACACCACCTGCTGTAGTCCGCGTTTTTTCAGAAGAGTCCAAAAAGAAGGATGAAGTTTAAGTTAGGTTCTTATTCGTGCTTTTCCTTCCACCTTAAATGGCGCAGCAGGTATTTTTATGACACCCGAATGTACCCGCTATATAATTTAAGGTGGAACGGAAAGTTGTAGTCGATGAGCCCTAATGTTCGGGTATGTACAAATATGACATCTGATTTTTATGACCATGTCCTTATTAATACCAGGCGCACAGTCTGTACGGGAAATCTAATATCAAATGTAATGTACAATTAAATTAATTGTATTTTTGTTTGCATGTTGTCACATAGCTCATGGATTACGGTGTGCCTTGTGTTTTTTGTATTATTATTATTGTATTATAGTACTTGTGAAAAGAAAGTATTTGCTTTTGTTTTCCAAGTTTTCCAGTATTTTGCTTTTTTCCATTATTTTGTTCCTCTGTGTGACACATTTGAAGGTTTATGTACCAAAAACTAAATCATTTTACTTGACCCTTTCCTTTAAACAGGCTACAAGAAGTAGTGAAATACATTAACATAAAAATATCCCTGCTAATCCCAAACAATTAGTGGTGCTTTATTATCTAGTATGTTACCAAATGTGTAATGTACTGTATTGTACATAAGCTAAGGATACAGGATACATTGCTAATTTGTGATGTACTTTGCTGTAAGTGTTTAAATGTCTTGTTTTGTTCTCCTCACAGACTTTGCTGTGCATCAACCCGCCTCTGTTTGAAGTGTGTCAGGTTCTCCTCAGCCCCACTCAGTATCATGTGGCTCTCATCGGACAGCGTGGCGCCACAGTGCTCGAGTTGCCGCAGCGCTGGGGCAAGAAGTCAGAGTTTGAAGGTGGACGCCTAGAAATAAACTGCAGGTGAGTCTGGCTGATCTTTTAGATCATTTTACCGCTATAAGGAGCTTTGGGCCATAGCTATTAAGTAATGTTTGTTTATCTTGGAGCAGTACTTATAATTCCGATGTATATTGTTCTTTTCAGGACTATTCCTGTGGCTGAGCGCTTCTTCACCAGCTCTACCTCTGTGACTTTGCGGCAAGCTGCTTGGTATCCCAGTGAGACAGAGGATCCCCACCTGGTGCTTCTGACCTCAGACAACACCATCAGGTAGCCAATGGAGCTGCCCAAATGTGTTATACTGTTGGTTGGAATCATCAGTAGACTTAATAGACTTAAAAGACTTAATAATAGAGTTGTAATTTTTGTCTGTAGATTCTACAATCTTAAGGAGCCCCAGAATCCTGCCAGAGTGCTTCCTGTGTCTCAGTCAGAAGAAGAGACGAGCGTTCATACAAGAGGGTGAGAATGCTGGGTGCTAGCTTAATTTTCTTTGCTCTTTTAGCTGTATAATAGATGATACCAACTGAAATAAAGAAACCAGGAACAGGACATTTTTTTGTGTGTGTGTTCACTCACAGTGACCAAGACTTGTAATGTCATGTAATGTCAGATTTCAGAAGTTTTTTTGGTGTTCATAGTTGGTATGACTTGAGGTAGCATAGCAGTAGCTGAAAACTACTAGCAAGCCGGTGCTGCTGTCTAAGCGTACCATTAAAGCCCTATTGTCAGCAGACCTCAATTTTGATCCCCACCGATCATTGAGCAGTGCTAGCCAGTGTGGATGTCTGTTAGGTGACGTGGTTGTGAGATTCTAGTAACGGTACCATAACACATTTAGAAGATCAGTGTTTAAAGGATTTTAAATATACTTTGGTGCTGACACAAGAGAAGGGTGAGACACTGAGCCTAAAGCCTAAATGAATAACAAAATGTATAGAAAAAAAGTGACATTTATAGAATATTTATTTGTTAATAATAACCGAGCATGTCCATTACATAGAAATATTAATAACACTGAAGGCCTGTTTACACTTTGACGTAACTTCAGATTTTATGCATCGGATTTCACTTGACTGCATGAAAAGCCAGATGTAAACACCCTCAAGATGCACTGTTGCACTGTGATCAGACCACACAAACCACATTCTGAAGTGATCAGAATTGAAACATGACCACATGTATCGCACCTGGAAATAGAATAACTTTAGAATAATCCATATACAATTACGTGAGCAGAATTGTGAGCCAAGTGCCAGTTATATAGTGAGGTTTTAAAAAAGGAAACTAAGGCTGCAGACAACATAATGTAGCTGCAGCAGCATGCACTGTACTTTGCTAAATCTTATGCATCTAAGGTTTGTTTTGCCAGTGAAGCATCATAATAATAATAATAATAATAATAATAATAATAATAATAATAATAATAATAATACTGTAAAGTTTTCTCCTTTTTATTTGAGCCTAAAGAAGACATGCTGAATCTGGTTTGCTTTTTTTTTTTCCAGACGCTCCTATGCAGCCTCTCTAGGTGAAATCGCTGTGGCGTTTGACTTTGGCCCACTAGTGGATGCTCCATGCCGGATAACAAGGCAGCGGGTTAATGATGACTTGGTGGTATTCCCTTTATACATCCTCTATGAGAATGGAGAGACCTTTCTGAGCTACACGTCTCTCGCTTACAGGTAATGTCGGTCTGTCTGTCTGTCTGTCTGTCTGTCTGTCATATGAAGATTAGTAATCACAGATTATTTGTTTTATTATTTTTTTTAAAAAGCCTCACTTAAACACTTGGTAGTTTTTAAAAAGCAAATATCCCATTTGTATCAGGCAATGCTACAGGTTTCAGTATTTGCATTGTTAAAGGAAACTGTAGTATTATGCCATTAATCATCAAAGTGTCTGTCTTGGTAGTGACACTAGAAAACTAAAGTAAAGAGCACATTTACATGAAAGCTGCAGAGGTGGTTTAAAGAAAATGTTTGGTCTTTCCAAGTTAGCACTGATCCTAATACTGTCACAGCTTACATGTTTGTTTGCCTACAAACAGAGCAAAGCATACATGCTCATTTGTATTTAACAGTTGGAAAAATCTTTTGATGTTTGACAGGCAGTTTAGCCCTGTTCTTATTCCCCAATGTTCTTTTAAATAAAACAGCATCTGATTTTTTTAATGGTTTCTCTTTTCTGTCCTGTCTGCGTCAGTAATCTGGGAAAGCTTCTGGGTCCTTTGCCCATGTACCCTGCTGCTGAGGATAACTACGGCTATGATGCGTGTGCTGTACTCTGTCTGCCCTGTGTACCCAATATCCTAGTGATCGCCACAGAAACTGGCATCTTGTATCACTGTGTGGTGCTGGAGGCCGAGGAGGAAGATGATGGTGGAGTAAGGAGCTACCTGCATGCAATTTTGAAGTGATATTGTTTTGGCATATAATACTGCACTTCAGCTTACAGTTAGTGTTACAGAAATGTTTGGTTCAGTAGTGAGTTTCTTTTACTGCTGCCATTAACTTAAAACATAGTATGATGTTATGTTCATAATTTTTCATGGAAAAAGCTTAAAGTGCTGATGTATAATAATCATCTAATCCAATTGCAACATCGCTACAATTACAAGTATATATATATATATATATATATATATATATATATAAATCTAAATCAAATGAAAGAGATTTCTTATGTTTCCAGGGATTTTAATGGCTATGTTATGGTGCTGTGTCTTTGTGTAGGCTGTAGAGAGGTGGTCCCGGGGCTCTGAGACAGTACCTTCACTATATGTGTTTGAGTGTGTGGAGCTGGAGCTCACTCTAAAGCTGCCCGCTGGAGAGGAGGAGGACCTGGCAGAGTCAGACTTCACGTGCCCAATCAGGTTACACCGAGGTCAGACAGCCATGCTAGGAAGTTCACATCCAATTTATGACTTGTTGGCATAAATCACTGCTTGCACACACTGTTGTTGAATCTCAGTATTGATTTTATTGAGCCTGTTTAGTCATTCCTGCAAGATAAAAATCCTACATCAGTCAATATCCTTTTGCCTGGATTACTGCAAAAAAGCGGCGTGGCATGGATTCGATCAGTCTGTGGCACTGCTTAGGTGGTATGAGAGCCCAGGTTGCTTCAGGGCCTTCAGCTCTTCTGCATTGTTGGGTCTGGCATATCGCATCTTCCTCTTCACAATACCTCAGATTTTCTATGGGGTCAAGGTCAGGTGAGTTTGCTGGCCAATTAAGAACAGGGACACCATGATTCTTCAACCAGGTACTTGTAGCTTTGGCCCTGTGTGCAGTGTCAAGTCAACAGTCTTCCCCACGATTGTGTAGCCTACAGAACTAGACTGAGAGACCATTTAAAGGCCTTTGCAGGTGTTTTGAGTTAATTAGCTGATTAGAGTGTGGCACCAGGTGTCAATATTTAACTTTTTCACAATATTCAAATTTTCTGAGATACTGAATTTGGGGTTTTCGTTAGTTGTCAGTTATAATCATCAAAATTAAAAGAAATAAACACTTGAAATATATCAATCTGTGTGTAATGAATAAATATAATATACAAGTTGCACTTTTTGAATGGAATTACTGAAATAAATCAACTTTCATGATATTCTAATTTTATGACCAGCACCTGTATGTAGTTATCTTCTTAGCTTAGCCAGAAATCTCAACCACTGTGGAACAGGTTCAACATCAACTCTCCTTCACTCCAACTCCAGTTACATGTGTTATCTCAAACCTTAGCCTTTAAACGAAAACTGTATAGGAGCACCAATTAGTCAGAATTAAAACTGTACTGTGGTGTGTGAAACTGCTTGGGCCTGTAGCCTGCAGCTATCGGTAACTTAGCCAATACAAATTAGTTTCACCTTTCTGAACCCTTCAGTAAAGTTGCTTGACTTTGCTATTTCATTTTTATAATACCAGCCATTATTGACTTGTGGCTGTACCTTGGGTTATCCTGAATCAAACATGTTCACCTGTCCAGTGTGACTGCAGGAGGAGTGCTCTGTTTCTAACCTTACTGATACTGGTGTCAGTGGCATGTGTGGCTATTAAATGATGTGTGGATGTCCTCTCTGTGGTGAACTTCGGTACCATCGGTAAAAGCTGTCATTTAGAGCAAGAGGCCCAAATCTCTAACGTGAATGATCCCGGACTGTCTGCTTGTTTCTTTGTCTTATAAATCCTTCTTGTGTTTCAGATCCTCTGTGTCAGCACAGATATCATGGCACCCACGAGGCAGGCGTTCACAGTGTGGGACTCACGTGGTTCAATAAACTCCATAAATTTCTCCAGTCAGGTTAGAGCTCCCTTTTTTATGGCAGATTTGTAGACACTATTAAAAAGCTGAGACTATTTAGGTCTTTTTTGAGATGCTTAAAACAGCAATGTCAAATTCTTGTCCTTGGGGACCCTAATCGAGCACAGGTTGGTGATTGTCCTACTTATGTACACCTTCTAAACTTAGTAATTAGCTACTGAATTCAGTCAGGTGTATCTGAGCAGGGAACTCGCCAAAATGTTACAGGGCTCTGAAGGCTCAGACTTATAATAATCCTAAGTCAGAGTGAAGGGCTATACTGTGTTTATGTGTGTGTGTGTCTGTCTGTATTCGGATCAGGTGAAGAGGATAAGGATAGCTTGCAGGAGCTGGCAGCTGAGCAGCGCTGCATCGTAGAGCACATCCTCTGCACCAGACCCCTCGCCAGCAGGTGAATATGAAATGTGGTATAATGGCATGATGTTTCATAATGCATCACCATTGTGTAATGTCTCTTTCATTTTCAAGTCATTACTGATAAACAAAGACCGAAGAGGCTGCTCTTCTTTGCTCTAATAGGGTGGTTAGCATTGCTGAGAAATGTCAGAAATCCTCCTGTAATATAATTTTTCAGATGCTCACAAGTGCATGACGGTGAATGACAGTCTAGCCCAAATTTCAGATCCCAGCCCTTAGAGGCCACAGCACTGCAGACATGAGGCCTTTATGCACCATTAATGGTTTAATATGCTTATGTTTAAATATTTTAGCTCAAATCATTAGCTAATGTTGAGCCACTTTGGATGTGAAGTGGTATTTAAGTGTTGTTATTAAACACCTGGTTCAGCTAATCACCCTATTAACGTTTTCAGTGTTAGTAAATAATAGAAAATAATTGTTAAAGTGGTAAGTTAAGACTACAACTGTTGATTCATTGGTATGGCCATGGATGTTTTCTACTTCCGTATGTGTTTATGAATGTTTTTTCCATCGAATCTGACAGATATTAAAATTTTTTTCTCAAATTGTACATTCCATGACCCCATGATTGGCCATCATTTGTCTGTAAACAGTTAGTGACTATTACTTTTGCCTGTAGTTAATGGTGATCTTGTGTTTGTCAGTTTGCCAGCTCCAGTGCGAGGTTTCTGGATTGTGTCCGATCTTTCCCTGGGAGCAACCATGATCTGCATCACCAGCACCTACGAATGTCTCCTGCTCCCTCTCCTGTATGTGACTCCTAGCTACATGCTAGCAAAGCATCTTTTGCTTTTACATCTGAGAAAATACAGTATGAATGTACTTTGTTACTACTTGACTAAAAGGTTACACATACACAGGTTATATGAACAATAATTGGAGAGCAGTTGGAGATCGGTGGCTTTAGTATAAAAACTGAAATATTGAAATATTCCTTGTGATGTGGTGGTTTAAATTCTCATTCCACTTGTAGAAGTTCCATTCGTCCCCCATCTCCCCCGCTGTTGTGTTCCCGTGTGGGAACAGGCGAGGGTTCCGGGAGCTCCCCACTTCGTGGACTGGCTAATGACTCGTTTGAGCAGCATATCCGGAACATATTGGCACGCAGCTCCACCAATCCGCTGATGCTGAGGTAGGATGATAAGAATAGTCCTTGGTGCGTTCTCCTCACTGTCAAAGATAGTATGTTTGTGTTTGTCTCAGTTATGTGGCTTTATATATAGAATAATGGGTTTAGCATCATGATATCATCTGTATGGTATAAGTGCTATAAGCTATTTAATGACGTTTGGAATGATGCGGTGCTGCTTCTTTTATGGTTGGAGGATGTGCTAGTGTTTGCATCATCTAAACTGGGGGAAGCCAAAAAAAATGTGAATGTGTAGTGCCAGTGTTTCATTGTTTTGTTTGTTTCAGGGCGGGGGATAAAGACACATCCTCTCCCACTCCAGAGTGTCTCCAGCTGCTGAGCAGAGCCACGCAGGTGTTCCGTGAGGAATACATTCTCAAGTTGGACCTTGCTCGTGAGGAAATGCAGAGACGGTAAGGATGTTCATTTCCTAATAGGATGCTGCAAGGAAACAATGCAATCATGGATCACAATATAGAATCTCTGGCTAGATACCCAAGTACTGAGGGGATTATTCACAGTGCTGATAGCTGTAGTGACACCATAATGGATAATACCATCAAACAGCACACAGATGATGAGGTATTTATCAACTTTCAGGCAGGAGCCCCACAGTAAGAGCTAGGCTCTTTGTTTTGTTTACTAAACTGGCACTTTACATTTTCTTTTTATTGAGGTTTATTACCATTATCACTTTGTTACTGTACAGCAGGGTTGTGTTTTTGGTAGTGTTTGCACTGTATTGTGATGTTCAGTATGTTTTCACAATCAACAAAATGCATAATGGGGTTTAGTAAGTGGAAACAGACAAAATGGACCTTATACATAATAAGCATAATTAATATACATAATAAGCCCACTCTGTTTTTTGTTTATTTTAAGTGCTTTTTACCTAATGATTCACAACTGCACTTCTGTGAATCTAGTTAAAGAGAATGAATTATGCTCTTTTTGTAATGAAACATACAACTGGTATTCTTTGCGTACAGATGATTTTCACAATATGCTCTGAAAAGCATATCGTGGCATAATTTATCATGAGCATTATAAAAAGTCTTTTTTAGTTTTGCTCTATGTGTTAACAGTTGTCTGTTCTGTGCCACAGAGTTAAACTGCTGACGGGTCAGAAGAACAAGCAGCTGGAAGACCTGGCGCTGTGCAGGGAAGAGAGGTACCCACCCCACTGTCTGACTAAACCATCAGCAGTATCCTCTTACTCCTTCGCTTCTTAATCTAGTCTTCCTGCCTGAACAGCTGTTTTATTATCATATCCGTTATTATTCTGTTCATGTGGAATGTTCTAATTCAATTAGGAGAAAAAAAGTGATGTTACTAATAATAAAAGCTTGATGTTCTGCAAGGTCTTTTTAATAAGTGGGTCATTTAACATGCAGTCAACAAACAAAATGGATGAGCGTGTTCAGTTACACGCAGCCGTCAGAGTCGAGCGAGTTTCATGTTCCCAGCAGCCGGCACGCAACAGTAAACATGGTGTGTTTTGCTTGTGATGTTTGTTTTGAGCAGAAAGAGCCTGAGGGAGGCAGCAGAGCGTCTGGCTGACAAGTATGAAGACGCCAAATACCGGCAGGAAGCCATTATGAACAGGTTCCTTTGCTTTGTACAAACTTTGTTTCTGAACATGAAAGGATCAGCAGTGTTTCCTTTTTTTATCTAGACTGCTTTTTGATGTCCTTTAGCTGGTTTGCATTTGCTAGTGAACACATTGCCCAGACATGTTCATGTAACTGGCTTTTATGAACATTAAACAAATAAGTAAATAAATAAAGTTTGGTCACAGTGCTAACCACTGGCTAGCAGATGCTCTTACGACAGTTGTGTGGTTTGTGTACCAGAAACATGTTACAACTTCTACACAACCACTTCCATCCTCTTTTTAGCTTTTAGGCTGATTTTGTATTTTTGACTTGGTGACTTGTATGTTTATGATCTCTGATTGACTGTCCTCTATTAAGCCTCTCAAAAACCTCATTAGGCTAGTCATCTGGACGAAAGTCCAGTCACTGTGTATATCACAGAAAACAATTATTGCAATTTTTATTTAATATTTACAGTGCTGGTGGAAATATAAGGTGTGTGTAGTGATTTGTAAATGTGCTAGGTCAAAACAATAATTTTATACGACAGAGTAATTGGTTAGAAAAAGTATTTTCTAAGTCATTTTATGTAGAACAGTAAAGTCACGTTATGACCACCAGCTAATATCCAAAATAACCACTGCTTCCAGCACAGACAGTTCTGAATAAGGTCCTGATAGGTTGTAAGTATCTGGAGCCATGCTGGCTGCAGTGCATCACACAGCTGTTGGAAGGTGCATAAGGGAAAGGACCCATAGAGCAAATACACTGATCAAGGTGGTCCCACAGATGCTCAATCGGAAATTAGGAGGCAAGGTCACTACTTGAAAGCCTCAGCCATGTTCTTTCAACCAGTGTCGGACATTTCTAGATATGTGATGTGGTGTTGTCTTGCTGGAAAATCCCATCCGCCTCATGGAAGGCATGTATGGGTGTATGTGGGACCAGAGAAATGCTGTGACTTCCTTCATCAGCTACATACTGCTGCCGTCAAAAGTCGAAAAATAGTGGTCATAATAATGTGACTCAACTGTGTATTTTTCAATATAATTAAAAACTATATAATTTAACTATATAATTAAAATGTTCATATTTTGTGAACTGTAATCTGTATTTTAACCATTGAACGTACAACAAATTGAATGTAATTTACTTTTACTTAGTAAGTAATTAAAGTACAGTATATTTGAACATTTGACCAAATGAGCACCTTCCCTTTTAAAGTTTAGCGTTCTTTTTCCAGTGAATCTATCTACTGTTCTTTGTCAGTTCATCAAATAGTATATGTAAAGTATAATCTTACAGTGTATATCAATTCAGGTTTATTGGCATAACGATCTCACAATGTTCCCAAAGCATCACATGTCTGTAAATAATTGTGTGTAGGATGAAGCAAGTTCTGGGCAGCCTACGCAGTCAGCTTCCTGTGCTTTCCGACAGCGAGAAGGACATGAGGAAAGAGCTGCAGACCATCAATGACCAGCTCCGTCACCTAGACAACAGCATCACACAGGTCAACTGCTCAAGACATAGACGAGGCAACTTCTTATGTCACTGGCCTCTAATAGAAGTCTCATATCTCACCTGCCAGTAAACAGGAAGGAGGTGACTTCAGCGTGAATAGATGGAAACATGTCAATATACTGGTTTTCATTACCTCACTAAAATGTGGGAACATGGGATTTGTATTTGAAGTAGGAGAAAGGAGTGATTTGAGGTTAACGGTACGCCAGTTTAATGTACGCCTTATTCATCGGTGATGTAAATACAGTTCTCCATGCTGTACCACTTTTAAACAAAAACTGATTTTCAAAGATATGAGCCTTTTAATTAACAGTGAAAATCTAAAAATGAGTGTTTGAAGTGTTTCTGGGTCAGAGGCTTACCTTCTTTTTGGTGAACTGTTTTAATAGGTGAACATGAAGAAGGAGTACCAGACAAAGCAGATTGGTAAAGGCTTGTCTCCGGCTCGAGCCAGCATCACGCTGAATGCCCACCAGAGGAAATGTATTCAGGGTGTCTTGAAGGAGCAGTAAGTACACACATTAACATTCAGAGGTTGACATGCTTTCATCATCATGCATTCAGGTCACTTAAAGGGACTGATGGTCTGAACAGTAAAAGACCGCATCATCTCCACAGGGGGAAACGAAGAATATATTCAGATAAGCCAGAAGTAATAAACTGAGAAAGAGATTTTATTCTTATTTTTAGAAGTCATTTTAGTGCATGTCTTTTCTCTGTAGTACCCAGTTATTGCGAATTGTGAAGCTGTGGTTGTGGCTTGTTGGCTTTGGGTTGTTTACAGCTGAAATGTTCAGTGTGTTTTTTTCTCTTTCCTCTAATAGGGGAGAGCACATTGCCGATATGATGAAACAAATCAAGGACATCAAGAACCATTTCAGTTTCTGAAGAGTGACCAGTGATTGCTTACCACATGAGTCCACAAAGAGACCAATCTATAAAACCCACACAAGGATACGTCACCAAATATATTCACAGTATGATGTTGTTTGGTGTAATGTGGTCAGATAACAGCGCAGTGATTTCCTGTTAGGAGATCCTGAGTGTAAAAGCCAAGCTGACGCTTCCCTGTACAAGCTTTTATACATTGTACGTTTTGTGCATCTCTCTAGAGAATAAAATGTTTTGTATATTTGTGGATGACGAATTGATTGAGGAAGTGAGAGAGCTGGAGGAGTATCAGCTTTTCTTGTGAAGTACAGATACTAAACCAGCTGATATTAATACTATTACATCTTTTTAATTAGAAGCTGAGCCAAATGGAACACTTCACCTAAAGGGGACCTTCACCAGTTTTCCAGATTTCGGAATAGTCATTAGAGCAGTTTGAAGTGATTGTTCACAGTAGCGGTGATAAGAACCAGATGTTTGAGAAGTTTCTCTAAAAGCTTTTTCTCAGAAAGTTGTTACATGAAAAAGTCATAAATGTGCTGCCAGAGGTCTGCGACAGTGATTTATAGGATATGATTTTGGCCTGAAAAATATTTTTAAATATACATTCATGGCAGAGGAGTATAATCACACAAAATGAGTGGTTGGTGTAGCTCAGCGAATAACATTACTACCCACCAGGGAGCCACCAATACCACATGTGAGAGACTGGTATTTGAATCCTGGTCTGGGAGACTGCTGTGCTTCACCAATAAGAGTCTTTGGGCAAGACTCCTAACACTACATTTGCCCACCTGTAATATGATTAACCTTGAAAGTCACTCTGAATAAGACCATCAGCTAAATGCCGTAAATTTAAATGGACTCCAGAGGGAATTTTTTTGGGAACAGCTTTAACAGCATCCAACCTGCATTTAATAACTTTAAGCTAGGGTGGCATCTCAGCAAGAAGGGTCTGGGTTTGATTCCCACTTGGGCCTCCAGGGACTTTTCGGCGTGGAGTTTGCCTGTTCTCCTTTGGTCTGTGTGGATTTCCTTCCCACAGTCCAAACACACACTACATTGCCCCCTAGGTGTGAGTGAAGGTGGCCTGCCCAATAAGCACTGGGATCGACTCCAGCACCACCTTTGACCCAGAAGGATAAGCAGCTTAGCAGATGAATGGATGAACTCTAGAAACATTGAGCATCACATAATTTTGGATAGTAAACAAAGTGTGTAGTTGTAGACACCAGTCGAGCGTGACCACCATTGACTAAATATTTCACAAGTATCTTTACCATGACCTCCACTCCAAATCAAGCCAATGCCAAATAGTCCCATCTCCCTGTAATATGACCATCTAATAGTCCCATCTCCAGACTGCTCAGACATGTGGCTACTGTTCCAAGCAGTACAGCTGTGGTTTGATATATTGTCGCTGTCCAATGCTAAACCATCTCCATTTATGCCATTTGTAACTTCTATGCAGAATGCTTTTTACGTTTTATGAAAAGCTCATGGTGAATGGACTAACAGAAATGGCCCAAGACTGCATAGAAAGAAGTCTGGTTCCATTGACTTACATTAAAATGAAACCAGGTTTTGGCCTCTCCGCTAAAGTTGCTTATTTAGAGATACTTTGGACAGTGGTGATCTGGTAGCACTCGTTTGTTCTTTTTGTCCTCTATCTGATTCTGTTTTCTGCTGGAAGTTCTGTTTATGTTGTCATGTCCAAGACTACACTGATGAACAGTTCAGAATGGCTGAATTACTTCCTCCCTCAAGGAAGCTAAGGACCGTCATTGTGCATCACAGAGCAGTGGGCAGTCTACAAGCAGGATGTGGTCACATGTCAATGTTGTCTGGAGATGATTGACACTTACCTCATACAGCCCTTCCATATCATCAACATAACTCAAATAAGCTTCAGCCCACCTGTGTCATTTTTTTTGGTTCTTTACTTTCCCCAACTCACTGCTGACATATAACCAGGCCCTCACAAATCAGCCACCCGCTTTGCTTTAAGTACAATTCGGTTTATTAGATATATACATAAATATGTACACAATACAGTATATAAACTTCCAAGGGCTTCTGAATTTGCGATACGGCATGCGGACAGAAACAGAACTGGAGATGGTGTGTGTTTAAAGTTTCTCCAGGAGTAGATGGTGATGTAAATCCTACTGGACGAGAGGCAGATGTGTAGATTTCCGCATGTTACGCAGTTTAGAGTTCCACCAACGATTTGAGGTTTTGAAAAACAAAATGTAGTTGAAAAACAAAAACAACTCACTGTATTGAGTTCCTGCTTCAAACTGAAACCTAACAACAGAAACCACACCTCCAAAAACGTAAGGTCTACGTAAGTGACTATAAATGCAGCTTCAGAGTGTTACGAATGCTATGAGATACCAAGCGAAGGTCAAAATCAGACGATGAGAAAAATGGCACATGGCACTCGCTCTCACTGCACATCAGAGCAGCCGCTCCGTAAATGAAGCACTGATGATTGATTCTACTCTTCTCAGGGTTGGAAAGTTCTTATCTACATCTCTTCACATCTTCTGGGAGTGTTATAGCAGCGACTCATGGACAAGCTCTGTTTTTTCGCTTGCATAGACTTAACGCAGTATAGATCAATTTAGATGCCACCGGGTTTCAACCTTCACAGACCAACTCCTCCAAAGCTCTCTGCCCATGAAAACATTCTTCTGGGAGACGAGCTTAGACAAGCTTTCCAGAACATCAGCAAAACGTCCCATTGCACCTGGAGAGAAACTGTAGTGCACCGGTATTCAGCATGCATAATTTAGTTGAGATGACCAGAGAGGTCATGCACTGAGAGACCAGGCATAGACGTTATGGTGTGGGGTGTTTGGGGTATTAGCATGGTTAGTCATTTCTGTGATACCTTCTTTCCAAACTGATTACTTTTCATGAACACAGTCCAGCGTGTTTGCTAATCGGCAACTCAACATTACGTAGTATTTGTAGCGTTCAGACGTGAATAGCATTTTGAGTGCCATACAATTTATTCCCAATACATTCGGTTGAACAGGATTCATCTGCCACAAAAGAACTTGGAAACAACCATGTTTCCTAAGCAGCATCTTCCAAGTGCTGCTGCATGATCGCTTACCAAACCACAAAGTTATCAGTGGAATGGCTCATGTTAAATGCTCGTCACATGCACCTCTGGGACATTTACAACTGTGTTTCAAGCTCAACTGCGTTTCCAATAGACATCAGTAGCACTATAAGCTTTCCAATAGGCCTCTCCAGACTGGAACAACGACTACCCTGCCGTTCAGCCAAGATCAGCAGGGTAAGAAAAGGGAGCCATGTGCCATTTTACCTAATATGAACTGTGAGAGGAAAAACAAATCCCCCCACAAAAAAAGTACATTTAATAATATCTAGTCTAAAAATCACTTCAGCTGTCAAAGATGCAGTTGATCCAAAACCAAACGTCTCCTCGTCTGTTAAGTGTTTTGAGAAGCAGCCAATGACGCTCTGCGAGCGCAAGCCACAAGGGATACACACACGTCATGGAGCTGTACCGCCCTCCCTCCCTTCGCTTTCTTTCGTTTTTTTGCTACTCAAATATGTTCGCCCCAAATAACTCAGGCCAACATATCACTTAACTTTGGTTCAGAAAGATTTTCATATGCAGTTTTAATTAATCTTCCACTGCACATGAGACACGTACACAAAGATTAACAACTTTTTCACCATGGTGAACACACAGTATTCAACTGGATGAGCCTTACAGTAGCACTGGACACTAAAACATGAAGGTAGCAGCAGCTAGGCTAGACGGGTACTCTCATTGGACAGCGAGTGATGTGGACTGCAGATCAAGGGAGGCCACTGAACCTCTGTGCATGAGTCTAGGTTAGTTGTGCAGCAATGAAAGCTTTGCAGATGGAAAAATGTTATTTAAATAAAACAAAACAAGCAGAGAAATATCATCGGACCACCAGGCAGAAGCTGACTGGTAACGGAAAAAAGGTGTCTTCCTCAAAACAGCACTTAATACCAGTAAAGTCAAGCCAGAAACTGAAAAGAAGCACAAACTGTTAGCGAGCTCTTGTGGAGGTCCTTAATTCGTCTGTGTGAAATCCAGCTAGGTGAGGAAAACAGACCGGTTTGAAACTCTCTCCAATTTTGCTGAAGGTAGACAGTGGAAGAAACAAAAAAAACCCAAAAAAAACAAACAAACAAACAAAAAAAAAAAACACCACAGAGAGGAAAAAGAGGAGAAAAAAAAAACAATACTGACTCCACACGGGCAAAAAGAAAAAACCCTGACGTTTCTATGAAATGAGTCACGGACCGAGGCCAACACGGGGGCAGGAGGTGGAGGAGAGCACACATACTTAACAAATTAACTTGATGCAATATACATATATATTCTGTATACATGGTATGTACAAATACTAGACGCGGATCTGTCTCCTTCATTAAGTCCCTGCCTTTAGGCTCAGCAGATGGGGTGGAAATGAGGAAGTAGGCCAGGAACCATAGGGGGAAAGAGAGAGAGAAAAGCTTGATGGCATCAAGAACATTATTAGGTCTCCATGGATCTTGAATGAGCTGGGCCCAGTTTCCCAAAAGCATCTGAAAATTAAAATCATCTTAACTGATGGAGGGAGGGAGAGGCAGAGAGAGAGAGAGAGAGAGATCAGTATGAAGCTCACTCTACCATTTAAGAATCATATTTGTGCTAAGGTGCACTTGGGAAAGTGGGTGGGGGTTTAAAAGGCTACTGAAGCTCCATGCAAGATGTACAGCTGCATTCCACATTTCTCCAATGGCATCAGTCCATTTCTCAGGTTGAACTTATGAATACATCTTCCTACAGCAGCAGCAGACAGTCGTAGTGTTTCTCTGGAACTTGCAGCCTCAGGTGTTTGCTTGTTTTAGGGACAAGAACGCTCCCAGTGTCCCTGAGTCTGTCCAATAGGGACGGAGGAGACACTGATGTGTAGGGGCTGGATAAGTTAGCATAGGAGGGATGATCATGTATGTGCTTATGCGACAGAGAGAGGAGGAAGAAGAGGATGAGGATGCTAAATGATGGGTTGCAGTATCATGTCTCAGGGAGCTGGCTTATGTCTGTCAGGTTGGTGTCGTTTAGGATGGCGCGGATACGCTCTAACGAGTCTGCCTGCCGGATTCTCTCCAACTGGACCTGAAAGAAAACAAAGGAAAACGCCTTAAAGTTAGAGGAAGCATTCTCAAAAATGAAGATAAACAAACAAACAAACAAACAAACAAACAATGTAAATATATACAAACATACACTACTCAAAATACACTACAAACAGTTAGAGATATTTGGATTTTGGGTGAAATTATTGGAAGACGTAAAAAGTTGACGCTACAGTGATTTTATATAACAAAAAGTGGGGCATTCAAGTGGAAGCATACAATGGTGATTTCTTCATCTTAAACAATTTGTTGAAAGAAAAGCCAACATCCCACTCTTCTTGAAGGGCAGCCCTCAGGTCATTAAGGTTCTGGGGTACAGAGGTACAAGCCTCGACACGGCGACTCTGCTGATCCCCACTGGTTTTCTATGGAATTCAGATCTAGAAAAATAGCCACTCCATTTGAGGTACCACCCCTCCCTGCAGCCCTAATGATGCGACCTCCATGAGCTGGAGCATTGTCGTCCATGAAGATGAAATTAGGCCTGTGTTGTTCATGCAGAAGCACAATGACTGGATTAATGATGTTGTTCAAGTAGTATAGGCTCGTCACTGTACAGAGTGTATAGGGCACTTTGGTATTGACTGACACACCTGGCCAACCTGTAACACCACCAACATAGTGCTCTCCTTGACGCCCCTACATCGCTGGCGGCCATCATTTCTGCTCAGCGTGAATCCATTTTCATCAGTGAACAGCACTGAGGCCCACTGGTCCCTCGTTCAACGTAAATGCTCCCAGGCCCATGCATGACGATGACGTCTGTGTCTGGTGGTGTGGTCAGGTACCCTTTCAGGTTGTCTAGCACGCAGACCACACTGATGTAAACGGTTTCGAACGGTCTGGTGTGATACTCTCACCACTCTTAAACGTGCCTGGAGTTGTGGGGCATTCATCATACGGTTCTGCAACGTGCTGTTCACAATGAAGCGGTGATCAGTGTGGGATGGGCCCAAAGGACGTCCACTTCTATGCCTTTCTAAGACCAGTCTCTGTATCACTGTTGCAACCTGCAGATGACACTCTGTGACACTCTAAGCTCAGTGGCCATTTCCCTCTGAGAACATCCCGCTTAAAGCCTAACAATAGCAATGAACTGTTGATCAATTGTTAGGTGTTGTCTTGGTCTCATGATGTCAAAATGTGAACACCAAGATAAGGACGACTGTTTAAATACCAATTCTAATGGAACCAGGAAATGTATTGGTGGATCAGACAACTGTTGTGAATATTGCCATTAACCTCCTTGTTGTGCAAAAAGTACTGAAACTTTGAACAGTTGGACACACGCATTCAAAAGTTTAGAGAAGGTCACATTAAGTTCACCTGTAAAGTGAGTGCTTTTTAGGTTCATCCTGAAATTTCACCCAAAAGCCAAACATCCATAACCTTATGTGAATAGTATAATAGTATATACACATATACACATACACACACACACACACACACACACACACACACACACGTATATGTGATATAAGATATATAAAAGATGATGCAACCTGATGACTTTCATAACCAAAACAATACAAGTACAAAATATCACCAGAAAATCTCTCATATCTCTCAAATGTTATTTTTTTGTTTTGACACCATTTAAATCACTTCTTTCAATTACTGCCAAATGTGGTTTCCTGCTGACAGCTGGTGGCGCGCATCAAAAAAGCTTGTTTGCCCGTTCAGACATTGCGGGGTCTACTCTTCTATTGATTGGCTATCTGTTCTTAAATGGTCAAACTGAGAGCAAAACCTTTAGCATGATTGACAAGAGGTTACAATGCATGCTACTTCTTCAACCGCTTATGTTGGACCAATTCAAGTCTACACTACAGCTACTTACTGTTGCCACAAAGTGGTAGTACTAGACATGACAGGTCTCCATGGATTTCCCCATCATACACAGGTCTCTGACCTGGGATAAGCTTCTGACCATTCTGGGACAGCCTTCTGATGAAAATGGACCACCATGAGACTTGCCTTTTTCCCCCAAGACTAGGCATAATCCACGTCAGAGAAACTACAGAATTTAACTGACTTTCATACAGATATCTTCTTGCCTGTTTGTCCTCCCCTCACACTGTGGCACCCATATTCAGACCCTTCAACTGTTAAAAGCTAAAAAAAGTATTTACCTGGAGAGTTTGTGACAACTTGACAAAGTCTCTTTGGACCTGCTCACTGACATCTAGCTCCGTCTGCAGCCGCTGTGCTTTATCCTTCTCATCAAACACCTGACTTTCCAATGCACTCTGCAACACCAACAACACAGTCAATTAACATCTTACACTCTGAATGCATGTAGTAAATGTAGTGACAAGCTCCAAAGGGTGAATTGTGCTCTAAACTTTTACTTTAGTGCATTAGTGGCTATACCTGTAAATCATTAGCTAGTCTTTTTTAGTTCATTCCAAACAAATGCTAATAGAAGGTGTCAGTCAGCATTATGTAGATGACCTTATACTGGCTAGTTCAATTGTATACTGTACACAGGCAAATGTATGGAGTCCTTCAAATGAGTCTACTTCAATGAGCAAGTTTCTCACTTCAAAGCTTGATCCATCTGTGGTCACAAGATCATACCTTGCTGGACAGTGCATCTTTCAGTTGCTCCTCCAGACTACTCTTCAGGCTCTGTAGACTCTCTAAGGCCTGGCTTTTCTGAGCCAGACTGCTCTCCATCTGAAACAGGAACAGTCCAGTTCAAGCAGTGAAGGTATACAGTCCACTATCTCATTATTCAGCTGACCCGTCCATGCGCTGCCCGGGAAACCAGTCCAGCTGCTTGTGGGACTGGGACCACTTATCAAATCAAATATCAAATATTGTTAACTTCCATAAATAGGTAAGTGGAGTGTTTTTGTTACTGCTATTTTGTAGGTGCAAGTGTTCTGCGCCCTGATCCATAGTCTTATACCTCTGGATTTACTTAATTAAGGCGACAATAGTGGTGAGAATAGGCCTTTGTATGTTCATTGTTTACTCTTTTTGACTTGCCTGTGCTAGCAAACAACTGTCAAATATGAAATGCCTTTTGTCTGTTGACATTCCAGAACTTGCTGACAGCATGGCTGCTTTCTAACTGTTAGTAAAAGTCTTAACCACTGGAAATTATTTTAGCATTTTAAGTGATGGGATATTTGGTATAGGGGAATTAATGTGTTTTTTTAATTATGATTATGAATTAATATGATATTTCACATCCAGAATGTATGCGCCTCCCCCAGCTGGTTGCCCTCTCTTTCCTGGCCATGACTGGCTACAAACTCTCCCTCTTTGCTTTTAAATACAAGGGTTTTTTCATGCCAAAAATGCAAGGGCTTCTTGATGGGTGGAATTATTTTGCACCAAATAAAAAAGAAAGTAAGCAGAATATTGTTGTTTTATTAAATTGCAGATTTATCAGCAGAAATATATAATCTGACCTGTACTGTCAGATTATATTTATTTATTTATTGTTAGCTTACGTGTAACCTTTTACACACATACAAAATAAATATCTGAAATGAATAACACACTAAACGTCCAAATTTAAATAAACCTAAATTATGCAACAATTTCTCATTAGGTTAAAAGCTCGTCAACTAAAGAATGGCCTTGCTGTGCAGACCTTTGATAGACAAGAAAGCAGATTATATACCTGCTCTTTTTCACTCTTCACTCGTTCCAATTCTGTCTTCAGGCTAGAAAATGATGCTGGAAAAGGAGACACAAACTGTAATGTCAGACACAAAACATAACCGGACAGCAGACATGGTGTTCAGCCTGTAGGCATGGAACTGCCTTCAAGTGCTATTAGTTCTGAAGACACTACTCTCCTCGGCACTTCACGCTAAATAATTCACTCAGATGTTTGTTAGTGCTGTCTAGTCACACGAGAACGACATTCGAGCATTCTTTTAAGCATGGGATGTGTGTTAGCAGTGAAATTAACAAGCTGTGATTTTACCAGACCTGGATTTAAAGGAGCGTTTCAGCGAAAATTCTAAATTTACACCAGTTTTCCCCATTATTCAATGCTTAAGATGTAAACAAAGTCATTTTATGACTATTTTCATCTCAGCAGTTGCAGAACATAGATTTTCTCTTTAATTCTATTCAACATTCTCTTTAACACTTTCAGGGCAAGTGTGAGATTTAGGCATGGAGTTTACTAACTAGTGGGGTTTCAGCTTCCATTACTGTTTTAGGATAAAAACTTGCCTCATATCTCAACACTAAAGAAGCAGACTTAGACACCAGACATGTTCTAGCTGGTCAGCAACATTTAAGCATAAGGGGAAAACAACAGTGTTTTGCTGAACTATTCCCTGTACAATCCAGAATCATATATAGGCATCCTCAAGAAGCATAAATAAGACGTTTCCTGTGATGAACGATTCAGACAAGACGGACTACCACACAACCACAGAACATGCTATGCAAGGTTCTATATATATTACATATATATACACACAAAGTTCTACTGACAGAGCTATAAATGTTACCAGTGGTAAAGCACAAGAAAGGCCACTGCAGTGTGCTTAACATGGCGTGAGTATTAAAATGACATTATTAGTACTACCAGTGGAGACAAGACAGCCTAGACACAAATGGACTACAGTCAGCCAGTGAATCATACCTTCCAGGATGTCTGAACACAAGCCACCAATGCAGACAGAGGGAAAGGGGGGAAAAAGAGCTTTAAATCAGAGGACGAGAGGAAGTAAATCTTGCTTTTTAACACCAAAAGAAAAAACAGAATAAAACAAAACATACTGCTGTTTAACAAACCCTGGCTTCACTACGACCTCAATAAAGACACTGGACTCCAGCTAAAAGCAGAAGATTTCCTTTTTAAGACTGAGGAATTCTCCATCTCGATGCCAATGCAAACACTGTCTATTGGCCTGACTGCTAGCTGAATTTTGAAACTTCTTTCCATTCCTAATCAGCTAGATAAGAACTTGACCCACAGCCAGCCCCGGCACAACAGTATCAGTCAGCCAGAGGGTATTTCACAAAGATGTATTGCCAGACAACTTAAAGAGTGTAGATTTCTTGATGAAACTTTTTAAAATGTATATATTTGATACTTAATTAAAAAAAAAAAAATTGTGCCAAAAACAATCACGACTCTTTTTCATATGACAATTTTTCAGCTTCATCTTATATAATAAACACACTTGTCTTAGTGCCCAATGCAGAAAGATGCGTTTTGCAGCATTGCGTCCATTCATGGATGGCATGAGTTGGGAAGTGAATAGTACCTTTGTGCTTTGTGAAATCCTCTCCATGCCTACAGGACCTTGACTACCTATGTGGACTGGATCAACTCTTCTGGTCTAGTATGTTAGGGCTTGATGACTCACCTATTTCCTCTTTGCATCCCTCAATCTCCAGCTGTAGTGTGTCTTCCATGTTCTCCTTGAGACACTGCTCTGCTTGGATCTGCTCCTTAAGGAATAAGATCTCCGCCTTCAGCTTCTCCTCAAGGTGATCTGCCGCTGTGCGCACAGAGACTATGTCCTCCCGGTACTGCAGCACCAACGACTGCAGCTCCTAAAAGAGAGCAAAGTCCCAGAAGTTTATAAAGTCTAAATTTTTCCCAACTACATGCAGAGCAGTGATTCAGAGTGATGCTATTTTCAGCAACCGTCAAACCAAAAAACAAGCTTATACAAGTTTTTCCTATTCCTAAAACACAGTCAATCAGCCAAGACATGATAAAACACAGACACAGCTTCCTAGCAATAATGTTTGCTATCTGATACTCCTCTGCATTGGCCAGTTAACAGATAACAAATACACCACAAACCGTCACCCTCATGTATCTGACACAAACTGCAGTTTTCATGAATTCTTCCAATCTTCAAGATACATCATCAAAATTGGCTTTTGCTAGGCTTTAAACCAGAAAATCTCACTACAGAGACTTACAAGATCTCTGCAGGAGGCAAGTAAGCATTTTTACAATTAAAGATTGATTTTCAGTTTAGCCTTTAACAATACAACATTGTATGACCCAGTAGCAGAGTCTGTGATGCCAGTTGGTGTACCCTTTTACCCAAGAACATTGCTTAGGAGTGTTTCTTCTCTGCCAAAGCTGATATTTGTGATATATAAAGTATGGTCTCCAGGGGTCTCGTTTCAGAGAAACAGTTTTAAAGTTGGCAAAAAAAAAAAAAACAGCAGAACGGTGGACTTGATTTACCAGCTAGTAATTAAAAAGCTATATACAGGTAACTATACTCCTCAAAAGAACCCAGAAAGAAGTGTGGGATTGCAGTGCTACTGGGAAGGAAGATAAAGGTCAACAGGAACAATAAATAGTAGAGGTTTCTAGTGTTGTCCTGTGATAATCATCCCATGCAGATTGAAAGGGGTGGAGGTGGAGTGACTCCAGGCCAGTCGTGGATGCCATGTATAGGGCTCCCCACCGCTCCGGACAAGTCTGCTGACTGCCCCCTAGTGTGTGTGTGTATATGTGGGTGTTTTACTTGGGTGGGTTACATGTGGAAGACAAATTCCTCTGTGTGCAGCACAAATCGCACAAAAAAGACTCAAGAACTTTCTACTCAATTAGGGAATGATTGGCCTGAACTGGCACCACCAAGGAGACTCATGGAGGACATCAGTCAGGTACAGCAATAAGACCCGTCCTTGTTTCATCATATGCGTGGCAGTGTGGCGCACTTCCACTTCCAACATCATTTCAAAGTCTCGCAATGTCAAAACTACTCACCAAATTTCATTACTGTTGGTTGATTTCTTTTGGCTGCAGCTACTTGTGCAAACAATTCTTTTAATGTTTTAATGTGCTTTTAATGTGTCCATTAGTTTCATAGTAACCGAGGATGTCACAGTTTATCAACTATATCTAGAACAAGATTCCCTTAAAATGTCTGAGGCAGAAGTACACTTGTGGCAGAGCAATTCCTTATTCCTCTGTGCTGTTATTGGAACTGGAAAAGATGGATTGGGGCATCCCTAGTTTTATCTTAAAAGGTTTTGCCTTACCTGGATGGCAGTGGGCATGTGAAAGTCCTCTTGTTGCTGCAAGGTAACGTGAAGTCTGTGTTTGCCCTGTAGACTCTCATTGTCCCTCTGCAACCTGCTTAGTTCCTCGGCCACCTGCTCCCGTGATTGCAGCAACACGGCCTGAACACATACACATAGCAAAACAATGGCCTACACAACTGGAAACAACTTTAAGATGACAGATACCGTTTGGCCCTAAAGTGGCATCAGGTTTAAGCATGAAATGCTTGTGTCTTCAATCTGATGATGAAATCCTGGCAAAGATCATGGAGAAGACAAAACAACGGCATTTTCAAAACCACTGTACCAGTGACAGTTGCTGATATTTACAGGGAGTCAACGGTATGCTATGAAGACCTACAACAAACAGTGTTGCAGTTTCACTTTGCACCACATTGACCTGCTTTGGATGCCAGTGGCCTGGTACTTTTGTGCCACACCTAGCAGCAGAGCCAGGATGCCAGTTGGTGTATGCTTTTCATGCTAGAACATTGCTTAGGAGTGTTTCTTCCCCGCCAAAGCAAAGCAATATGTGATATTTACAGTTTGGTCTTCAGACGTCTCTTCTCTCGGTTCAGAGAGACAAACAGTTTTAAAGATAGCAAACAAAAGCAGAAGTGTAGACTTTCTTAAGTAGACTTCAGTAGCATATCAAGTTATTCAAATGGTACAATGTCACTATTTGTCAGTGCCCGATGAAAGGCTTAATTTCCACTGCAGTGCCAAATGGTTTCTAGCACACCATTCCTGCTGGTATTTCTACATGGACACAATTTTCAGGGAACGCTTATCTACTTGTGATTGGCAGCTCGTTCAGTGGGAGGACTCAATGGCCTCTTTTCCACTGTAGAGTGTAAAAGGCTCTTAGGACAGTACAGTGTGGTGCCGTGCTGGCGCGGACCTGTGAAAGCGGATGAGACATTTTTTTTTTCCCCATCTGCTATGATATTTGGTCAGAACCAGGAAATACTTAATAAAACTACATAAAAAGACTGGGGAGCTGCTCGCTCTTCAGCATTCCATGGTGCTGACTTACCAGTATGGTAGATGTAAAAGACCATAACCAGTCTAACATATCCACACCAGCACAAAATTACACAATACAGCCGTGGGAACCAATTGAAACCCGTGTTTCTATTAGCCACAGTTTGCCAGCTTTAAAATCAGGTAATAGTAACTTAAATTTTAGACAGCTACCTGGTCATTGTTGTTTTAATTGTTAGGTAATAACTTCAGAAGCCTCCATTATAACCTACTCAGTAATGAACATTAATACAGAGCTTCAACAACTTGCTTGCTAACAGCAGCACAGATAATGTTACTAAGCAAACATTACTAAGATATTAAAATAGTAAGGCAATAATTAAAGGCACATTTGGCATTGATTTAACACCACTTCTTAGCCAGTCATGTGCTCTTATTAAGGCACCCACTGGATTTGAAGTGATGTGTGTATCTGGAACAGGTATTGACAGCGGTGGCACCTACAAGACAACAATCCCCAAACCACAAAAGTAACCTGACAAATAGCTGTATACTTACTGAATCAAACCAGCATCAAACAAATCACTTTTATGTTTCTACACCAGATTATAACCAGATGCAACCCAAGCAGTCCAAGAAAAAGAAAATCTTGTCCATTAAATCTGAGAGCCAACAAACATCCACTGTGTGGACTAACTGGTGATCACATGATTTAAGTTATACCAAGCATATAATCAAAATCCCAGTTAGTTTCAGACCTTTTATACTTTTGTGTCCAGTTACAACAGAGAAGGAAAAACTGAGAACTGACTGAGAGGGATTATTACATGACTACGGACACGTTTTCCAAGCGAGTTGCAAGGTTTTTTTTTTTTTGTTTTTTTGTGTCAGCAATGAATGATCAGCATGTGTAGATGATTTGGGTTTACCATCTGTCATGTTCTGGTAGATGCAGTAGTACAGAACTACATCCCTCAGACTTTACAATTTAATTTTGTATCCTTTGTGATTCTGTCCAACAATAAAACACCTTTTATAAATTATGTAAATGACACAGCACCCCTGTGTATCCCCCACAACAAACAGCTAGCACAACTACTGATGTTGAGGCTAATAAATATGGACGTGGTTTTCAGCAAACATTCCCAGTAATGTCTCAGAAAACATTACTGCTATCTGACTTCCTTCTGTATTAGCCAACTAACAGGAAGCACAAACACCACAAACTTCAAGTATCTGACCCATCTTCAAGTAATGCGTTTCAAAATCTCACTAAAGAGACTACAATTTATGATCATCATGTGTGTATGATTTTGACATACCATCTGTTCCTGAGTATTCCTCTTGGCTTGGCTGAAGGCTTGCTGAAGAGCACTCAGCGTAGACTCTGACTCCTGGACTTTCTGCATTAGTGCTGTGACCTGCAGGACAAGATCCAAATGGAAATAATGAATCTAAACTAAACTTGACTATCCTACCTTCTGCCCAATGAGCACTGGAATATGTTCCAGAACCATCCATGGCCCAGAAGTATACAAACCTTAGAAGACAAACAAATACAATGACACTGAAATGAATAAACTACAGAGAAAACTAAATAAAGCTGGATCTGAACTGGATATTGCGCTTTTATCTCAGTAATTTAATTACTGACAAGATCTGTGACTTCAATCAAATCAGGATTTGCAGCATTTAGTTGGATGGTAATAGTTGTTGAGTAATAGTAATCTATTAAGAGTATATATAGTTGTTGTATATATAGTTTCACAGTCTGTGTAGTGACTGGTAAAACCTGCTTATTGAGGAGTGCTCTGTTATTAGGCATGTATTAAAGCATATTTAATAAAAAAAAACTACTTGGGTAAAACGAATTCAGAAATAACTTTGCTGAGTTTTGATGAGAATCCGTTTTTATGACAAAACTGCGTTTTCTTTTTCCAGGTTGGTGTATAAGTTTTAATCAATATGGCATTCAGATGGGGGAACAGTATCCCACACTCCCAAACAGTGGTTTTCTACCTTAACAGTAGTTTCCTCATTGCCCTGCTTCACTGACTCTTCCAACTCCTGTTTCTCATTTTGCGTCCTCTCCAGATGTTCGTTGACTTGCCGAACCATGGCTTGCAACTTTTTCACCTAATAGAGACAAAAATGTATTACTTAATAATACATACAGCTCCCAAGACTTTCAGTGTTAACAGACTCAATTAACACTCATAGCTCTTTTAAATAATTCAGAAATTTCAGAAGTGCTGGTTTTTAAAATCCCATTCAACATCACATTTGTGTTTGTAGATCAAAGAGGAAATATGCTTAGGGATGCACTGATCCAACTTTTGCAGTTCTGATACCAGCACTAGTACCTTTGCATATCGATTGATACCCATAATCAATCCAATACCATTTTTGAATTTATAAACCATATAATTCACCATATTGGTGAGGCTGAAGCTGTCAGGACTGATATAAACAATACTTTACTAAGCTTGTCAAGCAAAATACCTCTATACAGCCAATTCTCTGACTCCCTCCATGTTGTTATTCCTGTTCTTAAGTTAAGTCTACAGGCACCCTGCAAACATGCTATTGGTGCCATAGTATGCATTGCAAATGAATTCAAGCGGGAATTGGCCTCATGGATTGATCCAATTATCCGATACCTGTTGATATTGGTAGGCCGATCCTAATAACGTATCGGCACATCCCTAATTATTCTGTAACTTCTTGTGCTGGTCATTTGACCTTATCAACGAACTGCAAGAAGCGCTGACTCAACCCTGTTGCTACAAAATATAAATAACATGTAAACTGAATTCAATATGGGACTATGTATCACTATGTAATTATGTTATAACATTAAAAAAATACAGTAAATCCACAAAACAGCAATGACTCTTCCAGATTTAAGATTTTTAGCATGTGACCTTATGGTGTGTATGGTGAAAGCTGGGAACGAGATGAGTGGTCAATATTTTCTATGACATTTTCTTTGCAACAGGATTAACATGATGCATGTTTTGATGCTCTGGGCATCCACAACTCTAAATCTGTGAGGGCTGTCAGGTTGCTCTTATGCAATACAGACAGCTTTTCCAGTAAATGATGAGCAAGAAACTAACCTGATCTCGTGTCTCTGCCTCCTGTCCTTGGATGACTTGAAGCTGTTTTTCATAGTTGGAGCACATGTCACACCTCCGACCCAACTTCCTCCCTGCGTTTTTCAGCTGCACAGCAAAATCACATCACAGTTGCACACACATTATGTACCTATGCCAATCATCAGAAGGAGCAAATCGGTTTGATTCATTTACACCCTACAAAGGCCACATGTAGGACTGAGGTTTGGTTCCAAATCAACAGACAACATACCCCAAATCATATATTTATAGTTTTCATTACTGAAACCATCATTGATGACTGTTGTATAAACAGTTGCCTCAAGTGTTCTACTCTGGTTTGAGTCAAAACCCAGCTGTCATGGGTATTGACTACTGTTCTCCTCAAGACAGCATTTGGGCAAAATGCACTGCACCCTCATCAGTACCTGCTCTTAAAATGAGCTCTTAGGCCTGTTTCACACATAGTGCCTCTGTGTGGCAGAAGCAGAGAGAGAGTACGTATTCAACACCTCTCTGTCATTCACATATACAGTGTTTTCGCTACTGAACTAAAGCAAGCAACTGTATATTTGTTTTTCTGTTTCATTAGCGTTTATACCACAGTGTGTTTTACTGTATACTGAAAAAGGCTTCAAGCTTTTTCTCTACATTCCAGCAACTGTTTTGGTGTAGTTGTAAAAATAAACAGCCTAAATCCCAGACAGAAAATGGATGTGGGTAACATCTATGACAGAGTCACCACTGACAATCCATTGTGAAACAAAGGGCACATAGGACTGGGCCCACCTGTACCAAAACGGATAAGGTCCACTTCTGGCACAGATACAGTAAAGTTGTCTACTACTGGCTGATGTGTGGCTCTAATGTGGTGAATATATGGCCCACATCTTGCTACCAGGAGCGTTCCACTCAATGTGGGCCAGATGAAAATGGGGAACGTGGGCCAGATTTGGGCCAGTTTGGCTGTGTGGGATTTTTTTTGACTTGGGTTCAAAGAAAAACAAAAAAAAAAATCCAAAAGTCAGTAAACAGCAGTTTAAACAAACTTACTGAACACTAAACATGCTTGCCTGTGTGCCCATCCTGCTGTCTGTCTGATGCTGTAATGCTTGTTAAACCTAACGGCTCTGTTCTGTTCTTAACTTTTTTTTGGAGTTTTGTTTGGCTTGAACGCTTGAAGCTAGACAAACTCATTAACGTCATTAAAAAAGTCATTGTTTGGTATAAATTATTTTTGTCACTTATTCTTTTTCAGTTGCCGAACATTTGGTGCATCCCTAGTTACTTGTAAGTGAAATAATATACCTGGCCATGAATCAATTGAGCAGAAAACTGTCCAGCTGCTTCTGAGTCTCTAAAATGCAGGGCCATACATAAATATGGCTACACCGTTCTCTATATATTTGTCCCATATAAATTACTTAATTTTAACCACAGTAAGCTTAAAAGACTATTACAGTCATTACTGGTAAAACAGCAACATTGTGCCAACCCAGACTTTACAGTTAACAAGCACCCTACCTCTTGTTGAAGCAGATTCCACTCAGTCTCGCTGACTAGACGGTAGCCTGCAGGTGGCAGGTATGCTGTTTCTGGACACTGAGAGATGCTGGACAGCAGTGAGGCTGTCTCCTCCTGCTCCGGAGTCATGGCCTTGATGGCCTTCTCCTGGTCTTTGGTGAGGAGGAAGTGGCTGGTGGGCTGCAGGGAGGTGATAGAGGAGACATTAGGGCTCTCAAAGCCCCCACAATCAGCACCGACCAGCGGCCCAAAGTCCGATTCGTCCAAGTTGCTGGCTGACTTGGCTTTGTGGTTGTGACCGCCTAAGCCCTGAGGCTGCAGGACACTGCCGGAGGAGCCCAAGCTATCTGTGGACTGGACCCGTCGCAGGCCATCTTTGTATGGGTCGGTCGAGTCTGGACGGCCTGGGGTGTCCTCGTCAAGTGAGTGTATAGAGCTGTGGATGCTGTGATTGAGATGAGACTGCCAAGGGAGGGGAAATAAAGAGGACATTCACTTTAAGAGACATAAATAACCTGCTATGAGCCCAAAACAGCTGTCTAAGTTCTGGTTAAAAGAATTGTTTAATATAAAATGAAACAGCTGAAGGCACATAAACATGTCTCAGCTGGTGAACTATAATTGGGGTAAAGAATAAATAGTATAAATTTGCCCTTTTGTTTTTTGTAAATTATTCACAGGGATGTGAAGCAGTGTCGTGTGAATACATTACAAATATGTATGAATCTTCCCTAAATCCATTTTAATTTCTTTCTTTTTTTTTTTGCAAGAATCCGTCAGGTTGTGCAACACTGTTACTTGGAGCCATTGAGAGGTGGGTTACTCTGGTGGTACCTCCTCTATTGAAAGTCCAAGAAGGGAGTCCTCCGCTGCCTCTGCATGCTCAGTGCCGTCACCGTCTACGGCTTCTTTAGTCTGATTTATCCGCTGCTTCTCGTCCTCTTCCTGCAGATATAACATATAGGACTATTTTACATGCTGTGCATGCTCTATATTATTGAAGAAGTTAGAAGTAACATTCTCAGATGAACTCTGGACTTTCGGATGATTTACATTTGGCATTTGGAGCTCAGTGATGTTGATGCTTATCTCAATCCATGTGGATTTTGCTTTTTTCGTGGGCGCTTCTCAATTTTGACCCATTCTCATCCAAGTTAGAAGAACAGCGCTCTTATATTATAGAAGTATGGCACAAGGCTTAACCAACATTACAACTGCTTTCAATTTCACCTTAGCATGTTATTCGGTTAGGGGACTTCCACACAAAATTACCATCAAAAATAGACAGACTGACACTGAAAGCATTTAATGGCCTGTCTAAGTTGTTTCCTGCCTTGCGCACAATGAGCACTGGAACAGACCCCAGCACCCCCATCAAACGTAAAGCATAGGTGACTAGGTGATAGTTGAGCATATGAATTAATAATTTCCATTTGTGACATCTGTGTAGTTTAATGTACCAAAAACAATCAACTAATTATACCTATAAACACACCTACGATTGACTACTGTTGGAACCTAAGCATCACCTCTGTAGTACCTTTCTGGCATGCTGTGGTCTGTCTCAGCAACACATTACACCAAAATCAAAAGAAATTCCAGAAAAAATCAAAAAGAAAATCTACAAACATTCTGGATAGAACTACAACGCAAATTTAAGACTCTGGGAAACAGACTGGGCAAAAATAACATCCATGGGAGTGGAGCAAAGTGAAAAATCAAAAAAAAAAATTCTGTACACGGATTAACTAAAAATGTAACTTTTTATACAGACACAGGCCCCTGTAACATCTGCCGAAAAGCTAAAGAAGCATTCCTTATTAAGAATTTCATATAAACCGTCAAACAAGGCTGCAGTAATGTGACAGCATGGGGATGCTCTGTAGCTTCTGGGCTAGGCAAGTCGCCACACTGAAAAGAACCATTAATTCTTAATAGATAGTGAGAATTACTAGTTCTTTGTAATAGTGCTTTCTTACTGGGTGCGATTACACTATCAGCATTAATTCACTTAGCATAGACTCTAATAAACATAGGACATGCATACTTTAGCATTAGTAGTAGCATTATTCATGCTACTACCTCCAAGAACCCAGATTCGTTAGCATCATGCTCTACAAGCTGGAGGTTCAGTTGTAAAAGAAAATGTACCCTTCCACTACAGCCCTCATCGCAACATCTGCATTACAGCTAATCTGGAATCTGTACCTGGTCCCTCTTCTTCATCTCCTCAACCTGCCTCAGCTGTTCTGAAGACAGAACGCTCTCGATGCGTTGCATGTCCCGCATGAGAAGTCGCTGTGACTCCAGGAACTGGTCGTTGGCGCGCTGCCAGGTGTGTTTCAGCTGGTTGTGCTGCTGCCTCTCCAGCTCCAGCATGTGACAAACTGTACAGAAGAGATATCAACTTGGTCAGAATTCGATGCCAGGGATAAGCGCGATTTGAACCACAGACAATAAGGACACACTGTGGCTGTCTGGCATTTAGTATTCAGCTGCTTATTTTTAATTGATGACATGCATCCGCAGACATTTTGTATATGTTAGCTCTTACATACAAATATGTTAGATCAATGCAGTTATTCTAAATTTTAAGACAGTGCGCCCTTTACACCTCAAGTCAGACCCCCTCCACAAATAGCTAGTAACCCATGCACACTTAGCACTGTTACACCCCAGCCTGCTGCTAGATAAATTAGTGGATAGTAGCTAGTGGGTCTGTCAGACAGAGCATAGTAGTCTGCAAGTAAAGCAGCTAGCCAGGAGATTCAGATTTGCTTTCACTGCAGACGTTGGCCACTCTGAATAGAGAGATTGAACAGATTAGAATTGTCAAATTACTGCGATATAATCTAGACTAGAGATAATCTGATCTTCATTTCCATACTGGCATAGGTTTCACCACTGATGTCCTAAAGACATGAGATGCTGTCCTAAAGGACTTGGGATGCTGAAATTGCACTTTGCAATTGACTCAACACCTCCTAAAGGTGTGGCTTCTACAAGCAGCTTCAAAGAAATGGCCATTGCAACAACGCTAGCTGTGCACCTTCATGGAGCTCTTTCCGAAGCTTCTCCGCGTCCTCTTGGAGGACAGATTTCTGGGTATTGAGGACAGCCACGTACATCTCCAAGTCGGTCCGGCAAGACTTCTCTGCCTCAAGAACATGGTTGAGCTCCTTCACCTGTGAGATAAAACATGCAAACAGCCCAAAAGTTGTATTACATAGTCAAATCACCAAAATCAAAATCTGTTTGGTTAAGCAAGGTTTGTAACCCCTACAAGAAAACTGAAATCTTTATTAACACAGCAAGTGACAACACCGATAGTGCTATTAACGGAACAATTTGACCATTATATAACTCAGCAACCATAGTACACTGCTGAGAAGCTATACAGATAACCAGAACTATTAATAATACGGTAGTTTATCACCATACTGTGTTTTCTTGCTGTTCTATTGTACAACTATAAGCAACTAAGGCCATGTGTTACTGATTTTACCACAGATAAATAGGCTTTACTCTGGTTTGCATGACAGCAAACCCTGCGCGCACACCGCAAGTGATAAAATCACTCAACATCCCCCCATGCAGCAGGCGATAAGTGTGTCCAGCAGCACACAGGCAGGCTGACAGCAAGTTGAACCAAAATCCATCACTAAACAAACCAAATTTTAAAGGAACAGCAACCTGCAAATAGAGACAAATAAGAGTTTGTAGGCTTTATTTCTTCAATAATTGTTCCTGAACATATGTAAATTAGGTCCATGTATACAAACAAGGACGCATTATAAAGAATGAAAAATCCAGACACAGCAATGATGAGTGTCCCCACCATTCTCCGATAGGAACAATTCTTCTCTAGGAGCTAAAGTCAGTGGTGCAGTTTTGAGGGAATGTGAGAACCTGTTTTCTTATTGGTGGTCGCCACCCAACTATTTATTTGCATAAAGTATGAATTCGCCCACTTAGCATTAATCATGGTCACATCATTAATCGCCGCTGAGTGTTGCTCCCTTTGACTTCCGGACGCTTGTGGTGTGCACACACAGTAACCCTCTTTGTCTGTAGGAAGCTTTGTAAAGCACAGATTTTAGTCTATTTCTTTACTACTACTCCCACAAACTTGCTCCAACCACTCCATTCCATGGAACTGAACAAGCGCTTTGTTTTGGCAACAGACACTTTTAAACGTAACAGCACATATTTGCACCAGATTTCTTAGGAAAGTAAGTGGAAGGTCAAAACAAGCATGAGCCGTGAGATGTTTCAAAAACAAATGAGCTGGCGAATAAATCTAATAATAAAGTGAACAAAAAAAAAAAAAAAGAGGCAGTCTAGCTCTCAGTTCCTCTATGCGGCAAGCCATTCCGACCTTAGCGGCCTCCAGTTCTTTCACCCGATCCTCCGAGCTTGTCAGCTTAGCCTTCAGAGCTGCGATTTCATGCTCCATCGGCATCACCACAGAGCGAAGCTTCTCCGCGTCTTCTTGAGCCTGAGGGGAAACATATTCAAAATATAGTTTCCATGAAAACATTTTCTTTGTCTGTAGACAGCGTTATTCTAAAACCTGGTTATTATTGAACCAAATTCTCAAAAAGTGCTTTTAGATGAAACTCATTACACAGTTCAAGCTCAACGCTGCAAAGCATTCTGAATAAAGCATTGGAAAAATGGAAAACAATAACCCCTTAATCGATTTACTCAAGCAGAACTAGCAGTACACAGTATGTCTGAGCAGATTGATAATGGACTCATGAACAGAATGACAACAGCAACAAAGGACCACCAGAAAGTGACTACTGTAGCAGTGACTAAACGGTCTACTAGCTGCAGGAATTGTCTGAGTGGTCCAATTAGTCTCTGTCTGCAGAACTCTAAGGGTGGTTTCCAAAGTAAGTCCAGACTGAAACACCCTAATGTGCATTTCCCCAATTACAGTTACACCCAATTACATTACTTGTCAAAAAATGGCAAAAAAGACAACAGAACACCTAGGAGGAGGGGGCAACAATGAGCAGCTTGTTCAGGCTACATGTTAGCAGCAATGAGCCTATTAGATGCCATTAATATACAGTATTGTTAAGAAGTACAAAAGTCAGATACCATCTCATATTCAATTTTCAATCAAAACAATATATTGACTGTTCAGGAGATATTCCCAGTCTCTCTGCAGAGAGAACCCAGAGGTATTTCGGTCTATCCTTCTATTGTGAGAGGATAACTTAATGCTAAGTATGTATAGCTGTCAAAAAGGCCTCACTGAAAAAAGTAAGGACGAAAAAAAGAAGACAATGTGCAAACCAAGAAGCTGCTGGTGTCTACAAAACAATGGACTGGCCACCCCAGAGTGCAAAACTCAACATTACTGCCAGTGTATTTGAGGTTTTTATTGTGGTTTTTACTGTCAGAAAAAGACAATGCAGCCAACTTCTGAGACTGAACTTTGGAGCTGTGAATAAATACCACAGACAACCACAACCATTAAATCTTTTCCAAGAACTGTGAATCATAAAAGTTATGACTCTATTAGCCTGAATGCTGCGGCCAGCCACAGCTTGTGGACATTAGCAGTCCTGTGTCAAAAAAAGCTTTCTCTGTGAGGTTTAGGTCTTTTTTTAATGGTCGACATAGTTTTTAATAGTCTGGGTGCCCTAAACCACATCAACAGGCCTATGTAACCATAATGAAGCCCTGGATGTGATTTAAGTAGGTTGACCCAACAGGCCTTGGCTAATTGACAACATTTAATCCTGGTCACTATAAAACAGAGAAAGGAATTTATGCAGCCTTAACTTTTTCTGGATCAAATTGTATTTTACGCTTAATTTAAACTGTGTCTGGGAAACCCCCACCTGCGACAGCCCCTCAAGGCCTCTCTAAACAGCTAAGAAGAATCACATGCAGAATCCTAAACTCTACAGGACTGGAGTTTGACAGTCCTGCTAGTCACTAACCACATGAAGGGAGGACCGACCTTCTTCATCTCGTTCTCCAGGTTCTCCTCCACCTGGCCCTCCAAGAGGCGGCGGCGAAGTTCAGCAATCTCTCTCTCTTTGCCCTCGCGGTACTGTGCCCATTGAGCACGCTCCTGATCCAGCCGCTGGCGGAACTGCGCCTCATACTCCCGCTCCGTGTCTGAACACAAAAAACCAAATACACACATCACAAATACAAAGTGCTGGAAAACAGTATGAAACATAGTCCTAAACGAATAAACAATGTCCCCTGACAATGTGAGGTCAATACAGGACTAAAAGCTGCAATCAGAAACTTCTGTAAGTACCCGATCAATCTCTGTTAGCAGCTTTAGAACAATTGTGGCTAGGTTTCGTCAGTTTCTGATAAAAGCTGTATATTTAGGCCCGATCCCATTTCACCCCTTGCCCCTGACACTTAGCCCTACCCCTCCGTTTCACACATTCAGTACTAGGGGTAGGGTTGTCGCAAATGGTGTTGAGATGGAAGGGTAGGGCGAAGTATTTGTAATACCTGGCTCCTAAAACAGAGATTTTTCAGAGGCACGCTCCAAACAGAGTGTTATGAGAAAATTTTCAGAATGCCCTGCGAATCATCAGCAAGACAGGTGCACAAGCGGCCAAACAGAGTCCAAAATAAGTATTTTTTCCATAGTAAAAGTGTTTTATGGACATTTTCATGGTTTTCTTTCTTCATAACGCACGTAAAAATTAGTAATGCTACCACCATTTAAAAGCTGCTGCACCATTTAAGCTGGAATGGGGAAATTCGATTATAAAGATGGCTATTAAAAAGTTCAGCTTTGAACGGCTGTCCCATTTCATAGGGGAGAAATTTCAACCACTACCCCTTGTAACTCAGTTTTAAGGAGAAGGGTTACACAAACAAGGGGTAGGGGTACAGTTTATATATCTATACTGTTTACAACCATATACTTACTGATACTGCTCTTACTCTTTGTACATGTCCTGCACACATACTGTACTGTTTGCGCGCACACACACACACACACACACACACATATTCTTTAACTGCACTGGAGAAGGAGTCTGACCGTGTTTCGTTATACTGTACAACCCTGTATTGGAATAATGACAAAGTTGCTGAATTGAATTGAAGTAAGAAATGGGATTGGGCCTTAGTCTGCATCTTGAAAGCCAGCTTTAGAAGTTCAACAAGTTCAACAGAGAGTTCCAGCAGTGGCCATTGCAACATAAGAAGCATCAGACAACTGACACATCCCCGTTTCAAAAAACACAAGTGTATTGTAGCAACTGTTGGTAGGTTGGACAAGAAATGACAATAGCAGAAAACCCATTTATTTTTTTGCAAAAAAAAAACAAAAAACAAAACTCAAACTTTATCAATATACTTTGTCCAAATATAGAGTGCAATTAACTGTACTTTATTTATTAAAAATAATTATTTATTTTGTGCGTGTGTGTGTGTCTGATACAGGTCATGTTTTTGCTGTAATGTCAGTATATGGTACAGGTACAAAAAGCTAACTGTGTAGGCTACAACATAAATATAACTATCTAGCAATGAAGTTCAAGCAGATGGTTTGTTCATAGTAATTAGAACCACATCCATAAAAAAATTGATTGCAAAAAAATAAACACAGCAATCTATAATAACTGATTATTAAATACCATGTGAACAATTGTGACCACCATTTGTGCCCTTTTTGTTTACTGTTTGCAATTAAAGGAAATGCCTAAACTGGTCAAATTGGCTGATAAGCTTATCTTTGGTTCTAGCTGTCCATATTTAATCCACATTCCAATCTACCCTAATAGGTCCACGTGCCCCCCTGGTTCAATGTGCAGCTGGTGAAAAAAAAAAACTTGGAAATATGGTCCACACTAAAATAGATAACCCAGCATCAAGGTTCCTCTTCTTTTAACAGAATGTCAGTGTCTTATTGTCCACAAAAAAACATCTGTGTACCTAAAAGTTTAGGCCACAATATCTCAGATAAAGCTACAGTCTAGTTATACAGTCTAGCTTTTCAGTTCACTAACAGAGAGCTTTTAAAGCAGTAACCTGCTGCCAAATGTGATTACTACAATCTTATTACAGTTGCTATAGACAAAAACTTTGTGTGTAAGATGGACAAGTCAAATGGCTGATGCTTCATGTGTCAAACAGCCTCTGGCTGAACTCTTACCAGGTACTTGTGAACCACTGAAACTCGAATTCTACACAACTGCACAACTTCATGCTGTGGAAATAAACTAGAAGTCCAGTGAGAACCAGTCACCAGGAAACCTAGAAGATCAAAGTAAGACAAGGGGAAAACGGAGAAGCATAACTTGATTTCAATGCAGACCTACCTTTCATGATGGCTTGTAAGGAGGCCACCTCCTCCTGCCACTGCTGCCGGACCTGGTCTATGGCCTCCTGCTTGGTGCTCTCAGAGACGGCGGCCACAGCTTTGATGTTCTCCATTTCAGCTCTGGTTTCAGCCAACTGGGCATGCATCTGGCTTAGCTCTGCCTGTGCAGTGTCCAACAGCGCAGCCTGCCGCTTAAGCTCCTCTGAGAGCAAAGTAGATCCAATAGCAGGCATTAGGGCGAGGTGGTGCTGCAAGCCAGTTACACTACAGAATTTTATATTTAAATTCAAACTTAGTTGAGTTGACATCTCATTAGCAGGAAGTTCATGAAAAGAGTTAGTTTAGGTAGAAGCCTACCAAGTACTTGTTGTTTCAGTTTATGATACTGTTACAAGCCTTGGAGCCAATGGTGCACCGAGGCAAACCTCCAAACTGTCTAGGATTTACTTAACATATCCTGACCCTGGCTGTAACCAAGACACACTGCACCTACGTGTTGCAATGTGACGTGAGACGTGAAACTAAATACAGGCATGTGCCTAAATCTGGTTGGACCCACTAAAAGACCAACTCACCTGAAGTCGGAATCGCCTCAAAAAGGGGGCCAGCTCAGACCATGAGCCCGTGGTCGGCCAGCTCAAGCCAAGTTCATGGTAGCATTCAGGTTCGATAAGTTGAGAGAAAGAGAGCGCAGGAACCAACGAGAGAGCAAACCTCTCTCTGGAAGAGTCCATTGTGCATCATTTAAAGCACCACTCTTTCCCGTCGATGCCCCAGCCGACCCATTTCTGGCTTAGCCCACAGTTTACAAGACCCCAGTGATCCGATCAGTCTCTGCCCCTAGCCAGTAACTTTCCCTAACAATATGGACTATGAAAAGGATGGCACAAAACTGGAGAACATAGATGCGAATTTCTACAAAGTAGTCAGCAATGACACTGACAACATTGATGGACACTCAGACATACACAGTCACCTTCTTTAGACAGGTAGAGTTCCTTAAACTTGGCCCGCTTCTGATTGAACTCCATCTCCAGCTGCTGTTTGAGCTTCAGGAATTCAGCCCGCTCCTGTTCTGGAGCCTCCACACGCTGTCGGAGCAGGTCTGTTGGAGCATCAAAAACATTATCTTCAAAGGATCCATCCCAAAAATGACAAAAATAAAATAAAGATTAAATATGATGTTTTTGTTTTCCATTTATCATTCCATCACCTGCATTGCTCTACATTTTAAATGGAAATAAAACAAGCTACTGGACAAACGGTGCTGCTATATGTATTTATGTAACGATAATTCAGGAAACAAAACAAGAATTTCCAGTCAACTGCACTTTCATTTTCAAAGCCTTGCACCTGTCAGTCAGCCCATCAGGGTGACTGCAGCATGCTAAGTGAAAAGGGGGATTTAGCTGATGGCAGGCAACCAACAGAGCAGAGCGAACACAGTCACTCTCAAAGTAACATTATACACATGTGTGACTCAATCTTAATAAAATCACTTGCTCAATGATAACCCACCAGTCTAAGCTTTTAAACAGTGTTAACCAGTGTTGACAAGTATGACAGTAGACCTACAGGGGTTCTGAAGCCAGTGTTAACCAGCTAAACACTACACAACGGGTTTGATTTTAACACCAGTTGCTCAAATTCTGGATGCTCTAAACTTGTTTCTGCAAGGCAGAAACAGTCCTGTACTTCCAGGGGCCCCAGCAAAATTCTGCAAGGGGGCCTCATGACCTGTGAGGGGCCCTCATGATTGCCCTTGCTTACCTCAGAAACTTGAATCATTTGCTTGTTGCATCTCAAACTTACCCACCACGTTTCTATTTATGCAGTTATTCTTTTATAAGCATATATTCATATTATGCATTATACATAGTATATTTTCAATATATTTTCAAATCAGCATATTTTCAAATATAAAATACTACTTATATTTTTGTTTGGCTGAATAATTGATGACCATTATTGTGATTATGTGTATTATTATTGTGTATTATTATACGTACATCCACCCTGCTCAGTATGCCCAGGTAATCAACATTTGACAGCCAATATGTAAATTAATAGTAAACTGCAATAGTGCATAGCTGGATGTATTAGTGCATAGCTGGATGTAAACCTAAACTGAGATGTTAGATCATTGTTGCCTTATTTTAAAATGATGTGCTCCTACTAGAAGTTTGACATCTCACTTGTATATTGTCTGGACTGGTCTCCACAGAGATTGCTGCTGTAAAGTGCAAGTTTCATTCTGTGCAAGAGGTTATCCTACTCAGGATTGTGTGTGTGTGTGTGTGTGTGTGTGTGTGTGTGTGTGTGTGTGTGTGTGTGTGTGTGTGTGTGTGTATGTATGTATATATATATATATATATATATATATATATATATATATATATATATATACACATATACATATATATACACACACACACACACACACAACTATAAATAACTATAAATTAACAGTCACAGAGATTGCTGCTGTAAAGTGCAAGTTTCATTCTGTGCAAGAGGTTATGTGTGTGTGTGTGTGTATATATATATATATATATATATATATATATATATATATATATATATATATATATATATATTTATAACTAGAAACTAACAGTCACTAACAAACAGTTACTAACAGCCCCGTTTACAGTCTCATTATTGTGGCCTAGTTTAAAACAATCCTCGATGCAGCAATGATTGACAACCTGGTGGTTGGGAACCTCTGGTTTAGCACAAGCTTAAAACATAAAAAGACCGCATGTTATATTTGTAACGATTGTGTGGTTTGGTGCAGTCCTACTGTCTCTCAATTAAGACAAAAATGAACCTAATAAAGAAGGAGAGACAGACAAACTCCACCATTTGTACATAAGTAAAGCAGCCTGCCCAGTACTGTGATCAGAAAGCCAATGATTAACCCAAGACACACTGACAACCATGAGATACCTGCATCTAAACCACAAGTTTGAGACTTGCCAAATAAGACTCCAAAGCTTCTACAAAATGCAAACAACCAATCTGACCAATATAAGATTATTATTAGCCATTATCAATGTTCACAGTGTGAGGTTTGCCAATGCAATACAACAACACAACCTGGGGTTCCAAAAAGACGGCACCCTAACATACCTAGTTCAGCTGTGCGCTCCTGTGTAGGTCTACAACAAAAATGTGGCAGAGCAGGGTCCAATTCACGCAGCAGAAATAGAAATACTGGTTAGGTTAGAGGCGTTTTGCCAGCAGTTATGCATACTCTCCTTCACAGTAATGCATTTGCATTTAGCCTACATTTAAATATAGTCATTTGACAGGTGCTCTTATCAAGCTCAACTTGCAAATACGTACAAGCAGTAGACACCAAATGTGACAAAGATTATATTGGGAATCTTTAAGGACTCATTACCTAAAAGCCAAGAGTGACAGACTAGCATACTAACTTCATCAATTTCAGGCAATAACATATTTAAAAACATAAAATAGTGTAATAAGTGTGACAACCCAGTCTTATTCACATCCAGCATTTATCTGTGTGTACAGAATGAAGAAAGAGTAAAAGTGACTCGAAAGATAAGCAAGTGCATAAACATTTAAGTCAATTACAAAGGTACACAGTATCGCGGTGGATCAGGGGTAGTCAAGAAAGCCATACAGTAACATAGTCATACATACTTGTCATTACATAATGGCACACCACAAAATTAAGCTATGTTATTTAAATTACCTGATATATATATGATTCCAATAATAATGTTCCTGAAACAACGTCCCAATAATCGAAAAAGACAAACTGCACTACAGTCGTTTTCTGATATGCAAACTACACCAACAGATCTTTTTAGTGCAGTAATCCAACGTTAAACCGTACAGAGGCTGGGTTTCAGATTTTGTGCAATCCAGTAGGTTTTGCTTGTAAGACTACGTATCATGTTAGCGATCACATGAATGCAAGTTAAAGACAAGTCAAGGGCCATTAGGACAATTCAGACAACGAGTCACATGAGCAGGGGAGGCAACCCTAGCACGTGTGTGTCATTCATATCAGTGTCACAACAATGCAATTGGCAGCACACTCAAAAACAGGGTGCAACGTACAAGAAGGTTCTTGTACTCTCTTCGGGATGTTTTCTTTATTTGCCTCGCAATACCCAAGGTCAGCACTGGGGTGTACACAACAAGGGGAGCGTGGACTAGCCTGAAGCTTTCCTTGGAGGTTATTGGCTTAGTATTCTTCTTCAGTAGCAGTATTCTTCCTTCAGCTGATGAAGGACAAATGTAAGTAAAAGTAGGCAGCTGTTTATAACAAAACCTGAATATTTAAATATACAACATTTAATGTTAATTATGTAATATACCATTCTACAATATACAGAGGTACAGTACTGCATCATTCAGTAGGGGTGTCACAATACTAAAAATTTGATTTTAGATACTGGATCCACAACTCTGTATTCTCACCACATATTTCACAAAAGTCAAATGAAGAAACTTGGTGACTTTAAAGATGTTGTTGCACAGCTTATTAAGGGGCCCTAGTGCTGGAGGCCAAGAGGAGCGATGGAGCAAGTTCATTGGTGCTGAACGTTTGTAAGCATTTGTGTAAGCAACTGTAGTGCATTTCCCTAAAATCGTATACTTCATGAGCTGTGTCCCAATTCAGGGGCTACATCCTTCGAAAGCTCTGGTCTATGAAGGTGTGTCCTTTAAAGGCTGGACTGAAATGAGATGGTCTGCTCTATGGTGGATCTCCTGCTTGCCTCAGAGCACCGCTGTTTCCGTCCTTACCACAGCATCAAGACATGTTGCTCCTGCTCTTGAACCTTGGGATATGCTGGCTGGCAAAGAGTTCACCCATTCGTTCCTTCATTATCATGGAAAAGAAGGATGCACTTCCCGACTGCATACGAAGGAGACTTCAAAAATGGGCGATCTAGTCAAGACTCTATGACGCAATCGGTCTTCATTTGAGATCTGTTACACTACTATCCCTCAGACGAATCCATTTCACAGAATATTTGGCTTGTATATGGTAATGTAGAAATACCAGGGCTGTGTACTGGAATGAACCAGACGATGTGACATGCCTCATCATACAGGACTTACAATTCAATATACTGTAATACTGCAAAATAGGCGATATAATGCTAGTATTTAAACCTAACTTCAAGAACAGTGATACGACACTCTACCATATGCATAGGTTTGTTCATGCTAAAGTTAGCGGTGCTCACTTAAGCTACTAGTTTACTTGCAGAAACTTTTAAGTACAAACATCAACACTGTGTTTAAGTACTGATACAGTATCACAGTACCACATGACAAGACTGAGACTCGACTGCATTAATATTTTCTTATATTAAATCAAAATACACAGCATGCATTATACATATATATATATATATATGTCATATGACCAGAAAGCCCTTATGTACTCCAAAGTGTTGTGGTCTTCAAGATACATCATTAAAAAGGGGTTTCCATTGAGTATTTAAGCTGGCATATTGCAAGTAGGCATGTTTACAACTGATGTGGCAAAGGTTGTATTTTTAGTGTGGCTGTAGTATCCCTGTAGGGCATAGTGCATCTATCAGCGCAGAAACGTTTTCAGGAAGTCTTTTAGGGATACCTGTGGTCGAAATGATTAAGCTCACACGTAAAAATGAAGGAGTGAGGAACACAAAAGCCATTGATTTGCTAAATCAACCGAATAAACGACAGAAAGATAAAAGGTACTTGGACACAAAATGTGACCCGGTAAAATAAAACAGAGGAGCATATATAAAATGCACAGAAAAGCACACCCAGGACAGTGAATCTATCTAGCAAAACAGAAACATCTCTAAAATACACTGAGTAATAGAGAGGTGCTTCGACCTGTCAACCTTCATCAAGCTAAAACCTCTTCACCACGACCAACACATCATCAACCCACTGCGAACAGGCTTTTGCAGAACAGCAGCAACAACAACAGCAGCGATGCAGTTCGTGTCCTTTAGTCCTACAACTCGATAGAGTCAAAGTTTACCAGCAGCTGTTCCTACTTTTACTGCACTTGCAAAAACAGCATATTAGCATGCTGGCTAACTTCAATACAGCTGCTCAGTTTAATACTGAATGATGCTACTGCTAATGTGTACGAGCATCATGTCAAGCCATGTTACTCATTTCAGACCAAGCAGTCCATTTTGAGCAACAGACTAAGTCCTGCATTCTCAATACGCAGTAGGAAACAACTTAAACTCGTCCCAAGTGTAGTACAGATGTGTCATTTTGGAGCCGAGTAAATCTCCACTCTGACCGGCTGCAGCCTGCCGCGGAGCCCGGGGATGCGCAGGCCCAGCGGGCCTACAGCCAGGAAAAACAGCAGCAAAAAGAGCCTAAAATAAAACTCCCCTAGACCCCAAGAGCTGCTTACCATCGTGCTGAGGCGGCCGGGCGGATCCCGAGGCCTCTTCGGCCATGGTTTCCCCGGGGGCAGAGGTTTAATTTGCCGGCTGTATGGCAGAAAAGCTGTGAGGAGGGTCCAAACAAAACAGGGCTACGGCCGACTGGGCGACGTCATGGTGGAGACAGCGTGGAGCGCGCATGCGCAGAGCGGATAGTAGAGTTTAGTACATGCAAATCTGTCACTCTGAGGACGGAAACATATTTGTCTCTCAGTTACATGCACATAAATAGGATTTGGACTTTGGAGTATTTTGAGATATATTAACTTGTACTTAGACAGCCGAGATTTCTAGGGAAAGATATCTACTTTATATATACAATAAATGTTTAAAAATCTAATGTTCAGTAGATACACGCCTCATTGGGAAACTAAGCCTTATAACAAACCAATTTTAAATGTACTGTTTATGGGATGCCTTTACAGTACAGCCAATCAGAACAGGGTTCTTTTGCATATACTAAATATCCTTAAAATTCACAGAGAACACAGAGTACACTATTATGTTTATTATGGTTACTATAAATGTTTGTATGATACTAAAGCGCTATATTAAACATCCAACAAAGGTTGAATGAAAAAAGTAATATAAAAATACAATAAAACAGCTATCTGAGAACTGTGTGGGCGTGGCTAATGAGGAGCTTGATTGACAGCTCTCTGTATACGCCTGCTCCGTCACTCAGGCAGAATTAGCGTCATTATCAGCTTTTATGTGGCGCTAAATGGACAAAAAAAATCACTGAGAAACAGTTTACAATTCAGTCTACTGTAATACCGTAAACCTAACTCCAAGAACAGTGTTACAGCGTACACACACTACCATCTGCTTCATATATGCTCCTCTACCCAACATTGCTGTCGGTTAAGTTTATTTATCATTGCTGTGATTGATAACAAAAGCAGTAGGCTGAATTTTGCTTCAGACGGCCTGTACAGCTGGACAATGACTTGACTTGGTAAAAGCAAAGATATTTATAGGCAAAGAAAAACGCAGTGGATTTGTCAGTTGGTTTTTTAATTCGAACAAGCATACATTTCACTCACTGAAGGCAAAACTGAAGATAAAAAACCCACTAGCATTACAATACAAATTTTCATTTAAAAAAAAAAAAAAAACTATTGATGCAACTATTGATGCATCCTTAAGCTTAACCAAAACTAAGCTACAAATCTAGATAAAATTTAAATTTGTTAAACTATAATATCCCTGATAATTTTTTTAAGAGGGAATCATCGACTGCAAAGAATTTGCAACCAATTATGTAAAAAATGGCTTTAAAATTGAATTATTTTGGTTTATGTTGGTTTGTCCAATTACTTTTGAGTCTCAAGAATTAGGGACACTTTGTCACGTCGTCATAAGGGAGATTTCCTGACCTTTAAGTCCGAAAAACTTGCTCTAGGAACTACAGTGCCACCACAGTATGGGGCTGTATGCAAATTGCTGGGTGCCCCTGGTTGAATGGGATGTTTTAATGACATGTGAACAGCATAATGTATAAAATATTAATGTTGTTTAGCCAAGGACAGCCAAACATCTCAGTTGGTCACACGTCTGAATTTTGTGTGCATTTATGGATCCAATTAACCCGAAATAAATACTTTGTACTATGTACACAAGTCACTGAGCAATGGCCAATATTAACTCGCTTCTGGCCAGAATCACTCTCTTCTCTGCTTCCCATTCTCTCACAGTTATTTCATTTTCTATTTGACAACCACGGGTTTCATTCTGCAGCGTTATGACCTCCAGTAAATTGCGGCCAGCGGCCAGTGGCCGTGGGTGGGACAGTGGGTGTTGAAGAAAGAAGGCAGATGGCAGGAAGCTTTTTAGAGAACTTTCTCGCTCTTCTTGTTGAATCTTGAATCTGTCTGTCTGCCTTGCTTATATACGTGATTGTGGAGATATGTGATCTGAGCTGAGGATACAGGTAAAGATCTATTTCTTTAACTCTTAAGATCTTTTTTCTTTTATAACTGAAATCTGTCTGACAGTGTGGTGACAGCAATGGCCACATTTCATGAAGTCCACTTCGAGTAAAACTGCTCATACTTTCTGGATTTCTCTTGTTTTGAGTAGCCGCTGCAGGGATTACAATGTAGGTTGTAAACATTTGTATTCATATACACTGTACATCTTTGTATTTATATACACTGTACACATTTGTATTCATATACACTGTAACATAGTCATTGACAATAAAATCTAAAATTAAATAACATATCCGCATTGTTATTAAAAGTAAGTCAAATACATCCTTTACAGAGATCATACTGCTACTGTCTATTTGCTTTATTTATTTTGAGGAAAAAGCACACAAATGTGGTCTGTGCCGAAGTTATGCCATGGTTAATACAGTATACTATTTTTCCAATGTGGTAAACTCATATGTCATATTTAGGAGTTTCCTCCTTAAACCAAATGTGATGTGTTTACTTTTCATAGATTCAGCAAAACAAATCTTTTGCATATGAAATTCATGTCATGTGGATATCTAGTTAGAGTAAGTTTGTTGTAAATGTTTTTTATATGGGAATATTTGTTGAGTTTTTAGTTTATTTAATATATTTTAACTGAAGTGTTAAAAAACGTCCCACTGTTCAGTCATTATAACTGACTGGATTTTGTGAATGAAGGATAAAATTGACCTATGTAACGTCCAGCACATCCAAGAAAAAAAAAGTTGAGACGATTTAAAATTGTTTTCTTAACATGTCAGAATTTTGGAAAATGTCCTAAATCAATCAAACCAAACGGCTAATATAGTAGTTTTTATCACTTACCCAGTAAGAAAACATATTTTACATTAGTGGGGTCCAAAAGTCTGAGGCCATATAAATAGACCCGAAAACAACATAAAAGGTTTTAGTTCTAGATATTTGGAAGAACTATTCTAGATACTTCTAGATTTTTATATCACTACTCAAAATTAAATTTGTGATATTGACCATGTTGAGGTCACATGTTTTCTTGTCCTTTGGAGCTCATGTCCTGACAAAAGCTCAGGAGGATTTGATCTACGCATCAGAAGCCTTCGCACAACTTTCTGGATATATCACAAGAAAATTCTGAAATTCAAATTTTCAAGATTCTACTTTTCACTCTTTTATGATGAGAATTTGAGATGAAGTCTTGCTATTAAATTAGATCAGAATGCAGAACAGAAGCTTATTCACTAGTGGGCCCAGACTTTACACTGACATAGTTTTTAAAGTCTGTTTGTGAAGTTTTAGTGCTAAAGTCCGTGTCCTGTGAAACACTTTGTTGAAAATGACATGCCTTCTATAGTTACATACAGCTTTATCCCCCCCAGCCCACCTCCAGCCCACCACAGCCCACATTGCACTTTTCCCCTGGCCGATCTGACCCCAAGTTGTTTACTACTCACGCCACATTTAGCTATTGGGACAAATCTACGTAACCACTGTCTGTAATGAGGAGACAAAGTACAGTAACAACAATGGACAGATATAATACATGGGCAGAAGTATGAGCTGGCTTTGAAACTGCATGAAGAGATAAGTTGCTGCTGCTAGTTGTGAAGGAAGAGAACTATTTTGAGACAATGTTCATCATCATGTCTCCTCCCAGGAAATACAGCTCATCGGACAAAATAAACCACACTGAAGCATGTGTTCACTGGTCGGCCACGGAAAAGAAGAAGTAATAAAGGCTGAGATAACAGTAAATGGTGTTTCTCAGTAGCGCTGGGGGTTGCTGCCATTTAAGGACCATTATGGTTTTTGTAGTGTGTGTAGTGTGTAGTGTAGTGTCCTATAAGGTTTGAAAATAGACAGGTTAGATCGATTGATAGTTCTTCTTTATTGTAATTGTCTGTTTTTGTTCTTATCACCAGCATGGCAGACTCAAAATTTTTCCTGTGGCTGGTTTTAGTGGGAGTAATTGTGATAACTTTGACAATAGTGTTCATATTCATCATCGTCAACATGTGTATTGCTAAACAAGGTAAGTGGCATTTACCACTACTGCAAAAACGTCTATAATATCATATACTGCTCTTCATTGATCACATTTCCACCTAAACAGTTATTAGCTACGCTAGGCCTTTTTCAGGAGTTAGTTCTCAGGAATGAAATATAAAACATAAGTAAGGAAACTCATACTGGAAAACTATATGAGCATATCGATCAATACATTTCAAAAACATTGCCGTCCATCCCAAAATATATTTCAAATACTAAACTGTATTTGGTTATTGTCATAGTATTGCCTTTTATTAATGTGTATACACATATTAAAGAATTTTTTTAAAAAAAACACATTATTTGAAAATATACAGGGAAATATTACACATAGAAATGTAGCAAACAAAATAAATGTATGTAAGTGTATTTATGTGTGAAGATTATCATCTTACTGATTATTGAATAACTGTCTAATGCACTTTACTCGAGCACTTGGCAAAGGTCAACTGTGTTGATACACTGTAACAAAGGAGTTTGGTGATTTGATATCTTGCCAAACAGCACTGAACAAGGGTACACATGCATGTATTTAAGGTTAACAACTGATCAGTTAGCAGGCTAGGCTGTTATAACTGAGTAACATTTGACAGCTTTCTCATCCAGCCATTGCATAGCCTGCTTCATAATGTAGCTCACAAAGCCACAAGATATGCTAATTATTAAATTAAGCATCATCAGACTCTTGAAACTGATTTCTAACTACCCTGATGCCAGATTCCACCATATAACCATAGATTAAACGATAGTACCATAGCAGTCGCTACATGGCTGATGACGGCTGTTTTACTTTCCCTAGCCGAGTGGTCATGGTTCATTCAGGAAGGCTATGGCCACCCTTTGGCATCACCTTTTAACTGCCAGTGACATGAACTTACTACGCAGTCTCTGGTTTGGAAAGCAATAACTAAGATGGCAGATTGGAGTTTTCTGCTTCGTCATATGCGCTGCTAGCTCTTCCAAAAGCTGCTACGATGAGCTTTCAGTGTTTCAGCTCCTGAATAAGATAATGGTGGTGAAACTGCCTGTTTTCCTTCTGCTTTTCACAAATGGAAAGTTGTCTGCCTGCGGTCACCACTTGCTCATTTTGTAAGCAGGATATTTGACCATTTTCTTTTTTTTATCGTATCGTTTTAACATTTGCATTCTGTATGAATTACTTTGGTGAAAAAAACTTATTTCACATGCTGATACTTAGAACAAGAAAAAGATAAGGCATGATTTAGTTACCCCCTTTTATTTCAGAGTCGCATGCTTAATTTGAATAGCCAATTTTTAATTCCTGTTTCAGTGCATTTTATTTACACTGTAAAAAGACTCCAATTTGTTACCAGCAAATAAATTAGGGTTATTCAGCCTAAACATAGGATTTAAAATCATTTCTTTGAGTTGAGTAAAACTTTTTAATAGCTTATAACAAATTAGAGGCATTTTTTAGACTGCACTTTGTACAGTGTAGACCTACATAAGTACACATAGGTATTAGGCGCAGATAAATATGTCAACTAAAACATAGGAATTTCATCAATAGTGCACATTTCCTGTTTCCCTTGCATGGAGACTTTTTATTAAAATGTGTTTAAACTTGTCCTTATTGTCCTTATGTTGCATGCACTTACATACACTACCAGTCAAAAGGTCAGACACAGCTACTCATAGAAGGTTTTCCTTATGTTTAGCTTAATGCTTTACTTTAGAACAAAAGGGAGGACACCAAACTTAAAAATAGCACTGGTGGAACTGGGGGAATGGAATTTTACATCTTGACCTGCTATTGATATATAACAAGGTTTATTTCTAAGCAGTTTTGGACCAGTTCTGCTGGTCTGTCCATCATGAGTATTCAGTAAACTGAAAATAGGACTAGAGCTTTTAATCTGTGCAGAATTCTTTTTTTTTCGTTCATTGTAATATGTATTAGAGGTGGAGATTTGGTAGATACAGTACTGCGGTCTATTATGACTATATCGTCGCTGTCCAATGAAAAACTTGTATCTCCACTTTTGTCCTTTTTTAGTTTTATGTATCATTTGAACACATCAGCTGCTGTTTACACTGAGTGAGAATCTCATGATGAATGGACCAACCGAAGTACCTCAAAACTGTTTGGAAAGATGTCTGGTTTCATAGACTTACATTAAACTTATATGAGGTTTTTGGCCTCTCCTGTGAAGTTACCGTTTTGGAGATACTTGTTTTTCTTTGGACAGCGATGATATGTGGTATATCAGGATATGTATTGGTTCAGACATCTCACCAGTTGGAACTGTTAGGTGTAAACCTGTAGAGTCTTTAAGATCCCCAACAACATCAGTTTAGTCCATGTAACTAAACTTTTGGCTGGTAGTGTATTTCTCTTTGAGAGGTCTCCAAGTCCCCAAAATGTATACAGTGTAACGTCAGTTATACACTACATTCACCATGCCCTGTTCTTCAACGGCTAGGACCCCCACAGGATCACTACAGAGCAGGCATTATGTGGGAGCTGGATCATTCTAAGCCCCGCAGTGACACAGACATGATGGTGGTGTGTTAGTGTGTGTTGTGCTGGTGTGAGTGTATTAGACACAGCAGTGCTGCTGGAATGTTTAAACACCTCATTGTCAATCAAAACCATCCAACCTGCAGTGACCACTGATGAAGGACATCTCTCACTTTACACTTACAAGGTGGACCAGCAGACTAATAAAGTGGACAGTGAGCGGACACAAAGTTCCAGCAGCACTCACAATAAACCTGCTCTGTGGGGGTCCTGTGGGGGTTCTGACTTTTGAAAAACAGGGTAACAAAATATACAGAGAAACAGGTGAACAACAATTGGTAACTATGACTACAACATGCTACTATATGGTAAGAGGAGCTGATAACTTAGACAAAGTGTGTAGCTACAAGAAGGTGCAGCTAATAATGTGGCCCCTGAGTATATACAGCCACTCTTTTCAGCTACACCCACAGCCAACAGGCGCCAGGTTCTAACTACTTGGTAGAATCTTACTCGCCTTTGCGATAGGACAGTAATAAACTGATTCCAAGCATAAGGGGAAAAAAGTATGTCCGCTGAGCATGTATTTAATCATTAGCTGATATCCCTGTGCGTGTAAGTACACTGTAGGTATTAATAATGGAAAATAATATAGGTT
>JAMWET010000855.1:0-27072 GCA_024036415.1 Prochilodus magdalenae
GGGATTTGTTGATGCCATGAAATTTTGAAACAACATATTTTTCCCTTAAAATGATACATTCTCTCAGTTTAAACTTTTGATCTGTGATTTGTATTCTATTCTGAATAAAATATTAGATGTTGGCACCTCCACATCATTGCATTCAGTTTTTATTCACAATTTGTTTAGTGTCCCAACTTTTTTGGAATCCGGTTTGTAGTAATCAGTCAGTCAGTGAGGTGTTGAAGCTGTTTCTCAGTCTGCTTGTTTTTGTATAGATGGCCCTGTACCCTTTGCCAGACTGTAAGTCAAACGGGCAGTGTCCAGGGTGTGTTGTGTCTCTGCTGATACTGTGGGCCTTCTTCTTTATTCCACTGGCATAGACACTGTAGAGGCTGGGGAGGTCAGTCCCAATTATCTGTTCATACACCCTGACCACACAAAACAGATCCTTCCTATCTGAGACTGTGTAGCTGGAATACCACACAATCACACAGTAAGAGAGGATACTCTCAAAGGTGCTGTGGTAGAAGTTTACCAGGAGTTTTTTTTCACCAGCAAATACAGTGGTGTGCCGCCATGCTTAGGTAGGAGGTGTTAGGAGACCATGTTAGATGATAGTTTATTATGTGGACTCCAAGGAACTTCAATTTCTCCAAATGCAAAGGGGGAGGTCGTCTGACTTCTCCAGAAGTCCACAATGATCTCCTTGTCTTAGAGGTGTTAAGTAAGTCATAGACTTTACACCATCCATCCAGACATTCCACCTGATTTCTATAGGCACACTCCTTACAGCCCTCATTTACACACCCTTTCTGTGAAGTATTGCCAAACTCTGTTTCTTTATTGAGTGTTCTTGCTTTCCCCCTCTGTTTACTGTTTTCGGTCTCAACTCTTCTTCATTCTCTGACTCTTTCTCTCTCGGATTCTCCCTTTTGGTTTTGTTCGCTGTGCTGATTGTTCGTTCTGGTTCTGACCTCCCCTTTTGCTCTCTAGATTTCTGCAGCAGTAACCAGAACAATGCAGCTCTGATTTGTCAGCCAGCTCATAAAGACATCCACCAAGTCAACGCTGTGTGAAAAAGACCTTAAAATCATCAGACTTTTCACACTGATATAGATTCCTATCATGGGGCACAACATACAGAAAACTCAGTCTATAATCTTCCTTCTTTTGCCGCATTTTATATTTTCTGTAGTTTAATGATTACTATTTCATGGAGTAGTATCCAAACGAGGATAATATGATCAAGCACAACTCCTCTGTATCTGCGATACGTTTGGTTTTGTATACGTTTTTCTCCTGAATATCACGGAATGCTCCAATTTACAAGGTTGTTAAAGAGTCATGATAATGATATTGTTAACTGTAAGCTAACTGACATCACTGAGCTACACAAAAGTAAGGTAGTAAAAGAGCTACCCTTAAAAAGGCCTTTTCTATTTCTCCTTATTTCATTTCTCTTTTTTTGCCTCAGGGTTTTTTAAGTTTGGTTTCAGACACATATTGTGGCCATAATCTCACCATGTACTGTTCTGTGCTTTTCAGCGGTAAGCTGCACTGACCTCTTTAGGTCATGCTTAATAGTGCAGTTTGTCATAGGGAGAGTGGTAATGCTTTGGTATTGTCTCGTGGAAACTCACATCCAGTGTGGAAAAAATATACACTGATTACTCAGAGTGTCTGTAACCTTTCTTTCTTCATATTAGGTAAGAATATTTAAGTTATTCTGCAAACTGCTACCTTATTTTACACTTAACCTGAGAACTGTACTGTGGTGAAGAGTCGATCTGTACCTCGAGCCCTTCGAGCTTCAAGTACAGCTCGACTCGAACTGCCATCCCTGAGGACATATGGAAGACAAGCGTCCAGACTCTTCTCTGTCCTGGCTCCCAGATGGTGGAATGAACTCCCACTGGGCGTCCGAACAGCAGAGGTGTAAGTTGTGTGTATGTACTGTGTTGTGTTGAACCTATAATGCACTTATGACCTTTTCTTTTCTATAGGTATGAGCTCTGGGCTGGGTTGCCAAGTATTGCACTTTTTGCTTTATATATGTCTGTATTGAATCTCTAGGTATCAGCACTGGCCCCCTGTTCGGGCAGTGTCTGAGCTCATGGTGAGTTTTAGGCTCTAACCTTCATGTACTAGCTGGAATATTATCCAATAGTAACACTATGCACGGTTGTAAGTCGCTCTGGATAAGAGCGTCTGCTAAATGCCTTAAATGTAATTGTACCATCTTCCTGCTAACTCTGGGGAGATTAGCCAGTCATGTAGCAGTCTGCACCAATTTCAGCTTTCAGTAGAAATGACTGAAATTGTGTTTTGTTAATTGGTTACTTGCTGGTTGCTCATGCAGGAGGCTTAACTTGCATTTTCAGCCAACATGTTTTAATGTTCAAAGTTCATGTAATAGCTGTTTGCTGCTTTTGTGTCATGATTAATAATGCAGTTTGTCGTTTGGAGCGTAATAATGGTCTGGTGGCTGATCATAGAAACTCGCATCCAGTGTGTATTTAATATTCACTGTTTACTTCAGAGAAAGCCAATCCAAAGTGTCTGACACCTTTCATTCTTCCTATTAGTGGGACTGCTGTAGGATAGCGAGAGAGAGGAACTAATCAACACAGTGTTTCTGCTGCCCAGCCAGAGAGAGAGAGAGAGAGAGCGAGATCATGAAACTGCTGCTGCCCAAAGCTCTGCTGGAGTCAGGTAATTTGTTTGGTTCTTCTGAAGGAACTCTGGTTACCCGACATCTCTACAGTAAGACTGTTCCACTCTGCAAACTGAACAAGACTAAACTTAAGCTGCAGCTGTTTCTTAATTTAATGAATGGCCATTCATACGTCCAGTTTGTGGTTGATATGATTTGAACACATATCACATGTGGTAAATTGTTACATGTGGCGTTATTAATCACACATTAAAACTTTAACTCTGTGGATGTGCGTGTGGTGGTGTGGAAATTAGAGATTCTTCTTCTTCAGCCGTCAGAGAGATGATATTTTTTTCTTGATCTCTTTCTGTGTGCTCAAACTCGGCACATTGCCCCTTAACCTGGTAGTGGTCCTAGACCCTGAAGATTCCAGTAGCCAGATACCAAAGTTTAATTTTACGGGGTTACACTGCCTTATCAATCTGTACAATTACAGTGCATATACATAGATAAAACCTCCAGCGAGCAGATTGTTACAGCCTAAATCTCGAGTCACAAGGCTAATGCCAGCTTCTTATTCACCAGCGTCTTATTCAGATCTTCCTGTTCCACCTTTAACAGTGCAGCAGTCACAAAAGCTCCTACAAACTTTATCAAACAGGATGAACCTCCTCATCTGTTCATGTCTTTTAACTCTCCATGAAGCTGAAGTCGTCTTTTCCTCTAGCTTTTAACTCCAGCTATGTTTAAGGTGGAACTGGGAAATTCAAACAAGAAGCTGGAGAAAGTCCTAATCAGTAAATGTCTCCAGTGTTAAAAAAAAATAATAAGGGTGTTCTGATAACCTAAATCAGATTATCATGTTAAGCTGAGTCTGAACTGAATTAGCCTCAGGATTAGAGCTTGTAGAGCTTGTTAAAGTGAACCATAAACAGAAGAAAACGTTCTGGGCTGTTTCGGTGAGTATCAGGTGACAGATAACTAAATCTTAACACACATTACTGAGCAGGAAAACATGTTTCATCTTCTTACTTTTTTATGTCCCTCATTTTGTAATAAATAGAATAAAATACCATGGGAATAAAATAAAATACCACATTTTTTGCTTAGTAAATAGTGTACAGTAGCATTAGCTTACATGTAGCAATATTTATAACTCAATTTAATTGATCTCATGATTCAGATGAGCCAGTGACATTCAAGAGAACAATGTTTTGAGAATATATATTGAGTTTGGAACAGACTACACTGATTTCTCTCATCCAGAAAGTCCTCTTAGACCCAGAGTTCCTTATATAGGCATAACACCATTGCACCTACTATAAAATGATGTCACAACTGCAGTGGTCTATCCTCAGAGTTCTGAACTTTCCGCAAAGGTTACTAACTATATCCAGGTTCCTGGTTGATTAATTTTTCTCTCTGTGTTCTTAGAATGACAAAAATCCTCTTTGGAACTGATGAGAAGGTTCAGTGTGATTAAAATCTCTATTGCTGTTAGGATTATAGAGACACATTATTGTTGGATCTACAATATAAATTTATTAATAATTTATTAATATAATATAATTAAAATAAAATAATCAATTTCCTTCCAGTCAAAACATGTGATACAACAGAGCTGATATAATCCACAGATTAAATTAACAGTAGAAACAAGAACTGTTGTTGGTGACTGTTGTTTGTAAGTTGTACTTGTATTAGAAAACATTAAAATCAATAACCAATATTTCTCCACTGTTCAGACCAGAGTCATTTTCCCTCTCCATTGATAAGCAGCACTGTTAATGTGAAACCACACAGTGATATTAATCAGTTTAGTAATCTTTTTTTTTTCCAGTTTGGAATCAGTATCTGAGTGGTTTGGGTCTTCAGGTGAATAAGTTCAGATGCTCTGGTTTAATCCCACAAAAACACCATAACAATCCTATATAAAGTGCAGAAGTAGTAGACAAATGCAGACACAAACTAAATGTATTAATAAAATTAATGGTGAGAACTATACTGGAGCTGTATTAGGTCTTTAGTCAGTGTTCAGAGATTCACTACACTAGAATTTTATTTAAAGCATGATTAGAAAACATCTGTGCAGTTTTAATTCATGAATCTGAACTTCTGGTGCAGACTGCAGCCTCTGAACTAGTTTTAGTCCACCTGTAAAACTGTTCAGGTTAAACATGTACTGTAGGTAATTCTGTTTCATTATAGTAGACAATAAAATTAGGCTGAATTTTAAACACACTGAAATCTACATTTATTAAAGTTATACAGGAAATAATCAGAGCAGAATAGATGGTTGGTTGTTGGTTGATGTTGTTATGCTGTTAAGTTTTTTAATAAGTTATTAAGTTTATTAATAAGTTATTAAGTTTGTTAATAAGTCTACAACATGTTAAAATATATTGACTTCTTCATTAAAATTATTTTAGACACACAGAGTAAAATACACCCACTTCCCAGCTGCGGCATTAACATCCTACCCTGTCAAACTCCTTGCTGCCTCTTTACCACCCCTTGTAAAATGTTCTAGATCCAGCACTGTTTGTTTAGCTTCCGGTTTATAAGTGTGCTTAAAGGTCAGCCTCCAGATACACAGCTAAACACAGTGTTGGTGGTGCTGTGATGACACTGCACAGTGTTTGTGGAAATAACCATGAGATTTACATTTACAGTGAGACCTCAGCTCAGGAGGAAATCATAATTCTCCCAGATGAACCATGAGGGTTTTACAGCTGTGTAGTTCTGAAATAGAAGATACAGCTTACACGTGTGTAAATGATCATTTAATAATAAAACAAGGAAATTATCAACAGAAGATATTTACATGCTGGAATGATGATTTACAATAAGGTATACAAACTGTTCAGTTATAGTATAACAAAATTTGGAAATCTGGGAAGTATTAAAACACAGGAATACTGTAAATTAACATGAGGAGAATAAACAGGGTAGAAAGAAGAAGTGAGTCTTTGACAGATTGATCTATGATTGGTCATATTTATAGCAATGGAGCAGATCAGTCACTGTGTGACTTTGTGTTTGGATGGACATGAAAATCTATTAAACATTACTTTGTTATTCTTCAGCAAAACATTATTTTAAATGATAGCTTTATATATATAGTATATATATAGAGACAGTACACTACATGTATATTCTGGCTCCTGTGTTTGATCCTCCTGTAAGTAGAGCTCAGTGTCGACTTCTAGAAGGAGTTTATTATAACACACATCACCATGTAGAGTCACATACATTGTGTGGTCCATAAGACTTCATTCTCTCCCCTCTTCTCATGTGTGAGGTCAGGTCAGGTCATGTTCATGTTCAGATGCTTTAAAACAGAAAACAGGTCAGAAGGATCAAACATAAACACACTTACCACAGTCAGCACTCAGACTCCACCCACAAACACAATCAGGATAAACACCATCACTAGATAAACAGCAACACCTTCATCAGTACTAATAAAACCAATACACTGATCTGATTCTCTCTAAACAGCTCTGATTACACTTTCCTCACCCCACACTGCAATGCAAGCATTTCATATAGTCAGTAGATCTTAATGAACATTGTTTCTGCCTGCAGTAATTAAATTTTTAGTGATCTGGAACTCCCTTGAAGTTCCAGAATCTCTCGAGTGCTGTGGACCACTCTGCTGGTTACCCAAGACGAGACACATGCGTTGGGACCAAAGTTGAGGGAGGTGAAGCGGACAACATGCTAAGCTAAAGCTTAACCCACACTGGAAATCAATTTCCAGATTTTTTTCTCACCAATGTTCGGTCTTTGGTAAACAAAATGAATGAACATCAACTCCGGACTACCACACAGAGATGGATCTGATGATGTAAAATCACAGTTCTGGTGGAGATGTACTTGAACGGCAGCATTCCCAACAGTGTTGTGGAGCTGGACAGACACAGTGTGTTCAGAGGGGACCGAGTGCCTGAGTAGGCCTGTGCATTTATGTTGTTAGAAATTCTGGTCTTCAGGAAGAATCAGGAGTCAGAATATGAGGTTCAGCTTCATTTTGAGTTTATTCACACATACAGAGATGCATGGATACAGCACGGTCAATCAGCAGTCTTATTCAAGTGCATGCAGAGTCGTGCATGCGTACCAGGCTTAGGTTGTCAGTCCTGTCCAGTCTGGTCCAGTCTTATTCAGTCTGAAAAGGTTTTAAGAGGTAAGGGTCGGGGGAATAAAAAATAAATAAAAGCCAAGCACACCCACAAACTGTCTGTTAAATACTTCAACACTCAGACCCCTGCTGCATGTGGAAGAACATCCAAACCATTACTGACTACAGACCTCCTTCCCGATCCCCCCACAGCCAGTAGTGCCTCTCTCTCAGACGAGCCTAATCAGTTCTGTGCTCATTTTGACCAGAGCAGTTTTCAAGACCAGGGGTGGACTTCCTCACAACAGAGGTCTCTCACCCACCTGGACAAACGGAACACTAACACTCGAATGCTGTTCATCGACTTCATTTCCACCTTTAACACGTTCATCCCCACTAGGCTGGTCGCCAAAGTCAGGGATGTGGGAATCAGCACCTCCCCCTGTGTAATTGGCTCATGGACTTTCTGACAAACAGACCCCAATCTGTGAGATTGGTCAGTCATACATCCTTCACACACAGGAGAACAGCGTGCACAGCACACAGCATAATCAGGGACTCCTCCCACTCCAGCCACACACTGTATAATCTCCTCCCATCCTGGAGGATATATACTAGCACCCAGGCCAGAACCAGTCAGCTCAGATCTGCTTTCTTTCTATTCACCATTACTCTGCTGAACTTCACCCCACCACTAACACTCCTATTCAGATTCTGCACAAACCAGTTCTATTGATTTAATATCCCTAGAAGGTAATACTGCTTTTATCGTTTCTAGTGTGGATTTGTGGTGTACAGTATTAACACACAGAGTCAACTCTCACACATAGACAATAACACTGGTAATAAATCAGCTAATTACAGAAAGTAAACTCTCTTTAGTCTGTCTGCCTGAAATTGTCATTCTTGGTAAGAAAAGTGGCATCAGAGGCATCAACACAGCAACACATGAAAAACTACAAACCCTAAATATACAAAACTATTTCACACAAAACATAAAAAAGAACAGAAGCTGTATCAGAAGAATTAACTGAACATCTCCAACAATGTAACCTCACACAATCTTCATTAAACATACTAATTTATTCTTTATACAAACCTCACACCTCCCTCACACACAACAATCTCTACGTCTGTGTGTGTTTAAGGAGGAGATTTAAATCCAAAATGTAGATCAACATCCACTGGGAGAATATGTATACAGAGACCGTAATTCAGTAACTTACTCTAGTTTCTCCAGTTTACAGTGAAGATCCTCCAGCAGATCAGACAGCAGCTTCACTCCTGACTCTCCTGGATTATTGTAGCTCAGATTCAGCTCTCTCAGGTGTGAGGGGTTTGATTTCAGAGCTGAAGCTAAAGCAGCACAGAGCTTTCTCTGTAATACTGCACCAGGACAGACTGTAGAGAGCAGAAGAACAACTCATCATTATTAACATAAACACACATAAGAATAACAGATCTCTCTCTCACTCTCACACACACACAAGTGAAAGTTCTGCTAGGGTTCTCAGCTCAAAGGTATAACAGGCCATAGTTCACTTTTAGAATTAAGTTCAGTCACATAATAAACTAAAATATTTACAAAATAACAATTACAGTTTCTCATACCACACATCTGCATTTCACAAATACCCAATTAATAACTCCATCAAGAGAACAGTTATCACTGTATAACTATAGGTTTATTACATGAGAACTAGTTAGCATGTGAGGCTAATCCCTCCCGACACGCAGCAACATGTGTCACAGAACAACAAACAAAACTTACCTCAAACTCAAACAACTCGTTCACACCTAAATCACCAAACAAGTCCGCTATTAGCTTAGCTCAACCCATGTTATGATTTACCAACATTGCAATGCTTAGCCTTTTCCCTGCTTAGCATAGCTTAGCTTTTGTTCCGCTTAGCATAGCTTATTTTCCCGCTTAGCTTAGCCTTTTTTCCGCTTAGCATAGGTTAGCTTTTGCCCGCTTAGCATAGCTTACCTTTATTCCCCGCTTAGCATAGCTTTTTCCGCTTAGCATTGCTTAGCCTTTTTTTCCGCTTAGCATAGCTTAGCTTTATTTCTTTGTTTGGCATAGCTCTGTTTTTTCCTTCAACCAGCATAGTATTCAAAACGAGCCTGTAGTTCGACATCTACCACAGCTGATTTTAGCGACACCACCAGTGTCATTCCCATAGCATGGAGTCACTAACACCACCAGTGTCATTCTCATAGCATGGAGTCACTAACACCACCAGTGTCATTCTCATAGTATGGAGTCACTAACATCACTACTGTCATTTGCATAGCATGGAGCCACTAACACCACCAGTGTCATTCCCATAGCATGGAATCGCTAAGACCACCAGTGTCATTCTCATAGCATGGAGTCACTAACATCACCAGTGTCATTCCCATAGCATGGAGTCACTAACATCACTACTGTCATTTGCATAGCATGGAGCCACTAAAACCACCAGTGTCATTCCCATAGCATGGAATCGCTAAGACCACCAGTGTCATTCCCATAGCATGGAGTCACTAACATCACCAGTGTCATTCTCATAGCTTGGAGTCATTAACACCACTAGTTTCAGTCCCATAGGATGGAATCGCCAACACCACCAGCGTCATTCTCATAGCATGGAGTCACCAACATCACCAGTGTCATTCTCATAGCATGGAGTCACTAACACCACCAGTGTCATTCCGATAGCATGGAGTCACTAACATTACCAGTGTCATTCCCATAGCATGGAGTAACTAACATCACAAGTGTCATTCCCATAGTATGGAGTCACTAACACCACCAGTGTCATTCTCATAGCATGGAGTCACTAACACCACCAGTGTCATTCCCATAGCATGGAGTCACAAACACCACCAGTGTCATTCTCATAGTATGGAGTCACTAACATCACTAGTGTCATTCCCATAGCATGGAGTCACTAACACCACCAGTGTCATTCTCATAGTATGGAGTCACTAACATCACTAGTGTCATTCCCATAGCATGGCGTCACTAACACCACCAGTGTCATTCCCATAGTATGGAGTCACTAACATCACCAGTGTCATTCTCATAGCATGGAGTTACTAACATCACCAGTGTCATTCCCATAGCATGGAGTCACTAACACCACCAGTGTCATTCTCATAGCGTGGAGTCACTAACACCACCGGTGTCATTCTCATAGTATGGAGTCACTAACATCACTAGGGTCATTCCCATAGCATGGGGTCACTAACACCACCAGTGTCATTCTCATAGCATGGAGTCACTAACATCACCAGTGTCATTCCCATAGCATGGAGTCACTAACATCACTAGTGTCATTCACATAGCATGGAATCGCTAAGACCACCAGTGTCATTCCCACAGCATGGAGTCACTAACATCACCAGTGTCATTCTCATAGCTTGAAGTCATTAACACCACCAGTGTCATTCCCATAGGATGGAGTCACCAACACCACCAGCGTCATTCTCATAGCATGGAGTCATTAACACCACCAGTGTCATTCACATAGCATGGGTCTCTTACACCACCAGTGTCATTCTCATAGCATGGAGTCACTAACATCACCAGTGTCATTCCCATAGCATGGAGTCACTAACATCACTAGTGTCATTTGCATAGCATGGAGCCACTAACACCGCCAGTGTCATTCACATAGCATGGAATCGCTAAGACCACCAGTGTCATTCCCATAGCATGGAGTCACTAACATCACCAGTGTCATTCTCATAGCTTGGAGTCATTAACACCACCAGTGTCATTCCCATAGGATGGAATCACCAACACCACCAGCGTCATTCTCATAGCATGGAGTCATTAACACCACCAGTGTCATTCACATAGCATGGAGTCACCAACATCACCAGTGTCGTTCTCATAGCATGGAGTCCCTAACACCACCAGTGTCATTCTCATAGCATGGAGTCACTAACATCACTAGTGTCATTCCCATAGTATGGAGTCACTAACATCACTAGTGTCATTTGCATAGCATGGAGCCACTAACACCATTAGTGTGTTTCACATAGCATGGAGTCGCTAACACCACCAGTGTCATATGCTAGAGCTTAGTTGAGACCATATGAGAGGATAACATTAGAAAGGAAAATAACGTAAGTTGATGCTGTTTTCTTTCAATATAAATACATTGTGGTGTATGGATTCCACTGTTACGGAAAATCAGTGCTCTGCTAACTTATCTGATGATCAAGGTTTATGTGTCACCTCTGTCAAGCAGCTGAAAATCTTTCCTAATCAGAAATCCTGGCTGAATGCTGAGGTTCTCCTACTCCTAAAGGCACGCAACACTGCTTTTAGATCTGTTGAGGCTTACAGCTTAGGGCAGAACTGAAAATGAGCATTAGCAAAAGCCAAGCACACCCACAAACTGTCTGTTAAAAAACACTTTAACAACTCAGACCCCTGCTGCATGTGGAAGAACATCCAAACCATTACTGACTACAGACCTCCTTCCCGATCCCCCCACAGCCAGTAGTGCCTCTCTCTCAGATGAGCCTAATCAGTTCTGTGCTCATTTTGACCAGAGCAGTTTTCAATACCAGGGGTGGACTTCCTCACAACAGAGGTCTCTCACCCACCTGGACAAACGGAACACTAACACTCGAATGCTGTTCATCGACTTCATTTCCACCTTTAACATGGTCATCCCCACTAGGCTGGTCGCCAAAGTCAGGGATGTGGGAATCAGCACCTCCCCCTGTGTAATTGGCTCATGGACTTTCTGACAAACAGACCCCAATCTGTGAGACTGGTCAGTCATACATCCTTCACACACAGGAGAACAGCGTGCACAGCACACAGCATAATTAGGGACTCCTCCCACTCCAGCCACACACTGTATAATCTCCTCCCATCCTGGAGGATATATACTAGCACCCAGGCCAGAACCAGTCAGCTCAGATCCGCTTTCTTTCTATTCACCATTACTCTGCTGAACTTCACCCCACCACTAACACTCCTATTCAGATTCTGCACACACCAGTTCTAATGATTTAATATCCCTAGAAGGCAATACTGCTTTTATCATTTCTAGTGTGGATTTGTGGTGTACAGTATTAACACACAGAGTCAACTCTCACACATAGACAATAACACTGGTAATAAATCAGCTAATTACAGAAAGTAAACTCTCTTTAGTCTGTCTGCCTGAAATTGTCATTCTTGGTAAGAAAAGTGGCATCAGAGGCATCAACACAGCAACACATGAAAAACTACAAACCCTAAATATACAAAACTATTTCACACAAAACATAAAAAAGAACAGAAGCTGTATCAGAAGAATTAACTGAACATCTCCAACAATGTAACCTCACACAATCTTCATTAAACATACTAATTTATTCTTCATACAAACCTCACACCTCCCTCACACACAACAATCTCTACGTCTGTGTGTGTGTTTAAGGAGGAGATTTAAATCCAAAATGTAGATCAACATCCACTGGGAGAAAATGTATACAGAGACCGTAATTCAGTAACTACTCCTAGGCTAGTTTTCTCCAGTACAGTGGAAGACTCCAGCAGATCAGACCAAGCTTCACTCCTGACTCTCCTGATTATTATAGCTCAGATTCAGCTCCCTCAGGTGTGTGGGGTTTGATTTCAGAGCTGAAGCTCTCCTGCACAGATTCTCTGTAATACTCACCAGGACAGACTGTAGAGAGCAGAAAGAAACAACTCATCATTATTAACATAAACACACATAAGCATAACAGATCTCTCTCTCACTCTCACACACACACAAGTGAAAGTTCAGCTACTTCTCAGCTCAAAGGTATAACAGGCCATAGTTCACTTTTAGAATTAAGTTCAGGTCACATAATACAAAAAATATTTACAAAATAAAATTACAGTTTCTCATACCACACTCTGCATTTCACAAATACCCAATTAATAACTCACAGGAGAACAGTTATCACTGTATGAATAGTTTATTACATGAGAACTAGTTAGCGGTGTGAGGCTAAATCCCTCAAAAAGGTAATAACAGGCCATAGTTCACTTTTGAGAACAACAATGTCAGTCACAAAATTACCTCCAAACTCAAACAACTTGTTCACACCTACATCAAATAACAAAAACAGTCCGCTATTAGCATAGCTCAACCCATCCATTTGATTTACCCACATTAATAATGCATCAAGAGCAGTTTATCTGCTGTATAGCTATAGGGTTTGTTTACGCTGAGCATAGCTTAGCGTGTCCCGCTTATCCCTCCCGACCTGTTTTCCGATGTGTCAGGACAACTAAGCAAAACTTTCCTGTGTTGGCATAACAACTGTTTTTCACACTTCAACCAGCATAGTATGTCAAAACAAGCCTATTAGGTTCAGCTCAACCCCAAGTGGATTTTATGGACCAAATTGCATGATTTAGCCTTTCTCCTGCTTTAAGCATAGGCTCAGCTTTGTTCCCTGCTTAGCATAGCTTATTTCCCCTAGCTTAGCTTAGAGTTTTCACGAGCACACATAGCTTCGCTTTATTTCTTTGTTTGGGCATAGCGCTGTTTTTCCTTCAGTGCAGAAATATTCCCGCATGTAGTCCACTAACGGTCCTCAGTTCACACATTACCATAGCATGGAGTTACTAAACGACCCACCAGTGTCATTTCCATAGCATGGGTCACTAACACCACCAGTGTCATTCCCATAGCATGGAGTCACTAACACCACCAGTGTCATTCTCTCATAGCATGGAATCACTAATACGTCACCAGTGTCATTCCTGCCATAGCATGGAGTCACTAACACATCCAGTGTAATTCCCATAGCATGGAGTTACAAACATTACCAGTGGTCATTTCCCATAGCATGGAGTCACTACACCACCAGTGTCATTCTCATAGCATGGAGTCACTAACATCCACCAGTGTCATTCAGTAGCTCCAGCCAGCATGGAATCACCAACACCACCACCGTCATTCTCATAGCATGGAGTCATTAACACCACCAGTGTCATTCTCATAGATGGATTCACCAACATCCCAGTGTCATTCTCATAGCTGATGGAGTCATGTAACACCACAGGTGTCATTCCCATAGCATGGGAGTCATTAACACCACCAGTGTCATTCACATAGCATGGAAGTCATTAACATCACTAGTGTCATTTGCATAGCATGGAGCCACTAACACCATTAGTGTGTTTCACACAGCATGGAGTCGCTAACACCACCAGTGTCATTCCCATAGCATAGAGTCACTAAAGTTACCAGTGTCATTCCCATAGCATGGAGTCACTAACATCACTAGTTTCAGTCCCATAGCATAGAGTCACTAACACCACCAGTGTCATTCTCATAGCATGGAGTCACTAACATCACTAGTTTCAGTCCCATAGCATAGAGTCACTAACACCACCAGTGTCATTCTCATAGCATGAAGTCACTAACACCACCAGTGTCATTCCCATAGCATGGAGTCACTAACACCACCAGTGTCATTCCCATAGCATGGAGTCACTAACATCACCAGTGTCAATCCTATAGCATGGAGTCACTAACATCACCAGTGTCATTCCCATAGTATGGAGTCACTAACATCACCAGTGTCATTCCCATAGCATGGAGTCACTAACACCATCAGTCATTCCCATAGCATGGAGTCACTAACATCACCAGTGTCGTTCTCATAGCATGGAGTCACTAACATCACTAGTGTCATTCCCATAGCATGGAGTCACTAACACCACCAGTGTCAGTCTCATTGCATGTTCAAAACTATTTCACACAAAACATAAAAAAGAGCAGAAGCTGTATCAGAAGAATGAACTGAACATCTCTAACAATACAACCTCACACAATCTTCATTAAACATACTAATTCATTCTTCATACAAACCTTACACCTCCCTCACACACAACTATCTCTACGTCTGTGTGTGTTTAAGGAGGAGATTTAAATCTAAAATGTAGATCAACATCCACTGGGAGAATATGTATACAAAGACTGGAATTCAGTTACTCACTGTAGTTTCTCCAGTTTAGAGTGTGGATCCTCCAGCAGATCAGAGAGCAGTTTCACTCCTGACTCTCCTGGATTATTGTAGTTCAGATTCAGCTCTCTCAGGTGTGAGGGGTTTGATTTCAAAGCTGAAACTAAAGCAGCACAGCCTTCCTCTGTAATCCTGCACCTGGACAGACTGTAGAGAGAAGAAAAACAATTCAACATCTTTATTAACATAAACACACATAAGAATAACAGATCGATCTCTCTCTCTCTCTCTCTCTCTCTCTCTCTCTCTCTCTTTCTCTCTTACACACACACGCACACGCACACACTCAAATACAACACTGTTGCAGCAGAAACTTGCATGTGAAGGAATGTGTGTGGGGTGGTGCATGACGAGAGAGAGCGAGAGATAGAGAGAGATTATCTTACACCAGTTTCTCCAGTTTACAGTGTGGATTCTTCAGTGCAGCAGAGAGCAGCTTCACTCCTCTATGCTGAAGTCTATTGTAACCCAGGTTTAGTTCTCTCAGACTTGAGGAGTTGGAGCTGAGAGCTGGAGACAGAACTGCACAGCTTTCCTTTGTGAGATTACAGTCACTCAGCCTGAGAGAGAAATGAAGATCTATCAGAAACACTGTCATCTCAAACATTCATGAATTCAGCAGATAACTGAAGACAAGAGACACACACAAGTCACACAAACCACATAACATAGCAATCTTTAACAACTACACACACAAACACACACACAATGACTCTCTCTCTCTCTCTCTCTCTCTCTCATACACAGTGTAACTGCTTCTGTCTTTGTGTACATGACAAACTCCTTAATAAAGCTGAACCTATCTGTCAGTATAGTCTCTTGTAGTGATCTAGCTGTTTTGGTTAATAAAGACTAAATCTCGATCTTGCATATGATTATGAAGACCCATTAGAAGAGGATCCGATAGCATCTGGTTTCTCTCTTAACAGTTGAGACTGGTCCCCTCCCCTAAAGGTCAGGGAATGTGACCCTCAAACCCTTCGAGCAAAGGGGAGGTCTTCGGCAGCTATATTATAACTGTTCACAAAATCCTGAGTGAACGATCAATAACTTTGTTAAAGACAGGGGCTAAACCCCCTGACATGGTCGTGTACCCCCAGTCACCCCGGAGGCTCCAGCACGCCCTGGGACCAAAATCCTGTCTGCTGAGATGTCACGAGATAAGACCCTATTTATGACTTGGAAAACAACGGCTCTCAAGAGACGGTCATCAAGTCGTAAACTTCTCCAAGAAAACAGATCATTCAGACCAAACGTGGCCCTTATCTGCCCCTTCTGCCAGCTAGGGACAGGAACTAGGGGCCTCTCTGTATCAAATCTATCTGCATACTTACAACTTCCAAACTACTAAGAAGATCCTAGAAACAGACTCTTACAGGACTCTCCTGAATCTACATTACCCAGAATCACCCTTGTTAGAATTGTTCTGTTAAATGCTGTTAACATTTGTTGAAGTGTTAACTTGTAATCCAAACCCAGTCAGAATCCAACTTAGAACAATCCTTCGAATATGTTCCTCTTCTTTCTCTCTCTTTATATCTTAGGATTCTTAAACTGTGATCTAGTTTCATTAATCAACATTAGTACTAACTTTCTTCATGCTTAACCTTTTTATAAGTAGTTTAGAACCTCTCATGTGTAGGTATAGTTATTAAACTTGTGTTGTCTGAGTCATGATTCAAAAGACAATCACCATGAATTATGTTTTAAACCATGACTTGCAATTTTACTGTATCCTCTGTTTCACTGAATGCTTTATGCTTTGTTCCAATGTAACCAATCCAACACAGTAGGATTGTGAAAGGTTAATAAGTGGTTGTAACCCGAACACAAAATGGGTATCCTTATTAACCTCAGCATATACAGAATGTTCAAGGTTTCAGATTAACTTCATTCTACTCCTATGTTTTGGCTTACCATAATATGTGTTCATTCTACCCATGAGACGCTTGTTTTACTGAGGATACAACCATGATTTGGAATTCTCAAATGTATGTGAACATGTGACACTCTTGTGGATGAATGAGCAGACTAATGCATATTCATGAGAAGTGACCACGGACCCCTCCTCCGTCCCGCCTTTAAGGCCTCTACTTAAACTCAGGTCACAGACAGTCTTCAGTTCAGTTTTGAGTTTTCAGAGAAGAAGTCCAGTTTACAGACAGATTAGAGTCGCAGCGAAGTCCAGCTCCAGCCGGAGCTCGACTCTCTGAGCTCTCTCAGAGAGCTCTCCCTCTCCAACCCGGCAGACTCCTCCGGGCAGACTCCTCTCTTCTGGACACATGAGAAAAGCTCTCTCCTAGGTCAGCTCGACCTCCCGGCGCTCCAAGACGATGACCGGTGGAAGAGGGGCCCTCTAGAAGCAGACTCAGCCAGAAGCAGAGTCCCTTCAACAGAACCCTCCAAAGAAACCAAGATGTAGCCAGCGTGCGGTCCGCTCACCTGACAACAGAGTCACGGACCGGACAAGCAGCATCGACTGCCAGACGCCAGGACACATGACCAGAGGCTGCACAACCAGAGGCACAACCAGAGGCCGCGAAGAAAAGCTCCACGCCGACCCACTTCCCGGGGAAGACGGCAGGCCAAGCCAAGGCCCAGCCAGCAGTACCAACCCAAACGCATGGGTCAACGGAGGACCACCTCCCGACCAGACCAGCCTGCACGACGCGGTTTCAAGGTGACACAACCAAAGTTCACTTCTGTGGTCCAGTCCTCGGTGCCATGTTTATTGATGCTGTGCCTTATATTAATATTATCTTAGATTCAGATTCTAAGTTCAGTTCTGCTCATTCTCCACAAAACAGTTCCCTCTGAGTTTCAGTAAACTCATGTGGTCTCTTTTGTAGGTGAACGTGATAATTCCAGACTTCCCATTATGCATATCAACCCCATTTATTATTTAATGTTTGTGTTGTTTAATGTGCTGTAAATAAACTGCTTTTCTTAAAAGTAGTCTGGATATATGACTCAATATTGCGACAAGCGTGCAGATCACTAGATGTCTCGGAAATGAACTCTCACCCTGAGATTGGATAATATGGCAATCATGGTTTGTGCTTCAATTAAGCTAAACTATACCCTCTAATATCCTAATAATAATTAATAATTGATTAATCAATTAATTGGTTAATTAATTATACCCCCTGTGATCACTACACTCTCATGAGGACACATTAACCTTAACAAGAACACTGATTCTCTGTTGTATGTATTCATTGTGAGTCCACCCCTACAGGTGAAGCTGATGAGTGAGGATATCTGTGACTTTTGGTAGAAGCACTAACATAGTTGTTTGAACACACACTCATACATACACCTGCCAGCACCCAGACGAGGTTGCCCGAATGTATTTGTTCTGTAATTTGTTGTACCTGCAATTTTGTTTCAGTCTTCAATATGTTTTGAACCAGTTTTATTTAAACTTTCCACTGGACATTTTATATTTTGTATTTTTTGGTGGTATTTCCTGTATACAGTATTAACACAGAGACTCCACTCTCTCACACATACACACTAACACCGGTAATAAATCAGGTCATTACACAAAGTAACTCTCTTTAGTCTGTCTGCCTGAAACACACTAGGAGGAAATTTACATTCTTGGTAAGGAAAGGAGCATCAAAGGCATCAAAACAGCAACACATCAAAAACTACAAACCCTAAATATTCAAATCTATTTCACACAAAACATAAAAAAGAACAGAAGCTGTATCAGAAGAATTAACTGAACATCTCCAACAATACAACCTCACACAATCTCCATTAAACATAATTATACATTCTTCATACAAACCTCACACCTCCCTCACACACAACAATCTCTATGTCTGTGTGTGTTTAAGGAGGAGATTTAAATCTAAAATGTAGATCAACATCCACTGGGAGAATATGTATACAGAGACTGTAATTCAGTAACTCACTCTAGTATCTCCAGTTTACAGTGTGGATCCTTCAGAAGATCAGAGAGCAGTTTCACTCCTGACTCTCCTGGATTACTGTAGCTCAGATCCAGCTCTCTCAGGTGTGAGGGGTTTGACTTCAGAGCTGAAACTAAAGCAGCACAGCCTTCCTCTGTAATCCTGCACCAGGACAGACTGCAGAGAGAAGAAGAACAACTCATCATTATTAACATAAACACACATAAGAATAACAGATCTCTCTCTCACTCTCACACACACACAAGTGAAAGTTCTGCTAGGGTTCTCAGCTCAAAGGTATAACAGGCCATAGTTCACTTTTAGAATTAAGTTCAGTCACATAATAAACTAAAATATTTACAAAATAACAATTACAGTTTCTCATACCACACATCTGCATTTCACAAATACCCAATTAATAACTCCATCAAGAGAACAGTTATCACCATATAACTATAGATTTATTACATGAGAACTAGTTAGCGTGTGAGGCTAATCCCTCCCGACACGCAGCAACATGTCACAGAACAACAAACAAAACTTACCTCAAACTCAAACAACTTGTTCACACCTAAATCACCATATCACAAAAACAAGTCTGCTATTAGCTTAGCTCAACCCATCTTATGATTTACCAACATTGAATTGCATAAGCCTATTTCTGCTTAGCATAGCTTAGTTTTTTCCCACTTAGCATAGCTTAGCTTTTGTTCCGCTTAGCATAGCTTAGCGTTTTTGCCACTTAGCATAGCTTAGCTTTCTCTGTCTGGCATAGCTCTGTTTTTTCCAGCATAGTATGCAAAAACGAGCCTGTAGTTCGACATCTACCATAGCTGATTTTAGTGTAGGGGTAAAATGGCCTCTTACAGATGCAAATGGCGTCGTTAGCCGATGCAAACACCACTATAGCTTCCCAGGCTGTCGAGGTAAGTATGGTAGTAGGTCTCCTGTACTTCCCTGGGTTGCTCACTGTGCTGGTGCTCCTCATGGAAGGATCACAAATTCCAAGGTCTCGTTTTCTTTTCAGGAGGTTTTCTAACTCTCTAATATTTCTAACTATGTAACTAGAGCGAGAGCGAGAGAGAGAGAGAGAGAGAGAGAGGGAGAGAGAGAGAGAAAGAGAGAGAGAGAGGGAGATACACATGTATATCCCACAACTGACAAACCCTGTGATTGGCTGGCTAGATCCACAATGAGAAACCGAATAAATCTAATTTATTCCTAAAACTGTGTCTGTATACTTAAACGTACATGTCAGATATGTCCTGTCATGGTTTTTCCTCCTTTTTATTCATTAAAATACTGTAGCCATCCAATAACTATTGGCACCCCCTGGTTTAAGATGTGTTCTTAAGCCCTCATTAAATTGAGTTTTTTTTTCAAAATAATATAGGACCACGGATGGAAAACAAAAGAGTAAAATCCAACCTTAAAATCCCACATTAAGAAATAATTGTTTAACATCAAATCATGTGTGCCAACAATCCTATGTAGCACCCCCTGAATGTTAATACTATTGTAACAACCCCCTTTTTGCTGCCAACAAAACAGCACGTACATAAGCTTCTCCTATAAATTGTTTCACAAGGATTGGGAAGAATTACAGAAAGAGGGGATCGTTTGTGTGACCATTCCTCTTTGCACATTTCTCCTATAAAAATATCCAGCGGACCTTGGTCCTCCTCCTCTCTCGCTCTCCTCTTCAGCTCAGTGCCCCCGCCCACAGGTTTTTCAAATGGGTGTGAGGTCTGGAGAATTGAGGTGGGGGGGGGGCCCATGGGAGGAGCGTGATTCTGTGTGTGGTGAACCACATTTTTTGTGTAGATTTGGCCATATGTTTTAGGTCAATTATACTTTGCTGAACGACCCAGTGACGAACCCAATCTTCAGCATTTCACGTGGCAGAAACATCCGCACCAGATTTTGTTTTAAAAAAATTGGGTCCTAGGTATTTCAAAGCATTGTCATGCTTGCCATTGCACCCTAACAAGGTTCCCAGGGCATTTGGACAGAGAAACAGGCCCACAGCATCCACTGTTCCTCCCCCCGGATTTCACAAGTGGGCATGAGGTTGTGCTTTTCTTCTGCATACTCAGCTCTTTGTGTTACGCCAGACTCACACTTAGAGAAGTTGTTGCCAAAAAGCTCTATTCTTTGGGTTTCATCATCTGGACCCAAAGCAACACGGTCCCACAGTTTAAGTCTCCAGTACCTGACCGCTTAGCAAACTCCGTAAACATTTGCGTTTATGATTGTGAGTGAGAAAAGGTTTTTTCCTGCATGCCTTCCTAAAACAGCTTTGTTTGGCATGTAGATTAGCGCCTGATTGGTTGTTTTGGAGACTTTGTGACCCCAAGAAGCTATCCACTCTTGTTGCAAGTCTGTACCAGTGTAGCTTTCGGAGAACTTTTTTTTATTTTCTCTTGTCGTCCTCCTCACTGGTGCTGGTGGTGGCGTCCCGTCCCCAGGCTTGTTTACCCCACTGTTCCAGGTTGTTTTTAAAACTTCTTAATAATTCCTCTGGACAGTAGATCATGGACGGTGTAAAGGCGAGTGGCGTATTTCTGGTGCATTTGTGCCTGACTTGTGGAGCGTCAACACACATCTGCCTTACTTGAATGGTATGTTCCCTCTTGTCTTTTGCCCATGTTGAGGAGAAATGGCCTCTGTGTCCCACGATCATATTTATACCCCAGGGAAACAGGAAAGTTGTGAATTACTATTAAATGTTCCTACTACTCTGATCAACTTCGTAACGTACTGTAGAAGTGAAGATATAACTTTTATTTAAATTTATTTCCTAAGAAATTGTTAGGGTTGACATAACTGTACGAAACAGAGTGTGATATTTATGATAGACATATTCTTTCTTAGTCAGGTGATTTTATTTCCCCCCTAAAATTCACTTGAGGTAAAGGTTGGCATTTTAACTCTTTTCTTTTCCATTGTGTCCCTATATTTAATTTTGAAAAAAAAAACTCATTTAGTTGAAGCTAAGAACACATCTTAACCAGGCGGTGCCAATAATTATCCGGAGGGCACTGTATGTGTATGCGTGTGTGGTTGGTGTGTCGTGGGTGGGGTTGTTAAAGTAAAATTGAACATCTTTTTAGGTTTTGAAGTTTCCGTCTGTGTGGTTTATCCAATTGACAACTCTGGCGATTCTTTCGATTGTTATTCAGTGGAGTCGTTATGGATAGAACCAGCACACCAACGTTTCTTCACAAACCACAAACCGTTCTAACACAGGCCATTTATCTACAATCAGTGCTGTATTTCTCTCTGCTGTTCACCTAAACACTGGAGGAACCACTATGAGCGTCAAGTGCATATATACATATTAAAATAGTGTGGAGTCGGTGTGGAAGAACACATGGTAAACACTGCACATACAATGTTTGCCCACTCGTCACTGACGAATGGAGGTCACCAATAACTAATAACCAAAAACGACACTACATACTACATGGTAGATAGTCCACACGCTATCTCACCGTACATAGACTCATCTTAATAAACAAAAGGAATGACAACAGCAGTTGAAAGGGTGGGATGTGGGGTTGGAACGTGGGACTGCTCTAAATACCATGCTCCTACTGACATTGCCTAGTGCGATTGAATAAGACTCTCTCATAAATGACCATGCAAAAATTTACAACAGCTCTTTTATTTAGGACTATATAGAATTATGACATGTCATTATGCCTTCTTGTTTCAGCAACTTTCAGTCGGTACCCTGTCTGTGTCACTCACAGCTTTGAATGTATAGTTACTGAGACCTTATCAACTCAAGTCAAAGTTGGCTTTTAAATTGTCATTACGTGCCGCTCTGTTCCAAAGTTACAGCAGTGAATATGAAAAATTTAATTTTTTTCCAGAACAAGGAGCCACATGGAACAAAACAAGAACATAAAACAACAGCAGACAGACTGCAGGAAGTGCAACATGCAAGACAATAAAAACAATAAAGAAGACTCCTGGACAGAGGTTATTACAAGTGTAAAGTGAATCTCAAAGGTGCATAGATTATTAACCTGCTGTTGTCCCTATATGCAGACAGCATACAATCACACATTGAAACATAAACCACCAGCCACTGAGGTAGTGAAGGGTGGAAATGTGTATAAATAAAGAGTAAATAGGATTGGAGACAGATTTTAAAATTGCTAGGGGTTCGTGGTTGGTGGGGAGGTTTAGTTCCAGTCACACATGAAACTAGTAAGCATTGTTTCTGACCACTAAAAGGAACAGGATGTGTGGTTTCTGTACGATGTCGGTAAACCAGTCTATCTTTATTCTTTAGCTAGGTGTCTCGTATATGCACAACCCATACATGACTGGGGTGGAAGGTCAGGTAATCTATGTGGTCCTGTTTAAATGAGTGACAGTCCAGTGCCAGGAACTCTGTGAGAGCGATGGGCTGAGCTCCTGACCCGGGGTTTATCCTCCCAAGCCGACGCCTCGCTGGTGAGTCTATTAGCACATTAATAAATATAAACGAGAGATAAATGGTTGTTCGACTGTTGTGCCAAAGGTTTTGGGTGGGATAAGCATGTCTGTAGGTCAGTTGTACTAAGCACGGTTGTAAGTCACTCTGGATAAGAGCGTCTGCTAAATGCTAAATGCCTTAAATGTAAATGTCTGAGGTGCTGGGAAGATTATGCAAGCAAGTCTAGGTTCATCTTCCTGGTTGTACTGATGATATTTTCAAATTTGAACAGTGCAGGATTTAGTTTTTAGTAAAGTCAGATATTCTTCAGTAAAACACAGAATGTTTTTCATTAATTAAAGAATTAATTTTTGGGCTCTATCATCTTTAGTAGAAGATATTAACCAAGTTTCGTCTCTTTTCAGGAACCTGCAGGCCGTGTCTCCTTCAGAGAACCTCAGCTGGTCTCAGATCTGTCCATCCTGGAGGAAACATCACCCTGCACTGTGACATCACTGTGGAGTATGCAACAGATGTTGGTACCCACCAGAAAGTCAAGAAGGAGATGAAGCGGCTGATTACAGCTTATAGAGAAGGGAAACTTAGTAAATCATTGGTCCCTGAATTATAATCTAAATGAAGATCACTATGATTTGGAATTAATGAAACCCCCGTTCATTAGATGTTTATGAGGGTTGGTGTTAATGAAACTGATCTGGGTCTGTATTACTGTGGAGGACGAAACAACACACAGCACATCCTGTTTGGAAAAGCCATCAGACTGAACCAAGGCATTCGGCCGCTCACAGGTCTGGTGACTATTCGAATGCGAGTCCTACACTCTCTCTGACTGAGTACCTCGAACCATGTGTATTGTACTCCCAGACCTTAAAATACTTATAAGTCGCACGCTCTATTAATGTATTCATTCATAAACGCACTCAATCATATCTATACATACACACCTCTGCATTTTTATTATGAAGAAACCTCGTAAAAAACAACTTTACAGTAGAAGCTGAAAACATTCTTTACTTTCAGCCTAAGTGAATGAAATAAGATTTGAATATTTCTAGATCCATTTTGGGGTCCAGTGTTTATTGATCCCCAGTCGAATCCGCCATGAAATTATTTTTTTATAATTTTTTTTTGTAAAAGGAACAAAGACAGATGTCAGGGTTTTATAATCACAATAATAAATCATTATATATGTATATATACACCTCTTAAATAAATAACCAACTAACTCGTAATGTTTGAGATTAGCTCAGCTCTCCTCCATGTCTTTAGCATTGTGGTATAATAGCTTTAGTCAATAAACCAATAAAGTAAATTCCGCTTAACTGAAGTACTCTGGGTTGATGGTTTCAGTTTAGATCAGGCACAGTAAAGTAAACATCAACCTGCGCTATACAGACATTAACGTGGCCATAAGGCATGTGGGTACAAGTACACTCTACCTCATGTTTACTTTTTTAATAGTTCAACCTATGGTTATCCCAGAAACTACCACGCTGGTTATTAAGATTCTGTTGAGAAGATCAAAGATCTCCGAGGTTTTACAGGTCCATGCCAGACGTCCGAAATTATACAATTCTCGCTTCCTCCCTCTGATACACTGCTAACCACTCCCCCTCTCCCGACACACTGCCGCAGATAGTGATAACCCTCCCCCTCTCTATGTCCCCGACCCGCCGGACATGTGATCCTCATCCCCATCTATAAACAAAGGTGAGTTCCTTCCAAAACGCAACTTCCTTTATGCAAAAACACACAGCTCCCCTTCTTTATGACCCTAACCCTCCTCCTTCTAGATATCACTCAAAGAACCCTTGCACCCCCAAAGGGGGTTTCCCCCCTTTTTCGCCAAGACGCCCCGCGCCTCCTATCTTCCGTTGTTTGCATCATAAAACCTCATCATCACCCGCTCGCCCACCCGTGCCGCATTTGACTGTACAGAATTCCCCCCGCCCCCAGTGTACAACGTCTCCGAGAATGTCCAGTAGATGGTTTTTATATGAAGCCATTTCAGGTATGAAATCAGTTTTGGCTTATTATAGGTAAAGTTGTCTGGTTATAAAAGCCTATGCGCCTCGCGTCTCTGACTGTTCCTAGAAGAGCCATCTTTTTTCATCCACCCCCTCATGTGTCACTACTTTTAGGTGGCAGTCTCTGTTTGATTTGATCGGAGCACGCCCCGGTAACTGAACTAATGTTGAACAGAGAAGAACCACTGTACGTTATAGTGAAAGCAGAGGAAGTCTTTATTACTGATGTAAAATAAGTAGTAACTAGTGCCCTTTCCCTAAATTAATGGCGACTTCCTGGTTAAGATTGTTTCTTTAGCCCTCTAATAAATGACGTTTCTGTTCTAAAATAATATAGGACCAACGATGGAAAATAACGAGTTAAAACTCCAACTTTTAACTCAAAGGAATTTTAAACAAGGGGCGGAATTAAAATCCCTGACTAAGTAAATAATTATTCTTCATAAAATCACCTGTTTCGCACAATATGGACAACACCCCTAACCAAATTCTTAGGAAATACATTTAATAAAAGTATTTGCTGGTCACTTCTTACAGTTAGTTTACAAAAGTTGATTAGAGTAATGTAGGAACAATTTAATTAGTAATTCACAGACTTCCTGTTTCCCCTGGGGTATAAAAAAGATGACGTGACACAGGAGGCCATTTTCGTTTCAACATGGGAAAGGGCCCAAAGGAACATACCATTCAAGTAAGGCAGATGTGGGTGGACCTGTCACAAGTCAGGCAATGGCTACAAGAAAAATAGCCACTCGCCTAAACACTGTCCATATCGCCTTAGGAATTATTAAGCAAGTTTAAAACACTGGACAGTTGGTAAACAAGCCTGGACGAGGAGCCCCCACGCACAGTGAGGAGGATGATAAGAGAAATAAAAAGTCTCCAAAAGCTCACGTGTTTACAGAATTGCAGACAAATGGTAGCACAAGTCTCCAAACAACCATCACGGCGCTATCTACCATGCCAACAACTGTTTGGCAGGCATGCACGGAAAAAACCTTTTCTCACTCACAATCATAACGCAAACTTTGGAAGTTTTGCTAAGGCGTACTGGGCCACTCAACTGGGACCGTGTGCTTTGCGTCAGATGAAACAAAGTATAGAGCTTTTGGCAAGAATGCTCTAAGTGGATCTGGTGATAACACAATATGCTAGAGTATGCCGAAACTCGCACCTCATGCCCCTGTGAGCATACGGGGGCGGTCAGTGCATGCTGTGGGCCTGTTTTCTCTTCCAAAGGCCCTGGGAACCTTGTTAGGGGTGCATGTGCATCATGAATGCTCGAGGAATACCAAGGAATTTTCAAACAATCGGTTGATTCTGCCGAAAGCTGAAGATGGGTCCGTCACTGGTTCTTTTCAGCCCTGATAATTGGCAACCTAAACACCTGCCAAGTCTACACAAAACGGTCACCACACACCAGAATCAAGCTCCTCCCATTGGCCATCTCAGTCCCCTCAGACCTCAACCGCATTGAAAATACTGCTTTGTGTTAGCTGAAGAGAGAGTGCCAGAGGAGAGGGCTCCTAGGTCGCTGGAGGACGTATAGAGAAGAATGTGCAAAGGAGGAATGGTCAAGGATCCCTCTTCCTGTATTCTCCCATCTCTGTGTAATCATTATAGGAAGAAGATTAGGTGCTGTTTGTTGTGCAAAAGGGGGTTGTACAAAGTATTAAACGATCAGGGGGTTCCTAATCTTGTGGCACACATGACTTTGATGTTAACAATTATTATCTTAATGTTTTTCTCTACTGAATAATTTCACTTGAGTTAAAGGTTGGATTTTACTCTTTTGTTTTCCATCGGGGTCCTACTGGATAAACGCAATTTTGAGAATCTAAAGACACATCTTAACGCAGGGGCGTGCAAATAATTATGAGTGCACTGTAGTTTAT
>JAMWET010000856.1:0-44930 GCA_024036415.1 Prochilodus magdalenae
AAAGTAACAAGATAAGGGATATATAGATGAGATATCGTCATCAGAAAGTCCAAGAGCCGTCTAAGCTCTTCTCGACCGTCCCAGGAGTACTGGGCCCGGAACCCGAACCCGATTTACATTCTCAGTAAAAGATATACAAATAAATGACTGCACACCACACATACATGTGCATCTCTCACTCAGTCACTCATTCACTCATTCACTCACTCACTCACTCACTCACTCAGCTGGCCACCCATCATGGGTGTGGTCCCATTGCTGTGTTTTCTTCTGGTCACCAGCCATGGTGGTCTATTCTAACTGCTAGTTAAATGCTTTAAAACTCACTAAACACTTCACACACCTAAATCACACCACCTGGGCTAAGCCAACCGATTATACAGTGCATTAACCCTTCCCTACTAAAATGTCCCTGTACAGTACTTTCAAAAAACCAGATACCCCGCTCATTTACAGTTTCCCTAGAAGAAGTAGAAGATACATGTTTAGCCTTTAACACTAAATATCATGATTAGTGTTTAATATGTATCTAGCGTAGGGAAGTAATAAGGAGGAGCTATATTGTATGAGATCCAAATTTGGAACGTCTTGCAAGAACGGAGTCATTTTCGGTGCTGGGTAAGTTTCCTGAATAGCATCTGTGGGACCAACTTGATTGTTGTGTTCCCTCTACGGATCCTCCCCCACGCAGCCAGTCTGTAGATCCCTTAAAACAGACAGTGATATGAATAAAATGTCTGTATTAATAAGCACGAAGCTTTGATGTATAAAAAATGAAAGTGAAAAGTATTCAACAGAGTTCTGTTCTTATATCCCCTTATCTTATATCTCAGATAGGCCATCACAAAGTCTACACTCATCGTCAAACTAATAGCTGCAGCCGGAAGGGCTTCCATGTTTGTTAACCCCACTTGCTAGACGTCTCGGCAATAAACATCATTCACCAGAACACATTCTTCTCCAGCAGCCTTTTATACAAATAGAAATAACTAGAAAAGTGCACTTCCTGAAGGAAACGCAGAATGATTGTGCAGCTCTAATGGTTCCCGCTTCCTGCTAGGCTGTTGCTAGGCTGTGGTTGCTGTGGGAGGAGTGAGGGATCAATAAATGACACATAGAGGAGTGCAGGTCAGTAGGTCTGAGGATCTGCCCTGAATAAGAACATGACGTCTGGTGTCTGTAGGCTGAAGGAAACAGAGTTTGGTCGGGGCTGATAATGAATGAGAGTCTAGAAGAACTACTTCTCCTGTGGTCTGCAGTATTTCCTATGGTTGCATATACTGTATATCCTCTGTCATATCCATTCTGCTCTAGCAAATGTAAATCTAACTCTAATAGTGACTGCTGGCAGGAAGTGGCTGCAAAGAGTCTGTGACCACCTGTGATAGTAAAGCAGGCCACGGATGTGAGATGGTGTGAAAAGCTTGGAGATGTGTGAGTCACACGGTGCCAGTGCAGAAGCAGGTTTGCCTGTGGTGTGATGCCCTTAGTCTTTATGGGGATGTTCTACTCCACTGTGGTTAAGATTGTTTTTTTGGTAGTAGATGAGAGTCTAGGGGAGGGAATGAGGATGAATAAATGACACATAGAGGTGTGTGGGTCTATATAGCTGTGAATTATAGTTTGGGTATCTGACCTGTGTGAGTACATGCAGTTTGACCTGTTCTGCAGGTTAAGGAAAACTATAGTGACTGTATTGGACCAAAAACCAAAAAATGAATGGGACTCTATAGGAGGAAAAATCGGTTTTACTATGCAGACACCGTGCTCCCACTCACAAAACTGTATACGAACAAACATGCCTGATTAGGCTGAATATTTTGGAGTTTGTAACGGTGTCAATATCTCAAAAATTGCGGGACTGTGGAAAAATCACATCGAGCAAGAAGAAGAAACAGAGGAAGAAGAAGAAGATATAAATCAGATAACTCCAACTCCATGTTTGTACCTTGAAAAGCAATGCAAGCAAAGAACCCTTTAATTTAAGCCCAACATCGTTCTGTGGCATTTCCCCCCATAATACTTTGACTATAATAGTTCAGTTCTGGACGTGAGTGGGTTTATTATATTAGTAATACAGAGAAACATAATAACAACTTTAGATTTTGTCAATAGAAAATACAATGACTTGTATGACTTTTATAGTGATACTGGATTATCATATAGCTCCTGAATGGCATGTAGACTGGAACTTCAGTAGAGCACCACTGAAAGAGCCTCCCATTCACAGCTCATATACTTCCATTCCAGGGGTTAAACCCTCAGATTCCCATCAGCCATCGATAGGATGGTGCCTCTTGTGGTTGTTGGCATCTATGATCAAACCATGGCTATATATGGTGATGAGTGTTTCGTCCTCTTCCTGTTGGGTGCAGGTTTTGTTTGTTGCTTGGGCCTTGCTGTATATTTTGAAGGGGAACTCCACCAGTGTTTTTCAATGGAATGGTGATTCAGGGCTGACACTGAATGTTCTATTATATAGAGTCAGATTAATTAATGCATTGTATGGGGTTCTGAATATGTGTGGTATAGAAGTACATGCAGGGTGTGGTGAGGCAGAATAGTATGGATTTCAGTGTGGGTCTGTCAGACTGTTCAGTATAGAGAGAGTGAAAGGAGTGAAGAGCCTCAGTAGTGACTTACCTCTGTGTTGAGGATCTGCTGTATGTGTGGGGGAGGTTTTATTCACTTTCTCAGCAGCTTTAACTTCTATATTCTCCTCAGTCACTGTACCGGAGCTCCTTTTGGTGCTTCTGGTCGCTGCATCCTCATTGGTGTAAATGCCTTCATACGATTGTCCACTGCTGTCTGACCTTCTTCTGTGGTCTGCAGTAAATCCTGAGTTTGTATATATGTCCTCTGTCATATCCATTCTGCTCTAGCGGGTATAACGCTAACTCTGATAACTCTAATAGTGACTCTGCATGTGCTGCAGGTCAGCTTAATGCTACTGCTGACAGGAAGTGACTGCAAAGAGTCTGTTACCACCTGTGATAGTAAAGCAGGCCACGGATGTGAGATGGGGTGAAGAGCCTGGAAATGTGTGAGTCACATGGTGCAGTGCAGAAGCAGGTTTGCCTGTGGTGTCATGTCCTTGATCTACTCTTTGGGTAACGTCCTCACAGAGTCTTTATGGGGGTGTTCTACTCCACTGTGGTTAAGGGGGTTTGGTAGTAGATGGTTGCTGGGTTACATGTATGGAGGTCTCTCTGTCCTCTTATCAGGGTTGGGTTAGGGTTGGGTTTGCAGGACTGTTCATACTGTGATCAGCTCAGGGACAAACAATAACATTAGCCTTTTAGTTTCGCCTGCCTGGTAAATTATATCTCAGTGTGCACTATATTGCCAAAAGAATTCACTTCCCCATCCAAATCAGGTGTTCCAATCACTTCCTGGTCACATAGGTACAAAACCAAGCACCCAGTCATGCAGACTGCTTCTACAGACATTACTGAAAGAATGGGTCGCTCTCAGTAGCTCAGTGAATTCCAGCGTGGTACTGGGATAAGATGCCACCTGTGCAAGTCCAGTCATGAAATTTCCTCACTACTGCAACTCAGCCACAAAGTGGTAGACCACATAGAATGACAAAGAGGGGTCAGCGGATGCTGAGGTGCATAGTGCACAGAGGTCGCCATCTTTCTGCAGAGTCAATCACTACAGACCTCTAAACTTAATGTGGCCTTCAGATCAGCTCAAGAACAGTGTGTAGAGAGCTTCATGGTAATGGCTGAGCATCTGATTTTGGACTATTTCATGCTTCCAACTCTATGGGAACAGTTTGGGGATGGTCCCTTCCTGTCCCAACGTGACTACACACCAGTGCACAAAGCAAGGTCTATATGCATGAGCGAGTTTGGTGTGGAAGAACTTGACTGGCCTGCTCAGAGTCCTGACCTCCACCTGATAAAACCCCTTTGGGATGAATTAGAGCGATGCCTGCGGGCCAGGCCTTCTTGTCCAACATCAGTGTCTGACCTCACAAATGAGCTTCTGGAAGAATGGTTGGGAATTCCCATAATCCCACATTCCTAAACCTTGTGGAAAGCCTCCCCAGAAGAGTTGAAGCTGTTATAAGTGCAAAGGGTGGAACATCATATTAAACCCTGTGGATTAAGAATGTAATGTCACTTAAGTGCATATGAGTGTGAAGGCAGACGAGAGAATACGTTTGTCCTGATATTGTGTGTAACACTGATTGGTCCTCAGTCAGGGTTTATACTGGTCACTGGTGCCCTCTAGTGGATCATTATGGTGTGACACCACATGTGGGTTCCTGAGGCCTCGTGTGCTGTACTCTAGTCCTGATGGGCCGCAGCACTCCAGAGTTTACCATTCTACCTGATTTCATTCAGCTGTGCATTAGGAAGACCTTTGGGGGTTGATGTCAGCAGTAGAAGAGGGAAATATCTTCAGAAGCACGGCCTACCAGGAGCTGATATAGTCGCCCCTGTCTTAGAAGGTTATGAAATATGGAGTATCTGTCCTCTCATGATCAAACTCATGTATTTTGACACTTGTAGTTGTTATTGTCCTATTAGAGCTCTTCACTGGAGCTGGGTAAAATGTAATTTCTGGTCATTTTGGATCCCTCAGTTGAGCGGTAGTCTAGATGTGGAGGTGCTACACCTCTGGTAAGAGAGACTTGTTGTTGTTAACAGTGTTATTATTGTTAATCCAAGACGTGTTACGTGGTGATTGTGTTTCATTGCACTCTCTGTGGGTTATGTTGTGTGGTCATATGGTTGGCCAATAACATGAGCATTTGTCTGAATGCACGATGTTTCCCTCTGGTTCTTCTTCTCCTAGAGTTTACATTTGGTGTCAGAAGTGAGAAATCAGCCTCCCCCTAATAGACTGGAGAGGAATAATGCTTCATGAAACTCATAGATGGACAGCGAAGAAGAAACAGCGCAGCAAGGTTCAGCAGGGGAGCTTACCTGGAGGACAGCATAAGAGGTGGTAATGTGGGCATCTGGGCAGCAGCAAACCTGGTGGGATCTCCAGCATTCAGGAAGACAGAGTAGGAGGAGTTAACTTCCTGAGCATGCTGCTACCAGAGGAGCTAAGATTGTATGTGTGGATCTACGCATTGGCCAGCCTTCAGTGCACAATGGCCAAGGTGGACAAGTATGGAGTTGTAGAGGTTCCTAATGGTGTCCTGCAATAATCCGTCCCCTGCAGCCTCAACCTTCTGAGTCACTCTGTGACAGTCTGGCACGACACCATTGCAGTCTTGGGTGATGTTGATGTTGTGTTAGGGTCAGTCGTTGTAACGGTCAGTGTGCATGTAGTCCAACGTTGTGCAGCCGTCTGCCAATGGTGCTGGCTCTTAACAGGATGACTCATGAAGTGCATCACTGTTCGCTGAATGTCTGCAGTAGTGGCTGTTGGGACAGCAGGTACTGTACAGCAGGTATAGTGTTAAATTCCATACCAGTGTGAGCGTCTGTCTGAAGCAGTTACGTCCCGGTGTCCATAGAAATTCAGTTTGTTTAAGGTACACAGGATAAATACACTCTGTGGCAAATTCGTTTCTAATACTACTCCAGTGTGGTTCAGGTGGTCCAGTAGTAGAAGCTCAGTGTGCTGGTTTAGCTACATACATTTATGGGTATTTCACAAAACACGATTTCTGACCTAGCCAGGTAACGTAAGCTCAAAGTTCAGGACTGTCCAGTTGGAATGTTCTCGAATTGGGCAAGCTTGGCTTTAGGCTTTAGTTGTGGCTAAACTGAGAAATCCTGCTTTGTAAAAATACACCCCTGTCCCCCAGGTCTCTTTATCCTCTTATCAGGATGATCCTATGCAGAGAATCAGTGCAGTGATAAACAACACCATTAGCTTTGTAGTTTCCCCCCCTCGTGCCTGATAAATCATAAAGCAGTGTTGCCTGCAGGCCGGATTAGAAGCTGTGATCAGTTTTTATTTAAGATGGTTAGTGGTGCCCTCTAGTGGATCATTGTTGGTGTGTGACACCAAATGGAAATTATATGATGCTGAATGTGAAGGTTCCTCAGACCATATGTGTGGTACTTTAGTCCTGGTGGGGCCAGAGCAACCGCAGAGTTTAACATCCAGCCTCATTAAAACTGGGATTCAACATGAGCTGTAGTCTTATTCCTTAATGAAAGGCCTAGATTATTTTATGATATTTAGACGTTTTAATCTGTAATGATTTATAGAAATGTGAAAGTTATGGAGTCTGGCTGCTCACTGGGTCTTTGCTGTTTGTCTTCTGATAGTGAAAGGTTATTTCATTAAGACTTTAATTTAAATAAATCAATTATTTTTTTGTGAGAAAATAAATCTTCCCTCATACACAGTCATGTGATGTTATTGACACTGATCATGATCAAGGTGGTCCGCTAGATTCTCAGTTGGGTTTATGTGGAACTTCTAGCTGTGTGACGTGTGGCATTGTCTTGCTGGAAGATCCCATCACAAGCAGCATGTATGGGTGTACATAATCTATTAGGATGGATTCATAACAAAATGGGTTGAGAGTTCTTTCCACATGGATGAGTGGCCCAAGAGAATACCACGAAAACGGGACTTCCTTCATGAGCTATGCACTGCCACCATCGAAAATAGAAAGTGGTCATAATATTGTGAGTCAGCTGTATTTATATTATGCCTAGTCTCTAGTGATCAAGCTCTCAGTTGGATTCTGTCGTGTTTTGGACACGACCCTTTTAGACTCTTGACATGATCTCTACTAGTCATGGTCTTGGACTGGTTTGGAATAAACCATAGTGAACATAGTGGTTTCGACAACAGTATTGTGTAGTTGATGTTTGGTGCCCTCTAGTGGTTGATTGTTATGGGACACCCAAATTTGGCCTGCTCAATTAATTAATTTATTTATTTATCATTTAATAGTATTCATAGTATTATGCATAGTATTAGTAGTAAAGTAATAAAACATCAATTAAATAAATGAACACATTTTAGTGGACTTTAATATGAGTACATTTATTGAACATTGTGTACATTAATCATATATAAAGATTTAATTAATATTTCCTTAATAATATACACATCTTCTGTAGATCATCATTAACTTTCAGAAACAAGCTTGGGACCTATCTTTTTATGAACTTGTCATCATCTTTAAACTGACATCATTTTACGGTTTAGAGGTTTCTGAATCAGATTCTGTGAGTTTACTGGACTGTTAATCTCTAAAATACACAAATAAGGTCACCGGACAAAAAATGAGCCCCCTGTGACTGAAACGTACCAAACACGTAACACCTCCACCAGCACCAACAACAGCTGTGACTGGGTTTAACCTGGACTGGACAAGTTTCTGGATGTAGGCCATATCAGTGTTCGGAGACTGCTGCATTATAGAATCGTGCAGATGAAGTCAGATTTTGGTGGATGCCTTCCCTGACACAATTCCGAAACATAATTCCCTATAGACAGAATTCCCAGCCACTGCTGGTAGACCCTTATAATCGTACGCTTCCATACACCTGCAGATTCAGCTACTTCCTCCACACTATGGTCTTTACTGCCCAAATACAGTCACTCCTTTTAGCCAATCAGTAACATCTGCTCTGGAGCCATTTACCACACATGGAGTGAGACATTCCCTACACTGTAGCACCTCTTCCTAATCTATGGATCCCATCACCCACACCCCTCAGGTATTTATAGCCCCATCATCCTCATGCAGCGCCATCTGCAGGAGCCTGAAGTTACTACCACCTTATAGACACAAGGTGACTGATTTTTTGCCTGGTGAGTTTAATAATTGCGAGTGACAGTAATGAATTAAATACACATATACTGTTATTCATAAACACGCTGGAGATAATTCAGATTAATGTTCCCTCACAGATCCAAACAAGCTGCTGATATTCCTCTATTTACAGCCCTTATTCTAATACCCTCTCAGTTCTGAACACTCTTCTCACAAACCCCAACAAACCGGTCACTACAGGGATAATCAGCCCAGTTATATACAGGATCAGTCCCCTCTCCAACTACGACACAGTCCTCGTCTCCTACTCTACTGTTAGGTTCCCCACTTCTCCAGAACCTGAAAGAGAGAACCAGAGAATCCCCTGTGTTTTATCAGCGCAAAGAGGAGTAACTGGATCATCACCAGAGTTAACTTTGGTCTCTTACTTAGTGGTCAGTGCTGAGCCGTCCACCCATTTCCAGAGGTCCTCTCTGTCTCTGTCTGTCAGACCAATCCAAGCTCTCTGACCTCTTCTCAAGCGTTCAGTAAAGTCCTTTTAACAACCAGATGTACATTCTCAGTAACAGAGAGACGAATAACACACAAGGACTGCAAACAAACACACATCCTTCTCTCTCTCTTTTTCTCTCTCTCTCTCTCTCTCTCTCTCTCTCTCTCTCTCACCTGTTCTTGTCTGCTGTTGATGATCACCAGGTCTGCTCCTCTCTGTCTGCAGTCCTGTCTGCTCTCACTCCAGCTCTTCTTTTCAGTAGAGATGTAGTAAATACTGGTGTCGAAAAACGTCCAGCACTGCTGCAGTTCCCTCTCTATAACACACACACACAAACATAGAGATTCATTATAGACTGTAATATCAGATATATTATTATCTGTAGCATGTGACTGTGATTTATCCATATACATAACTCACAGAAAGCTCCCTGCATTAGCTACAGAACACTATTTTAATGTTTATGTCAAAACTATTTGAGACACAGGATTAATGTATGAAAATCAGATTTTAAGACTGATATCTTATTATGGTGGAGATAGCTAGGTAAGGGAGAGAAGATAGCTAGGTAAGGTGGAGATATTAGCTAAGGCAGAGATAGCTAGGTAAGGTGGAGATATTAACTAAAGGCAGAGATAGCTAGGTAAAGCAGAGATATTAGCCAAGACAGAGATAGCTAGGTAAGGTGGTGATAATAGCTGAGGCAAATATTGCTATGTAAGGTGGAGATATTAGCTAAGGCAAAGATATTAGCCTAGGTCGAGATAGCTAGGTAAGGCAAAGATATCTAGCTAAGGCAGAGATAGCTAGGTAAGATGGAAATATTAGCTAAAGCAGAGATAGCTAGGTAGTGTGGCGATATTAGCCTAGGCAGAGATAGCAAGATAATACAGAGATATTAACGAAGACAACACATAAATCAGCTATCAACCGGAACATTAGGATTTCAGAAACTTGCAGATGGAGTGACCAGGTGTAAACAGGTCTTTAACTAGTCACTACTAAACGAGTTAACCATCTTAAACCCTAGAGATGATTTACTCACCCAGATCAGAGACCTTCTGCTGACACTCGCTCTGATTCTGAAGCTGTTGGTCTCTCTCTTTAGTCAGGTTGGTGTTACTGGTCTGTAACTGGTCTCTCTCTTTAGCTAGGCTAGTGTAACTGGTCTGTAACTGGTCTCTCTCTTCAGTCAGGTTGGTGTAACTGGTCTGTAACTGGTCTCTCTCTATAGTGAGGTTGGTGTTACTGGTCTGTAACTGGTCTCTCTCTATAGTCAGGTTGGTGTTACTGGTCTGTAACTGGTCTTTTTCTGTATTCAAGTTGTTCAACTGGACCCACAGCACTATGATGGCGATCAGCAGGAGAACACACAGCAGCCCCAGACACACTGCAGCCAGTCTGTAGATCCCTGAACACAGATAGAGAGAGTGGAAACAATGCACACACAGAATGCTATATGACATTTGTAGATTATAACTGTATGTCTACAGTTATACGGTCTATGTCTTCACTGTGCATAGCTAAATACCTTGTATAGCTTAGTAGGGGCTGGGCAGGCTGAGGCAGACACACCAGTGTGAGTGAACCAGAGTGGTTTATTAATTTATACATAATAAATAACCTGAAATGAACTTAAATATGGCTCCCACCACGCACTTACGGGCCGCCGCTACACTTGATAAAGGCATAATGCTCAACAGGAAGTATTCATGTTTCAGTGCTGTTGCAAATCTTCTAGTCAGAAAAAAACAAAATAAATTAAATTAATATAAAGAGTAAAAGTTTAAAATACAGTTCAAAAGAATAGTTACATAAGTAGTGTGGTTGATTCATGTGACATAAGCCGGACGGGCCTCATCAGCGAGCAGTGATGCCTCCATGAGTCATCCTGTTAGTGCCAGCACTATTGGCAGACGGCTGCATGATGTAGGACTACATGTACACAGACCGTTATGGCGATTGTCCTTAACACCAATGTCAATGTCACCCAAGACTGCAATGGTGTCATTCTTGAGTGACTCAGAACAGTGAGAGACTCTGCTTCTGTATGTGTAGCTTAATAAATATTGATCATATCAGTCTAAATGTATCATTTATTGTTCATGGTAACCTTTATCTTCCTTTCTTATAGCACTCCAATCCCACACCTCCTGGGTGCAGCTGTTGTTTTGATAATGGGTGTAGATTAACAGCTCATGGCAGCTTAGAAAGCAGTAGGAGCAGGTTCTCTGTCCAGATTTCTAAAAGAGTTGATTTCTAAGAAAGATCTAAGGAAAGTCAGCACATGTTATTAACTGTGTCACATTCAGGTTTAACAGTTCATGACCAACTGTAGGTACGTCCGTATGTTCTTGTTGATTATAGTTTTCTCCAAATACCACTACAGAGCAGGGAGCTACATGGAGTGAGCCACACTAAGAGAGCCTCTCATGGCCATATACTTCTGTGGTTTAAAGCCTCAGATTGCCATCAGTCATCACCAGCATGGCGCCCTCTTGTGGTTCACAGCTACTACATTCATGCAGATCTCTATCTGTGTGTGTGTCTGCGCATGTATGATCAAACCATGACTGTATAAGGTGATGAGTGTTCAGTCCTCTTCCTGTTTGGTTCATGTTTTTTGCTCTGGGTCTTCCTGTATATTTGAAGGGGAACTCCACCAGTGTTTCCAAATTTCTGCATAAAAGTCATTCAGGGTGATCTGATGTGGAATGTTCCATCATATAGAGTCAGAGTCGTTCACAGTGGTGGTGACAGGAGCAACATCACGGAGAACATTGTGTGGTTATGATTATATATAGAGAGCTACATGCAGGGTGTGGTGAGGCAGAATAGTATGGATGTCAGTGTGGGCCTATCAGACTGTTCAGTATAGAGAGAGTGAAAGGAGTGAAGAGCCTTAGTAATGACTTACCTCTGTGTTGAGGATCTGCTGTATGTGTGGGGGAGGTTTTATCCACTTTCCCAGCAGCTTTAACTTCTATATCCTCCTCAGTCACTGTACCGGAGCTCCATTTGGTGCTTCTGGTCTCTGGTACCGCTGCGTCCTCATTGGCGTAAATGTCTTCATATGAATGTCCACTGCTTTCTGAGCTTCTTCTGTGGTCTGCAGTAAGTCCTGAGTTTTCATATATGTCCTCTGTCATATCCATTCTGCTCTAGCGGGTATAACTCTAGCTCTGCCAACTCTAAAAGTGACTCTGTATGTGCTGCAGGTCAGCTTTATGCTACTGCTGGCAGGAAGTGACGGCAGAGTATCCATGGTAGCCTCTGATACAAAATAGTTTGATCTCAATGAATGAGATGGTGTTAGATAGCAAAGCAGGACATGGATGTGAAATGGTGTGAAGAGTCACATGGTGCAGTGCAGAAGCAGGTTTGCCTACAGTTTGATGACCCTAATCCACTCATTTCTTCCATTCACAGTCTTCACAGAGTCTTTATGGGGATGTTCTACTCTTTAGAGCTGGGTTTGCAGGACTGTTCCTACTGTAATCACATTGACAAACAACATTGGTCTTTTAATTTGCCCTTCTTGGTAAATTATTTTTCAGCATATGTATCACTGATTGGGGCTCTGTCAGGTGTTATACTGCTCAATGGGGCCCTCTAGTGGATGATTATGGTGTGACACCACATGTAGGTTGCTGAGGCCTTTTCAAATCAAATCAAATCAAATCACTTTTATTGTCACATCACATTTTCAAAGGTGTGAAGGTGAGTGAAAAACTTAGGTGCGTAGTCCCTTACAGTACTTCAATACAAACATATACATTAGACAATAAATATGTACAATACTAAACACAAAATCTCTGTTTACACTAATTTACAGTTATGAATAAGAGTTCTGAATAAAAACTATGCTATATGCAGATGTACACATTACCATATAGCACTATGGTAAGGCTGAGGTAGATGAGAGATGCAGGATATATACAGGGCATAGAATATTATATATGTATATACATACACTACAGATATACAGTGTGGATGGAAGATAACAGTAGGTCAGTCTGTATGTGCAGTATAAATATGCTAATGTAAAGTGCAGAGTGATGATTGTCCATGGAGATTATCGTAAATGGTTTTGCTGAGATGTGCTGAACCAGGTCCATTTACCGATGCCTCAGCACTACTGGCTGTTCAGTAGCCTGATGACTTGGGGGAAGAAACTATAACGGAGGCGGCTGGTTCTGGACTTTATACTTCGGAACCTCCTCCAACTCGGCAGCTGTGAGAACAGACGGTGGCTTGGGTGGGTGGAGTCCTTTAGAATCCTCCTGGTTTTCCTCAGGCAGCGGCTGGTGTATAAATCCAGGAGGTTTGGAAGCTGAACCCCGGTGATGTACTGAGCTGTCCGCACCACCCTCTGCAAAGCTTTCTGCTCAATAGCAGTGCAGTTCCCATACCAGGTGGTGATGGAGCCAGTTAAAACGCTCTCCACAGTACATGTGTAGAATGTTCTGAGGATGCGGGGGTCCATGCACACACAGCCCTGTGGGGCTCCAGTGCTAAGGGTCAGTGAGGAGGTGATGCCAGCCAACTTCACCACCTGGCGTCGGCCCATCAGGAAGTTCAGGATCCAGCTACACAGAGAACTGTTCAGACCCAGTTCCCGAAGCTTGATGTCGAGTCTCGAGGCGACGATGGTGTTGAATGCTGAGCTATTGTCCACAAACAGCATTCTCACATACGTGTTCTTTTTGTCCAGATGGGAGAGGGCAGTGTGCAGTGTCAGGGCTATTACATCATTAGTGTTCTGTTCTGTCGGTAGGCGAACTGCAGTGGGTCCAGGGTGGCAGGTAGTGAGGAGCAGATGAAGTCTCTGACCAGCTTCTCAAAGCACTTGCTTATGATGGAGGTCAGAGCAACTGGGCGCCTGTCATTTAAGGTGGAAATCTTGACTGTCTTTGGAACTGGCACAATGGTGGCACAACTGACAGGGAAAGAGAGAGGTTGAAGATGTCTGTGAACACTCCTGCTAGCTGATGTGCACATACTTTAAGGATTGGATTTTAGTTAAGCATAAGATTTATGGGATGCGTCACAAGGTGGTCCTCTGTTTGAGAGTAATGGTCCAATTGTACTTGTTCCTGTGTTTTTGATAAAGAGATGAAATTCATTTAGTAACTTCTTCTTTCCACTCGTTTAAGGGAGGAGGACGCACTGCTCGATCTCTATACCCCAGTGTATTAATGGAGAAGATGCAGCTCTGCGAGAGAACTGGGGGCCATGCAGAGTGACCATGTGAAGGATGCTTTACTAAAGTAACAAAAACCATCAACAGTAAATCACACAACAGCTAGCAGGGGAATTCCCAAGGCCACGGTGATGAGCCGCTCCTTACTGCAGGGAACTCTCTTCACTAGTACGGTGCATCACGTGGTTGTTGCCAACAAAACATGTTTGATTGATTATTATTCATCGCGCTCTGTGTGGGTTATTTGAGAATGGGTATGGTTGCAGTAGGGGGTTTACAGGCCCCAAAACCGCACTCCCATGCTGCTGCTGTATGTACCGGATGGTTAACTAGTAAATAAGACTTCTCTCTGTTCGGGTGTCACTCTTCTCCACTAGGTGCTACCAGGTGGTCAGGTAATAACACCTAATCAGAGTGTTAAATGCAGCTGGTTTCTGAGCAATAACCCGATATTTTATCTTACAGTATAAATAAAGGAACAATAGGGTATAATTAAATGTAACTTATGTCCTAGAATTACACACCATGGCCCTTTAAATATAGGGGAGCTGTGAGACTGCCTACAAGAGTTCCCTACCAATGCTGATTCACTTTCAATTCAGCAGAAATAAAACACATCTTTATTTAGAACCAGGAACTACAGACACACAGTTCACCACCATGTAGCATAGCATTACAGTGTGATGGTTGGATCAGGCTGCTCGAGAGAAAGAACGAGACTTCATGTGAGTCATCTGCAGAACCTGAGAATGATTCATCACAGTGCTCACCAGACATCAGCACATCAGTGGTAATACAGGAGTTAGACAGGCCAATAGAAACACGGGATTATTTAATACAGCTGAGATCCAGCGTGTAACTGATACATCAGATTAAGCAGTGCTGCACTCTCTAAAAGGAAATCTTCTTCTCGCACATCCAGCGTATTTGTGTAGAGCATGAATAATTGTTCCATGTACTGATTTTATTACTTCCACATTGTTTGTTCTGTGGAGTAAAACCAGCACAATCCTCGTTCTGGTCATTATTGGGTTCCTCGCTACACCAGAACCTGAAAGCAGAGAAGAAGGAATGTCCATTCTCTCCATTTATCATCCACTGCAGCTGACTGAGTTAATGACTGCATGACCAGAGTTCAGTTTAGTTCAGTGATCTCTTACCCGGTGCTCAGAGCTGAACCGTCCACCCACTTCCAGACGCTTTCACTTACTGCATCCGTCAGGCCAATCCAGGCTTCCTGGCCGCTTCGGATCATTTCCACAAACTCCTATTGGGGTGAAGTTATTGACATTTAACCTGAATACTTGAAACTTTACCTGCTATGTAACATTTACATAGTCGTGCCATAAGCATGTCATGGCAGGCCACCGCACACAGGACATATACATTTCCAGCTTTATCTACTGGGGCTTTCTGTGGTCTCCATATGGCTTTAGTTTAAAGAAGTAATGACAAACTCCTGGACTGGGTGACCTGTGTGGCACTAGTATATCACACTTCTTAAATTGTGAACCTTCTATATCAGACCTGGTGGAGGGCCTGGTGGTGTTCATTATTAAGTCATGCAGTCAGCCCAATCCTTATCAAACTACTGCAAAGCGACACTGTGTGTTGGAATGTCTTTTAGAGATTGTAAATGATGTGTTTAGTCTGGATTGGAGGAAAGAAATGATTGTGGGAATCACTGTTAGCTTAACGCTATCCAAATATTAGAATCCCATAGTGATGCTAGCAGAAGTTAGCATTATGGTAAAAGTGGCTTGTATTGAAGGCCTTGCTGCAGTAGTCATGGTTCACCACTGCAGAACTGGAGTACACATGCGCTGTTGTGATATCATACGCCATGTTATCAGTCATAACTATAACTGGTAATAACTAGTGAACACTGATAACTGAATCTCTTGTGAGAAGCTGTAGCAGCTGCGGTTACAGGGTTATAACCTGAACAGGCCAGCGTTTATTACCAGGGTAAGTAAAGTGTTACCTACAGATGAACATCATTCCCTCCTCGTCTCCCTCTTCCTCTCTCTCACCTGTTCCTCACTGCTGGTTATGATCACCAGGTCTGCTCCTCTCCTTCTGCAGTCCTCCCTGCTCTCATTCCAGGTCTTCTTCTCAGTAGAGATGTAGTAAACACTGGAGCTGAAGTATCTCCATCCCAGCATCTTTAGGGCTTCATCTGTTCATGGATAGATTAAGATACTGTTAGCACTGTAAACCATGATGAGACTATTTGAACATGTGACACCTTAAAGAAAAGAGATCTCTGAAATTGTACTGGAGGGATGGAACACTATTTCATATGATTTACACAGCATATAATTTACATCGTTATAATATTCATACTCTGTTACTTGTGGAGAACATGGTGACTCTCCTCAAAATCTCTCCTTCACCCTTTTTCAAAATATGTTGGATCTTTTTATTCTGCAATCTTAATCCTATTATATATGATTCCCAGATGATCTATATATATCTATAATCACTCAACAGCCACGACTGCAGATATTCAGCGAGCAGAGATTCCCTCTATGAGCCATCCTGTTAGTGGCAGACAGCTGCACAATGCAGGACTCCTCAACACCACGTCAACGTCATCAAAGACTGCAATGGTGTAGTACCAGACTGTCATGGAGTGACTCAGAATGGCTGTGGGTCATCCTCAGTGACGAGTCCCCCGTGCGGAGGTACCACGGTCAGCGTCAAGATGAATGGTTTGTTGTCATGCATCAAGTGTCACACGTCCAATAGACCTGGTGTCACTCCACCTGTAGTACCTTATCTGCAGGAACTGTGTGTGAATATTCAAGCTGCATGGGACGGATGGTCACAGGACACCATTAGGAACCTGTACACCTCCATGCCGAGACGTCTAGCATGTTGGGTTAGCGAACCATTATCTTCCTTCACAACAGCACTGCAATCCCACACTTCCTTCTGGGTGTAGCTCTTCTTTTGATGATGAGTGTAGATCTATCTAGATACCTCTCCTGACTTTGGCTACTTTTTATGACTGTAGTGTAAACCACGTTTTTTATGCACCAGATTTCAGTAATCAAGTTAAAACACTGAGTCTTATTTAAAGTTAGCAAAACTGCTAATAACTAACCCAGTTCAGAAAGCTTCCTCTGAAGTCCAGCTTTCTCATTATCCAGGTTGGTGTATCTGGTCTGTAACTGGCTTTTCTCATTATCCAGGTTGGTGTATCTGGTCTGTAACTGGCTTTTCTCATTATCCAGGTTGGTGTATCTGGTCTGTAACTGGCTTTTCTCATTATCCAGGTTGGTGTATCTGGTCTGTAACTGGCTTTTCTCATTAGCCAGGTTGGTGTATCTGGTCTGTAACTGGCTTTTCTCATTAGCCAGGTTGGTGTATCTGGTCTGTAACTGGCTTTTCTCATTATCCAGGTTGGTGTATCTGGTCTGTAACTGGCTTTTCTCATTATCCAGGTTGGTGTATCTGGTCTGTAACTGGCTTTTCTCATTAGCCAGGTTGGTGTATCTGGTCTGTAACTGGCTTTTCTCATTATCCAGGTTGGTGTATCTGGTCTGTAACTGGTCTCTCTCTGCAGTGAGCTTAATCAAAGGCCCTATGATAGCAGTCAGCAGGAGAACACACAGCAGCCCCAGAAACACTGCAGCCAGTCTGTAGATCCCTGAACACAGACAGAGAGAGTGGAAACAATGTACACACAGAATGTTATCTGATTGAACTGTATGTCTAAATATGCCTACAAACTGCAAACTGTCCATAGGGTGTGCTTTCTTCTTCACTGCAGATTAATAAAATACCTTGTATGGCTCGACCCAGGGAGGGGCAGAGGACACTTACTGGGAGTCCTTGATGAGAGGCAGACACACAAACGGCCAGTGTGAGTGAGCCAGAGCACCTTATTTACACATTAAGGATGTATAGAAACACAAAACGGACTTCAATAGTCTTACTAAGCCTTTTTCTGTTAGGAGTGTGTCTCTCTCCTGTCCTGTTTCTTTGTGGCATGTGGTTTACAGGGCCTCATTGCTGCAAGTGCTCTAAACAAGCTGTTGCTGGCAACTCCGCTCCTCTACACCACCACACTTGATGAAGGCAGAATGCTCAACAGCAAGCATCCATGTTCTAGTGCTGCTGTAACTCTTCTAGTCAGATGTACACAGTAATGTATTGTAACGCTGATATGGGTGTGACATCAGCCCAGCCAATCAGAGTACAGCACCTTGTTCCTCTATATATACTGAGAATGGATGGAGTGAGGGTGAGTGAGGAAGGGAAAGTGTTGAATGTTGGGGACCAGTAAAGGTTAGGTGGTGCCTCTAATGGGTGAGTGTCTGCATCGGTGGGTGATTAAGGGTTTGTTTCTGTGTGAGTGGTTGTTCTGGTCCCTATTCCGGACCAAATCAGAGTGCAGCACCTTGTTCCTGTGTATGTACTCTCTCAGGCTGTGGTTGTCGGATGTATGAGGCTCGCCATAAGGCCCAGCATTGAACCCAGTAGGCAGTTTGGGTGCTGGAGCCAGGCAGTTTCAGTTCATTAACCCTAACACACACAGACGTGGTTCAGTCATCCACAACAGCAGTTCTCAACTTCCTCTGTTAGTCCAGGTTCATATTCTCAGTGCCATGATTAATCCAGCTCCCAAATACCACTAGACTGGTACTCAGTAAGCTACAGTAAGTCTCCCAGTCATTAGTCATATACCTCTGTGGTTAAAAGCCCCAGACTGCATCAGTCACCAGTAGGATGGTGCCCTCTTGTGGTTGTTACAGCTACTACATTCATGCAGATCTCTATCTGTGTATGTGTCTGCACACATACGATCAAACTATGACTATACATGGTGATGAGTGTTCAGTCCTCTTCCTGTTGGGTTCATGTTTGTTTGCTGTGGGGCTGGCTGTATAACTGAAGGGGCACTCCACCAGTGTTTCCAAATTCCTGCATTAACGGTGACTGAGATATAAACAGTCATTCAGACTGGTCTAATGTGGAACGCTGGGTTCTAGAGACGCATGCAGAATCAGAATAGGATATTTAAAAGCTGTTAATGGTGGAGAGGTTTCAGATTTCTCCCTCTTTTACCATCATCAGCCTCACATATAACACTCAGAGGACACGTGTAGGTTCACTGCTGGTTATGATGGTGAATAAAATGACTGTATTTGTTGTAGACAATGTGACGCCCGGTTCCCATCACCACCACTGTAAAGAAATGAGTCTGTAAGATTTTCTGTTATTGTTTATAAGTGCTGTAACTCGTTTCTGACTCCTGCTGATCATATTCACAGTGTGTCTAAGTGGTCTAGAGAGTGAAAGGCCTTCTACTAGACTGTTCCTGTGTGATACAGTACAGTGCAATGTAAGTTGTCATGAGGTGTCCACCGAGATATTAATCATATCTACCCAGTTTCAGCTCATTCAGTGATAGGACAAACCTTAACGTTCCTAATGGTCGCTGATTAAAGCTGGCTACTGTACGTGTTAGTGTGGGCCTGTAGCCCCATATAACACCATAACACATGGACGAGTGATAGAAGCTCAGCTAGGCTTTACACTTACCTCTGTACTGAGGATCTGCTGTATGTGAGCGAGAGGTTTCCTCCACTTTCCCTGCAGTTACTGTACCGGAGCTCCTTTGTTTTCTTCTGGTCTCGTGCATTTCAATGTCCTCGTTGGCGTAAATGTCTTCATATGAAGGTCCACTGCTGTCTGAACCTCTTCCTTTGTGGTCTGCAGTAACTCCAGAGTTTGCATATGTATCCTCAGTTATCTCCATTCTGCTCTGACAGATATAAACTTTAGCAACTCTGATAAAAGTGACTCTGCAGGTCAGCTTAGTGCTACTGCTGAGCTTCTGTGCTCGATTGCAGTAGTGAACAGCCTGGCATACATTAAGGAGATTGTGTTAGATAGTGATGCTGACCACATGTATGAGACTGTGACGCCTTTAACATGTGTGAGTCACATGGTATATGAGCAGAAGCTCCTCCTCACAGACTCATTATAGGGATGTTCTACGTCAGTGTGGTTCAGATGGTCCAGTAGTAGTAGAGGTTTCATTGGCCTCATTGCTGCAAGTGCTCTAAACAAGCTGTTGCTGGCGACTCCACGCCTCTCCACCACCACGCTTGATGAAGGCAGAAAGCTCCGCAGCTAGCATCCATGTTTTAGTGCTGCTGTAACTCTTCTAGTCAGATGTACATGGTCCTAATGTAAATGAAACTAAGTAATGGGGTGAAATGTGTTGTAACGGTGATATAGGTGTGACCTCAGCTCAGTCAGAGTGCAGCACCTTGTTCCTGTATATATATACTCTCTCAGGCTGTGATTGCTGGATGTATGTTAGGCAGTTTCAGTTTAATCTTCATTAACCCTAACACACACAGACATGGTTCAGTCATCCACAACCGCAGTTCTCAACTTCCTCCGTTAGTCCAGGTTTATATACAGTGTATATACTGAGCAAATTGATGTCCATAAATGATCCATTACCCGTTTGGAAATGCTTGGAGTGCACGGACCTCTATAGTCATAAAAACCTTTGAGAAACCGGTTCTCAGTCACTTGAAAGACATCACTAACCTGGAGTTGAGCACAGTGAAAATCACACCCTGGCCATCACCTGTTCCAGCGTCTACCCTTAGGCCGGCGCTTTAGCCAATTGAAGATCAAGGCAACCAGGCTACAGAGAAGCTTCTTCCCACATGCCATCACATTCATGAACAGCTGAACATTACAATCCATACTGTTCCTATTTATCCTCACTTACATAAACACATACAATCCACATTCGGGACAATTTCTCACTTCCTGTTTGCTCTACCTCACTTTTAATGGAGCTCCATCCTCTGTACTGACTGTCTCAGACTGGTGCTCCATCCTCTGTACTGACTGTCTCAGACTGGCACTCCATCCTCTGTACTGACTGTCTCAGACTGGTGCTCCATCCTCTGTACTGACTGTCTCAGACTGGCGCTCCATCCTCTGTACTGACTGTCTCAGACTGGCGTTCCATCCTCTGTACTGACTGTCTCAGACAGGAGCTCCATCCTCTGTACTGACTGTCTCAGACTGGCGCTCCATCCTCTGTACTGACTGTCTCAGACTGGCGTTCCATCCTCTGTACTGACTGTCTCAGACAGGAGCTCCATCCTCTGTACTGACTGTCTCAGACTGAAGCTCCATCCTCTGTACTGACTGATCCAGCGCTAATGAGTTCTGCACAAACTGCTTTATGATTTACCAGGCAGACCGAACTACAAAGCTAATGCTTTCTCAGTTTAGTCAGATGTCTAAAGTCAAGCTTGTGTAATTTGAAAAGGGACTAATGGACATTCCTGAGCTTTAAGCTTAAGTGACCTGGCTAAGTCAGAAATTTGTTAAATACCCTCCTGCATTAATGTATGTAGCTAAATGAGCACACTGAGCCTCTACTACTACTGGACCCTCTGAACCACACTGGAGTAGAACATCCCTATAATGAGTCTGTGAGGAGGAGCTTCTGCCCATATACCATGTGACTCACACATGTTAAAGACCGTCACAGTCTCATACATGTGGTCAGCATCACTATCTAACACTATCTCCTTAATGTATGCCAGGCTGTTCACTACTGCAGTCGAGCACAGAAGCTCAGCAGTAGCACTAAGCTGACCTGCAGAGTCACTTTTATCAGAGTTATTAAAGTTAATATCTGTCAGAGCAGAATGGAGATAACTGAGGATACATATGCAAACACAGGAGTTACTGCAGACCACAGAAGAAGAGGTTCAGACAGCGGTGGACCTTCATATGAAGACACTTAGGCAACGAGGACACTGAAATTAACAAGACCAGAAGAAAACAAAGGAGCTCTGGTACAGTACCTGCAGGGAAAGTGGAGGAAACCTCTCGCTCACATACAGCAGATCCTCAGTACAGAGGTAGGTGTAAAGCCTAGCTGAGCTTCTACCACTCGTCCATGTGTTATGGTGTTATATGGGGCTACAGGCCCACACTAACACGTACAGTAACCAGCTTTAATCAGCGACCATTAGGAACGTTAAGGTTTCTCCTATCACTGAATGAGCTGAAACTGGGTAGATATGATTAATATCTCGGTGGACACCTCATGACAACTTACATTGTACTGTATCACACAGGAACAGTCCAGTAGAAGGCCTTTCACACTCTGGACCACTTAGACACACTGTCCATATGATCACCAGGAGTCAGAAACGAGTTACAGCACTTATAAACAATAACAGAAAATCTTACAGACTCATTTCTTTACAGTGGTGGTGATGGGAACCGGGGGTCACATTGTCTACAACACAAATACAGTCATTTTATTCATCATCGTAACCAGCAGTGAACCTACACACATCTTCTGAGTGTTATATGTGAGGTTGATGATGGTAAAAGAGGGAGAAATCTGAAACCTCTCCACCATTACCAGCTTTTAAATATCCTATTCTGACTCTGCATGCGTCTCTAGAACCCAGCGTTCCACATTAGACCAGTCTGAATGACTGTTTACATCTCAGTCACCGTTAATGCAGGAATTTGGAAACACTGGTGGAGTCCCCCTTCAATTATACAGCCAGCCCCACAGCAAACAAACGTGAACCCAACAGGAAGAGGACTGAGCACTCATCACCATGTATAGCCATAGTTTGATCACACATGTGCAGACACACACACAGATAGAGAGATCTCGAAAAGTGTAATAGCGTCACACAGCCACCATCAGAACTACGGTGTGGTCATAACAGTGTGACAAATTTCAGAAAAATGTTCCTGAATGTAAAATGTTTGAATTGTATGGAACATATGATCATCCAGAGATTCAGAGAACAATGCAAGTGTGTGTTTGGTGATCCTTCCTAGATCACAGACAGAAGCAGCTTGTTTAGAGAGGAGAACCAGCAGCAAAACAACTGGCTCTCTTTCCAAAGTGGAGAGAGTAGGAAGGCCCTGTATACCACACGCCACAGAGAAACAGAAGAGAGGAAAGCAGAAAAGTAGAAAATGGCTTAGTAAGCTCTGTATCGTCATTGTGGGGTAAATGTAATTGTAAATAAAGCGCTCTGGTTCACACGCACTGGATTGTGTCTGTATTTTATTTAGCTCAGTGTCATATAGCATTCTGTGTGTACATTGTTTCCACTCTCTCTGTCTGTGTTCAGGGATCTACAGACTGGCTGCAGTGTGTCTGGGGATGCTGTGTGTTCTCCTGCTGACCACAATCACAGTGCTGTGGGTCCAGTTCACTGCAGAGAGAGACCAGTTAGAGACCAGTTACATTAACCTTGCTATAGAGAGAGACCAGTTACAGACCAGTAACAAGAACCTGGCTAAAGAGAGAGACCAGTTACAGACCAGTTACACCATCCTCGCTATAGAGAGAGACCAGTTACAGACCAGTAACAAGAACCTGGCTAAAGAGAGAGACCAGTTACAGACCAGTTACACCAACCTGGCTACAGAGAGAGACCAGTTACAGACCAGTTACACCAACCTGACTATAGAGAGAGACCAGTTACAGACCAGTTACACCAACCTGACTATAGAGAGAGACAAGTTACAGACAAGTTACAACAACCTGACTATAGAGAGAGACCAGTTACAGACAAGTTACACCAACCTGACTATAGAGAGAGACCAGTTACAGACCAGTTACACCAACCTGACTATAAAGAGAGACCAGTTACAGACAAGTTACACCAACCTGGCTATAGAGACCAGTTACAGACCAGTTACACCAACCTGGCTATAGAGAGAGACCAGTTACAGACCAGTTACACCAACCTGGCTATAGAGAGAGACCAGTTACAGACCAGTTACACCAACCTGGCTATAGAGAGAGACCAGTTACAGACCAGTTACACCAACCTGACTATAGAGAGAGACCAGTTACAGACCAGTTACACCACTGTGAGGGACAAGCTTCAGAGTCAGACATCAGAGTGTCGTCAGAAGGTCTCTAATCTGGGTGAGCCATTAATCTCCAGGTCTAAGATGGTTGACTGCTTTTGGAGTAACTAGGAACCCTGTTTCCAGCAGGTCATTTCATGTGACTAGTATTAGGACGGTATCCTGATAAGATTTTAGATATATTTACTCTCTGCCGTCACATATGTCTCCATATTGTTCCAAAGGAATCTGATTATGGGACGAAACGTGTAGTTCCGCTTGTTATGTGATTCATCTGATTCCCTAACCATGTACATCCTCCATGATTATCAGGTTCATTTTTACACTCGTTAAATAAATTAATGGTGATTTGGAAATATTGCACTTTATTCACAATAAATAAAGTATTAAACTAAATATCAACCCATCTATCTCAGAATGGCTAAATGTGAAACATACTGCTAACTAGAAGTACAAAGCAGTGTTAGCTTAGCAAGCATAATAGCTCTGATCACCTCAGAACAGATTCAAGTCTGGCTAATTAAATGAATCTGCTTCTGTAGCATGCTAGCTAAACAAGTTAGCAGTGTAAAAGATACCACAGTGCAGGCTAGACTGGTGCTCTGATGGTAAGAGTGGAGATATTAAACTCATGTCTGAGAGAAGAAAGACGAGAGACTGTTGTTGGAGTGACTCAAAGCTGAAAGTGAAAGTTTCTGACATCTTCATGTTCTGGTTGTTCTAGGTGCTTATCTCCACTAGCTATCTCTGCCATATTTAGCTATCTCTCTATCTCTCTATCTTTTTGAGCCCTTCCTTTGTCTGAACGACAAGCTTCTCCAACAAAATCTGAAGACATGGGTTCATACCACCAATCACCCTATGAAACCCAAAGTCTGCATCGAGCAGATCCACAAAGGGACAGTTTGTTGTCTGCTAGTGGGTGCTAACATTAGCTAGATTAGCTAGCTAGCTCACATTTGAGCCCAGTGGGATCAAACTTTATTACTTTATTCGTTTAAGTAATGTAACAACTTCTCTTTCTCATCACGAGGAAAGAGCTAGAATGATTAGTTTGTGAACTCTGAGACAAATAAATAATTCTTACATAAATAATTATTTATATATATTTATATATAATTATACAATAAATTGATTGAATAAGTATAATTAATTATAAAGAAAGAAAGAAATGAATGAGAAATAAAGACATCAGCCATTTTTCTTTTCAGAGATACATTCTCAAAATCATTCTCTTTTAAGTTCAGCCTAGCAAACAGGAGCCTTAGCCACAGATGCTGAGCCCATCTGATGACTCTGTGTTTCCCAAAGGACTGTTTGTCGTAGTTTCTTTTTCAAGATCGCCTCCATAAGTCATGCTAAAGGGTGTGTGACTGGTCATTTTGCCTGTCAGTTGGATTTCCTTTTCATGCAGTAGGAGATGGTTCTGCTGAGAGTTGGAGCCAGAGCCTATTCCTGGTTCACTGGGCGAAACACCCTGGACAGGCCGCCAGTCCATCAAATCACTAATGTTGTATTTATCTGATTAGTGTTCTGTAACTAATGCAGGGAGCTCTCTACAGTTTATCAATGTTCATGTACCGGCACCAGAATCAGCACCAGCAGATGTACATGGATAGATCAGACAGTCACATGGTGCAGAAGAAGAAACGGGAGATAAAACAGTCTATAGTGTGTGTGTGTGTGTGTGTGTGTGTGTTATAGTGAAGGAACTGCAGGAGGGCTGGATGTTTTTTGAGAACAACATTTACCACGTCTCTACTGAGAAGAAAAACTGGAGTGATAGCAGACAGTACTGCACACAGAGAGGAGCAGACCTGGTGATCATCAACAGCACAGAAGAACAGGTGAGAGAGAGAGAGAAGCACGTGTATGTGTGCAGTCAGTTATTTGTCTCTCTGTTACTGAGAATGTACATCTGGTTGTTAACAGAACTTTACTGAACACTTGAGAAGAGGTCAGAGGGCTTGGATTGGTTTGACTGACAGTGTCACAGAGGACCTCTGGAGATGGGTGGACGACTCAGCACTGAACACTACGTAAGAGACCCTGAACTGAACTCTGGTGGAGATGCGGTTACTCCTCACTGCTCTCATAAAACACAGTGGTTCTCTGGTTCTCTCTTTCAGGTTCTGGAGAAGTGGGGAACCCAACAGCAGAGTAGGAGATGAAGACTGTGCTGTAGCTGGAGAGGGATCTGATCCTGTAAAGAACTGGGCTGATTATCGCTGTAGTGACCGGTTTGTTGGGGTTTGTGAGAAGAGTGTTCAGAACTGAGAGGGTATTAGAATAAGGGCTGTAAATAGAGGAATATCAGCAGCTTGTTTGGATCTGTGAGGGAACATTTATCTGAATTATCTCCAGCGTGTTTATGAATAACAGTATATGTGTATTTAATTCATTACTGTCACTCGCAATTATTAAACTCACCAGACAAAACATCAGTCACCTTGCGTCTATAAGGTGGTAGTAACTTCAGGCTCCTGCAGATGGCGCTGCACGAGGATGATGGGGCTATAAATACCTGTGGGGAGTGAGTGACGGGATCAATTGGGATCCTTTGGGAAGAGGTGCTACAGTGCAGTGAACGTCTCGTTCCATGTGTGGTAAATGGCTCCAGAGCAGATGTTACTGATTGGCTAAAAGGAGTGACTGTATTTGGGCAGTAAAGACCATAGTGTGGAGGAAGTAGCTGAATCTGCAGGTGTATGGAAGCGTACGGTCATAAGGGTCTACCAGCAGTGGAGAAAACCCAGTCTGCAGGGGATTCTTCTCGGTAACTGTGCCAGGGAAGGCATCCAGGGAATATGGCCCAACTGCACAATTCCTTGATGCAGGAGTGGCTGAACATGGTGTGGCCTACATCCAGAAACTTGTCCAGTCCAGGTTAAATCCAATCAGGTATGTTTCAGTTTTTTGGCTGGTGAGTTTATCCGTCTGTTTTAGAGATTAACAGTCTAGTAAACTAGACTCAGATGATATTTAGTGTGGGGTTTCTGTTAAATGTCGGTTAAATGTTTGATTTCTGACTGTTTGTAGTCACACATGTGATCAGGCCTCAGATATGTGATCAGAAGGTTTGATTGCCCCCTGGAGGCTGAATGAAGTCAGTGCAGGGCTGTTGTTTAATCTGTAGAGTGTCTGTGAAGATGTGACTCATTTATCAGATTCTTTTACAGATTTTTATATCATTTTTACTTTCTTTTTATAGGTATTAAACATGTAACTGTAAAGATACGAATAGTTTAATATATTTATTAGAGCTAATAGATTATCTTATATAAACAGCATTAAATTATGAGTATGAGTCAGTAGTGAAATTTCTAATGTGGTGTTTATTGATATTTCATGTTGATGGTGGTTCACTGGATCAGCTCTACAGCCATCTCCATCTTTCTGTATGATTATAGAGTCATTCAGATTAATACCCCAAGCGGTGATAGTGTGGATGGTTACAGATGCTCATATTAACAAAACCAACCTTTTAATAAAACCACACACACACCTGTTTAGATCTATGAATCACTGTGTGGTCAATGTGGAGGTGCAGTCAGACTCTCCTGTGATCTATATAAGCAGAACATAATTGGGTGTCTCATCACAACCAACCACAAGAGGGCACCAAACACCAACTTAACAACAGATCCTATCCTGGTCAGTTATCCACACTAGGGCAAGACCATGAGTAGTAGAGATCACGTCGAGTCTGAAGGGGTTAGAGTTCGTAGAGAGGGTCACACTAAATCTCGTAGTATGTACGTATACTGGCAATACAAATTCTATTCTATTCTATTCTATTCTAATTTATTATTTTCTATTATATTCCACACTTCTGTTCCATTCTCTTATTTTCTATTTTTTGTTCTGTTCTATTCTTTTCTGTTCCTCTATTCTATTCTAGTTTGTTTTCTATTATATTCCACAATTCTACTGTATTCTATTCTATTCTATTCTATTGGTGCTACAGGTCAGCTTAATACTACTACTGACAGGAAGCCACAGCTGGAATTTTCTGCCTTCACGCTGAATTGACAAGGAGGAAGAAGCCTCCGCAGAGTCAGACTGAATTGACAAGGAGTCGTGTCTTGTCTTTCAGTCTGTCTCTGTTGAGGCTTCTTCCTTTTCGACTGACATGGTGGTCAGTGGTGGTGAGTGGTGGTCAGTGGTAGTGTTCACTGTAATATTCCAAGTGCAGTGTGGAAAACTGAGGAGCGGACCCAAAACGGCCTGCAGACACCATCATACCCTAGATCAGTGTTTCCTGGTCCTGAAGGCCCCCTGCCCTGCACATCTTAGTGGATCCCCTGCTTTAACACGCCCCCCTGCAGCTCTGAGAAGGGTTGTTAAAGTTGAATCCTGGTGTGCTGGGAGAAGGGACAGCACTAAAATGTGCAGGGCAGGCTGCTTCCAAGACCGGGGCTGAGAAACACTGGCCTAGAATGCAGGTACAGGTCAGGTAATAAAACAACATCGACTCAGTTTCTGAACAATAACCTGATATCTTAAGGTCATATGGGGTGTTCTAAAATTAGCTCATGTCTAATTACACATCACTTCCCATAAACGAAGTTGCCTACGGGAGTTCCCTACCAATGCTGATTCACATTAGGTTCACCTCCTGCTCCCAGAAATCACCTGTAAACTTCTTTATTTAGAAATAAGAATTACAGACACACCATGTAGCATAGCATTACAGTGTGATGGTTGGGTCAGGTAGCTCGAGAGAAAGGACGAGACTTCATGAGAGTCATCTGCAGAACCTGAGGATGATTCATCACAGTGCTCACCAGACATCAGCACTGGAGTGGTAATACAGGAGTTAGACAGGCCAATAGAAACACGGGATTATCATATTTAATACAGCTGAGATATCCAGCGTGTAACTGATACATCAGATTAAGCAGTGCTGCACTCTCTAAAAGGAAATCTTCTTCTCGCACATCCAGCGTATTTGTGTAGAGCATGGATAATCATTCCATGTACTGATTTTATTACTTCCACATTGTTTGGTTTGTGGAGTATAACCAGTTCCAACACAGTCCTCGTTCTTGTCATAATCATTGGGTTCCCCGCTACACCAGAACCTGAAAGCAGAGAAGAAGGAATGTCCATTCTCTCCATTTATCATCCACTGCAGCTGACTGAGTTAATGACTGCATGACCAGAGTTCAGTTCAGTGATCTCTTACCTGGTGCTCAGAGCTGAACCGTCCACCCACTTCCAGACGCTTTCGCTTACTTCATCCGTCAGGCCAATCCAGGCTACCTGGCCGTTTCGGATCATTTCCACAAACTCCTGTCAGGGTATAATAATTGGCCATACACAGGTTACTAACACTTTACCTGAACACTGTTACCAGACATTTACATAATAGTGACATAATACTGGAGTACACATGCACTGTTGTGGTATCATACGTCATGTTATCAGTCATAACTAATAATAATAATTTACACTTATATAGCGCCTTTCACAAAACCAAGGACGCTTTACAAAAATAAACCAACAAATAAAAAAAATATATATATATATAAAAAAAAATAACAAAAAAATGATCATGAAGAATGAAAATGTTTAGAGAAAAGGTAAGTTTTTAAGTGAGTTTTGAAGACGGAAAGAGAGGGTGAAGTGCGTATAGATGAGGGTAGGGAGTTCCAGAGTGTGGGGGCAGCAACACTAAACGACCTGCCACCCATAGAGGAAAGCCTGGCTCTAGGAACAGCCAGGAGACCAGAGTCAGAGGACCTTCGCTTATGTGATGGAACGTAAGGATGAAGGAGGGCTGACAGATAGGTGGGTGCTAGTCCGTGTAGGGCTTTAAAGGTCAGGAGAAGGATCTTATAGTGGATACGCTCTGTAACTGGTAGCCAGTGTAGCTGAAGAAGGATGGGGGTGATGTGCGAGGACTTCTTGGTGCGGACTAAGACTCTGGCTGCGGAGTTTTGAATATACTGTAGAGGGTGAAGGGTCTTGGAGGGTAGACCATGGAACAGAGCATTGCAGTAATCTAGCCTAGATTAAATAAATGCATGAACCAGAGTCTCAGCATCTTTCAAAGTAAGCAGTGGGCGGAGCCTAGCAATATTACGAAGATGAAAAAAGGCAGACTTTGTCAGAGATTTGATATGGGAAACAAAACTGAGGCAAGGGTCAAGCAGAACACCAAGGTGACTGGGGTGTCATTAACAACAAGCACACAGTCGGAGTAAGCAGAGACAGCTGTCTTAGTACCAATAATTATAAACTTAGTTTTTTCACTATTAAGCTTCAGAAAGTTAGAATTCCACCAGTTTGTTAACTCTGAATGCAGTGCAGCAGTGAGGAAGGTGGAAAAGGTTCAGTGGGTTTGAGGTAAATCTGATTATCATTGGCATAACAATGAAAACTGAGGCCATGAGAACGAATAATATTACCAAGGGGTAAGATATATATAATAAACAGCAGAGGACCTAGGACAGAACCCTGAGGGACTCCCTGAGTAACCAGAGCAGTGTTTGATCTGTGCTTCCCTAAGGTCACAAACTGAGATCTATCTGATAAGTATGACACATACCAGGACAGCACTACAGAGGAGAGACCGACAGAAGAGAGTCGTGAGATCAGTGTATTATGATTGACCGTATCGTAGCTGCAGTAAGATCAAGCAGGAGTAAGATAGAAGCAGAACTGGAGTCTGATGACAGGAGTAGATCATTAACCACACGGACTAGAGCAGTCTCAGTACTGTGATGACAGCGAAAACCTGACTGAAAAGTCTCAAAGAGATCACTGGTGTTAAGAAAATCTTGAAGCTGTGAAGCAACAACCCTCTCAAGTATCTTAGAAACAAATGGTAGATTAGAGACTGGCCTGGAGTTTTCCAGAGCTGAGCTATCAAGGCCTGGCTTTTTAATAATGGGAGTAAGAGCAGCCGTTTTCAGGCCACAAGGGACATGACCAGTAGTAAGAGACAGATTAATGAGATGGGCGATAGGAGTGGAGATGTTGGAAAGACAAAGCTTCAGGAGTGAGGTTTGAGCAGGATCAAGTAGACAAGATGAAGCCTTAGATTTAGATATGATCTTTGAGATATCTTCAGGGTGAACGGGAGAGAAGCTGGATAGGAACCTGGTACATGAGCTAGAGAGAGAGGTGGAGTAATCAGAAGGGACAGGATTAGGAAATCCCTTATTGATAGAAATAATTTTATCCTGGGAAAAATCTAGAAAAGCAGTATATGTTTCAGGGGAGGGTGAAAGTACAGGACTGGGAGGCTGGAGTAATTTACTGACTGTAGAAAAGAGTCGTTTGGGATCATGGCCAGATTCATTGATGAATTGTGAGTAGTAGGCAGAGCGTGCTGCCTTTAGTGCAGCTTTATATTTGAGCATGTGATCTGAGTAGGCTTGGGAATGTACCTGTAGGCCAGTCTTTTTATAGAGGCGCTCAAGGCGTCTGCCACTGGTTTTTAAAGTCCGAAGCTCAGAAGTAAACCAGGGAGAGGAGTGAGTGGAGGGGACAGTTCTGGTCTTCAGAGGAGCTGAGTGTCAAGAATAGCAGAGACAGACTTATTATAAAGAGAGACAGCCTCATCTGTAGAAGAACACTCTCAGATAAGAGAAAGAGAGGAGGACTTGAGAAGGGTGGAGAAGGACACAGGATCTATAGCAGTGAATTTACGGAAAGAGACCGAAGTTAAAGAGCGAGACTTGGAATTGGGGAGACAGAGGTCAGCAGTGATCAGAAACACCAACATAAATGCCTGAAACTCCATTTAGAGTACAACCAGTAGAGCAGATCAGATCGAGAATATGCCCACGCTTATGAGTAGGAAAATCAACATGTTGATTTAAACTAAAACAGTTTAGCAATGACAAGAAGTCAGCAGATACAGAAGAGACAGCATCCAAATGAATGTTGAAGTCACCAAGTACAACCACAGACAGAGACATGGAACTGGCAGTGGTGAGCAACTCGCTAAATTCTGAAGAAGTCAGAGATGGAAAGTTTCGGTGGTCTGTAAATCAACAACAGTATTACCTTCAGAGTCATATATTGGAATGTGGACACCTCGTGTAATGTACATAAGCTTATTTTCACACATTCACAAAAAATGACAGCTAGCCCACCACCCCTTCCTGTTAGTCTGGGAGCACAGAAGTAGCTAAAACCAGGTGGGGCTGCCTCATTCAGAAGCAGAAATTCAACAGGGACTTGCCAGGTTTCAGTTAGAAAGAGCAGGTCCAGATGGTGCTGTCCGATGAGGTCATTAAGCAGCGTAGCTTTCTCGTTAAGAGAACGACAGTTAAACAGTCCTAGATTAAGGAGGCGGGGTACGGCAGGGGACTGCGGCAGGTCAGGAGCTCGTGGGACTGCGCGTAAAACACCAACATTAACTCCTCGGTTGAATTTGGAAAGGTGCTTCCAAAATCCACGACCATTAGTCCAAACAGTGGGGATGCTATTACTGGTATTAACTATTAACTATAACTGGTAATAACTAGTGAACACTGATAACTGAATCTCTTGTGAGAAGCTGTAGCAGCTGCGGTTACAGGGTTATAACCTGAACAGGCCAGCGTTTATTACCAGGGTAAGTAAAGTGTTACCTACAGATGAACATCATTCCCTCCTCGTCTCCCTCTTCCTCTCTCTCACCTGTTCCTCCCTGCTGGTTATGATCACCAGGTCTGCTCCTCTCCTTCTGCAGTCCTCCCTGCTCTCTTTCCAGGTCTTCGTCCCAGTAGACATGTAGTAAACACTGGAGCTGAAGTATCTCCATCCCGGCTTGTTCAGGGTTTCAGCTGTTGGTGAATAGATTAAGTTAGGGTTTACCCTCTAAACCATGATGAGACTACTGGACACACAGACAGCTGACACATTAAAGGGCAAGAAGTCTCTGAATTTGCTGGTGGGATGGAACACGATTTCTCCAAAAGAGTTTTCCTCAGTGTGTATTTTAATGATGGTGGTGGAGGCTTTGTCTAACACATCTCGGTTTAAACAGGTGTTGAGATCTGTCAACTGTGACACCTCAGTGATGGCATTGCTATGATGTCATGCCGGATTGTCATGGATCTGTCATGGATTAGACTTTTAATACAGCTGAACCAGATAGAAATCAGGTTAAAAACATTGAGATAGTCTTACTGAAAGTCTACCAAAACTACTAACCCAGTTCAGAAAGCCTCCTCTGGAGTCCATCTCTCTCTCCAGTCAGGATGGTATTCCTGGTCTGTAACTGGTCTCTCTCTTTAGCCAGGTTGGTGTTACTGGTCTGTAACTGGTCTCTCTCTTTAGCCAGGTTGGTGTTACTGGTCTGTAACTGGTCTCTCTCTTTAGCCAGGTTGGTGTTACTGGTCTGTAGCTGGTCTCTCTCTTTAGCCAGGTTGGTGTTAACGGTCTGTAGCTGGTCTCTCTCTGTAGTCAAGTTCAACTGGACCCACAGCACTATGATGACGGTCAGCAGGAGAACACACAGCAGCCCCAGACACACTGCTGCTACTCTGTAGATCTCTGAACACAGATAGAGAGAGTGGAAACAATGTACACATAGAATGCTATATGACTTTTAACTGCATGTCTAAATATTGAGGAAGCAAACTATATGCGAGAGTCTTTATTAGAGAGTGTGCAGGAGTCAGAGAGCTGAGAGAAAACAGGAGATTTTTCTGATTTTATTCGCTTTAATGAGCTATGGGGATCCTTAAACTGCATTGAGTTTTTAAAAGTGTGAGTGTTTTTGAACTTTTTTGGGAGAGCAAATCACTTGTCCTTCTCAGCCCTCCTGGCATTACCTCAGTAAGTAAGTCCTGACATACAGACATCTTCCAGCATCTGTCCCAGCACTACAGACTGGTAAATAAGCCTCACTTATTATTTGCTCTCAGTGACTCAGTTACACACTGAGTATGAACGTTTAATAGGGTGTGCTTACTTTCTCAGTGTGCCTCACTCACTGTAGCTCCCTGCTCTGCTGGAGTAGCAGTATGATACTATATCTATGATCATCAAGTATATATGTGTGTGTATATATATATATATATATATATACACCGTGGAAATTGAAACTCAGATTGAATCAGTCATCAGTAGGATGATGCGCCTCTTGTGGTCGTTTACAGCTACTACACACATGCAGATCTCTTTATCTGTGTACGTGTCTGCAACCTGTGTGATCAACCTATGACTGTATATGGTGATGATTGTTCAGTCCTCTTCCTGTTGGGTTTATGTTTGTTTGCTATGGGCCTTGCTGTATGGGGGAACTCCACCAGTGTTTCCAAATTTCTGTATAAAAGTAATTCAGGGTGATCTGACGTGGAATGTTCTATTATATAAAGTCAGAATCCTTCACAGTAGTGGTGACAGGATCGACATCACAGAAAACAATTACATTGTATGGTTATTAATATACACACTGCTCAAAAAAATAAAGGGAGCACTTTGAAAACACATCAGATCTCAATGGGGAAAAAATCATGCAGAATATCTTTCCTCATATAGACTGGGTAATGTGTTAGGAATGAAAGGATACCACACCGTTTGATGGAAATGAAAATGATCACCCTACAGAGGGTTTAATTCAAAGACGCCCTGAAAATCAAAGTGAAGGAATGATGCAGCAGGCTCGTCCATTTAACCCAAACTCCACTGCAGCAACTCAAAATGGTACTCAGTAGTTTGTATGGCCTCCACATGCTCCTAATGAGACAACGGATGGTGTCCTGGGGGATCTCCTCCCAGATCTGGACCAGCGCATCACTGGGCAGTCTGTGAAAAGCAGCACCTGGACAGTCTGAAGTGTAACCTGGTGGCGTCGGATGGACCGAAACATAATGTCCCAGAGGTGTTCTATTGGATTTAGGTCAGGCGAGCCGGTGGGCCAGTCAATGGTATCAATTCCTTCATTCTCCAAGAACTGCCTGCATACTCTCGCCACATCAGGCCGGGCATTGTTGTGCACCAGGAGGAACCCAGACACATTCACAGCAGTAGGGCTCTGGCAGTGCTCATCTTGTTCCACCTTGCACAAAGGAGCAGATACCGGCCCTGCTGAGGGGTTAAGGACCTTCTACAGCCTTGTCCAGCTCTCCTAGAGTAACTGCCTATCTCTTAATGGACTCATCCTTCAGTAGTTGGACTACCTGTGCAACCTCTGTAGGGTCCAGGTACCGCACCATGGTACTAGCAGTGACGCTGACCCAAGTCAACTGCAGAACTAGTGAAGAATCAGTGGGAAAAGATGAGGGGGGACAAAATGTCAATGACCTCGTCCTTTTAAACCATTCCTGTTTTGGGGGGTGTCTCATTGTTGCTCCTCTACAGCACCTGTTGTTAATTTTATTAACACCAAAGCAGCTGAAACTGATTAACGGCCCTCTCTACTACTTAACTGACCAGATCAATATCCCTGAAGTTGAACTGAGTTGATGCTATCCTCTGATTAAACAGTGTTCCCTTTATTTTTTGAGCAGTGTATATAGAGGTACATGCAGGCTCAGGCCTCAGTAATGACTTACCTCTGTGTTGAGGATCTGCTGTATGTGTGGGGGAGGTTTTGTCCACTTTCTCAGCAACTTTAACTTCTATATTCTCCTCAGTCACTGTACCGGAGCTCCTTTTGGTGCTTCTGGTCTCTGGTACCGCTGCGTCCTCTTTGGCATAAATGTCTTCATATGAAGCTCTACTGCTGTCTGACCTTCTTCTGTGGTCTGCAGTAACTCCTGAGTTTGTATATATGACCTCTGTCATATCCATTGTGCTCTAGCGGGTATAACTCTAACTCTGATAACTTTAATAGTGTCCCTGCGTGTGCGGCAGGTCAGCTTCCTCAACTCAGGAAGTGACGGCGGAGTATCTGTGGTAACCTCTAATATTAATAGTCTGAGCTAGGTGAATGAGATGGTGTTAGATAGCAAAGCAGGATGTGTGAGTCACATGATGCAGTGCAGAAGCCTACAGTTTGACGACTCTAATCCACTCATTTGCTAATTTCTTCACAGAGTCTTTATGGGGACGTTCTACTCTTTAGAGCTGGGTTTGTAGGACTCTTCCTGCTGTAATCACACTGACAGACAAACAAACAACAACATCAGCCTTTTAATTAGCCCTTCCTGGTAAATTATATATCTGCATATGTATCACTGATTGGGGCTCTGTCAGGTGTTATACTGCTCAATGGGACCCTCTAGTGGATCATTATGGTGTGACACCACATGTAGGTTGCTGAGGCCTTTTGTGCTGTACTCTAGTTGTGATGGGCCATGTGCATTAGAAAGACACAGTTTGACAAAGTCATCACCGCTTCCCGAGTGACTTTCACTCTCCAGCATGTGTGACATCCAGCACTGTAAATCTCTCATAAACAAACGTCCCAGAGGGATAACGTCTATAGCTGAGGCCATCATTCCCAGAAATCTGAGACACGTTCGGAATGGGACCGTGTTGTCTCTCTGAAACGCATTCAAACACATTATGAGCTTTGCAGCTCTCTTCACAGACAGACTTGCAGAATGACACTGCCCTCAGCCCCAGATATGATGGGTTGGAGTCAGCACACTCTTTTCTGGGATTTCTGGGTTTCATACGATGTTCCATGAGCAGCCTCGTGTGTTCTCTTGCTTCAGCTGGCAATAAGCCAGTCGTCTATGTAAGTAGCGAGACCTATCGCTGCCTCTGTGCATGTTACGAACACTCGCAGGCTGTTTAAAGGACAACCAGTTACATACAGCTACACAAATTAATAAGAGCCCACTCTAGCTTCTTAAATCAGCATCTACACATGTACAGCAGGTCCGTAATGAGTAACAGAAGGTTGGGTTCTAGCTTTACTGGCTGATACAGTGAGGGTCTGGTTCATAAGAACAAGGTCAAGCAGCCAACACACAGAACAACACAGCTACAGACTGGCAGAGGGCCAAACCCACTCTCTACTGACCGTGATGAGCGCCACCTCATTCCAATGTCCCTTAACCACCGTAAGATGACCTCAAGTGACCTACAGAGAGACTGGCGAGCGGTGGCTGGGGTGAAATGCACAGCGAGCATGGTTCATAATTGTGTTTTTGGGTCTATTAAAATAGATTTACAAGTTTCTCTTTTTCCAAAACACAGTATTACAGAATGTACATCTGTATTCACCCTCTGTTTGAAACACTCTGTTAGAGCTCCTGTGTCTTTAAGCCCCGCCTCCCAAAAACGCACTCGGCTCAATTATAACTCATTGGTCATCTCGCTTACTCAACTGCTAGAGAAGCCACCCGCCACAAGTTATGCCCTCGACGCCACTATGGCTGTTCTTACAATGTCCAATCCTGAAAGTCAGTTAGAACATCTTAGTAGACCTGATCCACTAAAAGGCACCTTTCGACCTGCTACCTTCTTTATCCAATGTGCTACAGACCCAACATCACAGAGTAGATTAATTTAAAGTCCTTTTACACCACATGCTCTGTTACACTTCCTCATATTTAATAATCATAATCTAAACCGGTGTTGGTGCTTTAAGCAGGCAGAACTGGACCTGTTCTATGGTGAGCAGAGATATCATAGACCTGGCTTGGTAATCATTTAATAGTGGGCTGGAAATGTTTCTCCACATATTTGAGGAATATATAAATTCAACTTTATTATATAATAAATTAATTACTTATATATTATAATTATTATTAATAATAAATTTTAATTTTATTATTTACATCGCATCATGTTACTACACTATAAATGGCCATTTTGACTAGAAAATAAATACATGGGTTTGTTGTTTCTGACCTTTGCACAGTAAATCACACAATAATTAAAATATGGTAATAATGTGAACTGCTTGCTTAAAAATCCCATTTGACTTACTACCTCCAGCTGATCTCTCTCAGTCTGTAACGGGTCTCTCTTTGGTCAGACTGGTGTAACTGGTCTGTTACTGGTCTCTCTCTGCATTGAGTTTGATCCATAGGCTTTGATGGCTGTTAGCATGAGAACACACAGCAGCCCCAGACACACTACAGCCAGTCTGTAGATTCCTGAAGACAGATACAGTGAGTGAAAACAACGTACACACATGCTGTCTTAAATATCTTAAATATCAAAACATGAAATTGAACAGGAAAGGTTTTCAATGCTCAGCAGCTTTGTGGGTAACAGAGTTCAGGGTTTAAGGGTGGGGTATCACAGAAGAGCTGTGGTTGGACTAGCTCTGGAGTTTGAGGGGTGGGTGACTGTCCCCCTAATGAAGCTGGATGATGAGCGGCCTGTGGTGGGTTGGTGAAAGAGATTTTTTGGAGGTTTTTCTCCCCACACGTTTACAGAAAGTGTATTATGCTGGGATCAGACATCACAAACTCAGTCCGACTGAGGAAAGGGCTGTGTACACTGTGTACACTGTGTAGACTCCACAACAGCCCATTGTCTAGGTTTGACCTCTCCTACTTTGTGTTCCCTTGGCATTGACCAATAGGAAGACAGGGGAGCCTACCATATTGTTCATCATATGTAACTCTAACTTTGATAACTCTAACAGTGACCCTGCATGTGGTGCAGGTCAGCTTAATGCTGGCAGTAAGAGACTGCAGAGCATCTGTGGTCACCTGGGGTAGTGAACAACCTGTTCTGAATAAAGGAGATTATGGTAGATAGTGATGCCGGCCACAGTGATATTTCACCTGATAATTTTACCTGGTCAGTGCTGTACTGTCCACCCGTTTCCAGTCTCTGTCCATTTGTAGATCTTGACAAACGTAACTTGACGCGAGCAGATCTAAAAACAAGCCCAGATTTATTAAGAGAACAGGTCAGTAAGCTCAGTAGCAAAACCAGGGTAAATATACCCAGACACGAAGAGATTAAACAGAAAGCAAAATACAAGCCAGTGTTGAAAACCAAACCGAGCAAACAACCAAGCTGAAAAGGCAAAAACCAAAGTTTAAAAACAGATCAAAGCCAGAATACAGCAACAAGATCTGCTCAGTGCTCAACTTACATGGGGGACATACATACATTTATGGCATTTAGCTGACCCTCTTATCCAGAGCGACTTGCAGTGTTAATCATATTACAGGTGGGCCAGTGTAGTGTTAGGAGACTTGCCCAAGGATTTGTGTAGTACAGCATAGTCACCTAGACTGGGATCCGAACCCCAGTCTTCCACCTGTGGTGGTGACTGCCTGGTGGGTAGTGGTGTTATCCGTGTTATTAACCAACCACGTGGTCATATACAGGTCATATACAGGTCATATACAGGTCATGGGATTACCAACAGGTGGGTGTGCTTAGCCTTCAGGAGCTTGTGACCGGAAAAAATAGTTCATAATTGGTGCTTTGTGACAAAGACATGAGGTGGGGAATTGTGGGAATCATGGTTCCCAGAACTAGAGAGGTGGAAGGGGAACACAAAGACGTGATACCAATGATATATGCGTCAAACCAAAGGTTCTACAGTAGTTTTATTAAAATTGTATTAAAATAAGTAAATAAGTAAAACAATTCACCATTAGCAGAGAAACATGCACTTCTATAATGAAAGAACAGTTTTCTAACATGAGTTTATGGTTTATTACTATTTCTATAAGATGATAATCACGTCATAATGCCACAGTGAACAAACTGCAACAGTATAATGAGTTTTAAAAAGCAAAAAGGGAGAAAATGATATATGGTTTTATATTTGTAGAGATGCTGAAGTAGAAACAAACAGGCCAATAAACAAACTAAAGTAGCAACATTAGTAGCAATCTACCACAGGAGGGCAGTCTACTGAGTCCTCCTCAGTCCCTCAGTCCTTCAGGTGCATCACCTTTATTTAACCCAACTGTAACTGAGCTATTTCTGTAACACCAGACAATCTTTTCTGACAGATCCATCTTTGTGTGTAAGAACATGGTCTGTCGTTCCAGATCTTCTTCTTTGCAGGACCCAAAATCTCACCACAGTCTTCCTCTCCCATGTTATTTGGCTCTCCCTCCATCCAGAACCTGAAACCCAAAGAAGCTGAATTAATCCAAGTCCATCCTTTACTGTAGAGAAAGACCCAATTTGCCACCTGCTGTGTATTTACATTACCTCTGTTCCCCCAAGATTATAGACAAAAACAGGGCTTACATCTATACATACCTATATATAGGTATATGACCTCCTGAGAGCGACCCATTCTTTCACTGATGTGTGTAGAAGCAGTCTGCCTGACTAGGTGCTTGGTTTTATACACCTGTGGCCATGGAAGTGATTGGAACACCTGAATTCAATGATGTGGATGGGGGAGTGAATACTTTTGGCAGTATAGTGTAATAATGTATCAGTAGCTGGAGAACTGCTAAGTGTACATGTTGTGAGTTGATTAAATGAATGGGGGTTATCCTCAGGGTCTTACGTGGTGGTCAGCTCTGATCCGTCCACCCATTTCCATGCTCCCTCTTGTTCACTGTCCGTCAGACCAATCCAAGACTGATCACTGCCCAGCCGTCCAGCAATGAAGTCCTGCAATTATAATAGTAACAGAGATAGTTAAGATAGATAACAGAGATAATACCTTATCCTCTCTCTCTCATTCTCTCTCTCTCACCTGTTCTTCTCTGCTGTTGATGATCACCAGGTCTGCTCCTCTCTGTCTGCAGTCCTGTCTGCTCTCTGTCCAGTTCTTCCTCTGAGTAGAGATGTAGTAAAGACTGGAGCTGTAAAACGTCCAGCCCTCCTGCAGTGCCTTCACTACAAAGTCAACAGACAGAACACACGTGTCTGCACACTCACGTATTCAGATCATAGCACTGATAACTGTAGTAAATATAATTAAATAATACAGTTATAAATGTGCCAACTTACCTAAAGCAGAGAATTTCTGCTGAAGTTCTTTTTTGAAGTTACTTTTTACAATAGTGCAGTTGGACTCCAACTCATTTTTGTCTCTCTCTATGGTCAGGTTGGTGTAACTGGTATGTAACTGGTCTCTCTCTATAGTCAGGTTGGTGTAACTGGTCTGTAACTGGTCTCTCTCTATAGTGAACTTGAACCACAGCACTATGATGGCAGCCAGCAGGAGAACACACAGCAGCCCCAGACACCCTGCAGTCAGTCTGTAGATCCCTGAAAACAGGTACATACGTATTTACTTCACACAATGTTATTATTTGTTGTTAAAGTAAAATGAGTGCTGGTGGACACGCCAGTATGTTTCTGTATATCAAGCCCCTCATTTCAGTACTGGCTTCATCACATCCTCTGCATGTCTCTGCATGTCTTGTACTTCCCAGAACATCTGTTCAATCATTGGGCAGGTTTTGGGGCTTGAGCTCACATCATGACATGGTGAGATGTTTCACTCCAGGCAGGCCTGGGTAGCCTTTGTAGCTACTATCTGGGTGTGTCTCAGATTGGGCTCCATATGTGCAACTTACTCGCTGGTACAGTCCTGGGAAAGAATATAAATGAATATGCAACATTCACACTTCCAAACCAGAAACCATGGATTACCAGTTATGTCCGCTTCCTGCTCAAAGCATGTGATGCAGCCCTCAAATCTGGCAACAGCGAGGAACACAAAGCTGCCAGACACAACCAAAAGGCCAGCATCAGGGCTGCAAAGCACCAGTACAGCTCACAGATACCAGCTCACTTCAACACTAACTCGTACCCCAGGCGCATGTGGCAAGGGATCCAGGTGATCAATGTATACAAGAGCACAGTCAGTCCCCCAGTGACCACAGACGCCGCCCTACCAGCTGAACTGAACAACTTCTGCGCTCATTTTGAGACCACTGCTCAGGCCCAGTCCTCCAACACTGTCTTGGCCCCTGCCACAGAGGAGCCACCACATATCTAGGCTATAGATGAGGTGAGGAGAGCACTGATGAGGGTTTCAACCCAGAAAGCTGCAGGTCCACATGCCATTTCTGGGCGTGTGAACAGATATACTGATAATGCGGTCTCCTTGGCAATGCACACAGCACTCAACCACCTGGACAGCACTAACTCATATGTGAGGATGCTGTTTATCCAGCTCTGCCTTCAACACAATCATCCTTTCCAGACTCGTCCACAAGCTAAACACACTGGGGATAAGCAACACATTGTGCAGCTGGATCATGGACAGTGTGCTAGGATGAGTGAACACACCTCACCCTGCCTCACACTCAGCACAGGATGTCCCCAAGGCATTGTTCTCTCCCCAATGTTGTATACTCTGTACACTCTGCATTGCAACCCACTGATTCTTGACTTCAGGAGAGGGGAAAGAACACATACACCACTGAACATCGTTTGCACGTTGGTTGAAAGGGTGAGCAGCTTCAAGTTCCTTGGTGTCCACTTAGCCGAGGATTTACTTGGACTCTAAACACATTGCACTTTGTCAGGAATGTGCAACGCCTCCACAACATATGAAGGGCTGAGCAAAGTCAACCTGCCACAGCAGCTCCTCTGCAACGTCTATGGATCCACCGTGGAGAGTACGTGTGAAGGTAAGACTATAGCCTTACATATTTTGGCATTTTTGGTGCCATCCCAAAATTGTGTTTTTAAGATGGATTTCACAAATATACAATGGACAACTTAATGTGCATGTGTTTTCCCGTTCATTTAAGTGTTTTGGAATGAAATAAACAACATTGAAGAACCACGCAAAAATGTGGGGCGACACCAAAAGTCCATTTTCAAGCATAATTTGGCAAATATTCCATGAAGTACTACATGTGCAGGTGTTTTCCTCTCATTTAAGTGTTTTGGAATGAAAATAAACAACATTGAAAAACCACCCAAAAATGCGTGTGAAGGTAAGACACGTATTTTGGCTGTTTTGGGGCGACACCAAAAGTCTATTTTCAAGCATAATTTGGCAAGTGTTGCATAAAATACATCATGTGCAGACGTTTTCCCACTAATTTAAATGTATTGGAATGAAAATGAACAACATTGAAGAACCAGCCAAAAATTTGGGGAAACACCAAAAGTCAATTTTCAAGCATAATTTAGTAAAATTACCATGAAGTAGAATATGTGCAGGCGTTTTCCCACTCATTTAAGTGTTTTGGAATGAAAATAAACAACATTAAAGAACCACCCAAAAATGCGTGTGAAGGTAAGACTATAGCCTTATGTATTTTGGCATTTTTGGTGCCATCCCAAAATTGTGTTTTTAAGATGGATTTGGCAAATATACACTGAAAAACATCATGTGCATGCGTTTTCCCATGCATTTAATTGTTCTGGAATGAAAATAAACAACATTGAAGAACCACCCAAAAATGCGTGTGAAGGTAAGACTATAGCCTTACATATTTTGGCATTTTTGGTGCCATCCCAAAATTGGGTTTTTAAGATGGATTTGGCAAATATACACTGAAAAACATCATGTGCATGTGTTTTCCCATGCATTTAATTGTCCTGGAATGAAAATAAACAACATTGAAGAACCAGCCAAAAATTTGGGGCGAAACAAAAAGTCCATTTTCAAGCATAATTTGGCAAAATTACCACGAAGTACTACATGTGCAGGCGTTTTCCCACTCAATTAATTTTTCTGGAATGAAAAAAAAACAGCACTGAAGAACCACCCAAAAATTTGGGGCGACACCAAAAGTCCATTTTCAAGCATCATTTGGCAAAATTTCCACGAAGTACTACATGTGCAGGCGTCTCCCACTCATTTAAGTGTTTTGGAATGAAAATAATCAACATTGAAGAACCACCAAAAAATGCGTGTGAAGGTAAGACTATAGCCTTATGTATTTTGGCATTATTGGTGCCATCCCAAAATTGTGTTTTTAAGATGGATTTGGCAAATATACACTGAAAAACATAATGTGCATGCATTTTCCCATGCATTTAAGTGTTTTGGAATGAAAATAAACAACATTGAAGAACCACCCAAAAATTTGGGGAAACACCAAAAGTCCATTTTCAAGCATCATTTGGCAAAATTTCCATGAAGTACTACATGTGCAGGCGTTTTCCCACTCATTTAAGTGTTTTGGAATGAAAATAAACAACATTGAAGAACCACCCAAAAATGTGTGTGAAGGTAAGACTATAGCCTTATGTATTTTGGCATTTTTGGTGCCATCCCAAAATTGTGTTTTTAAGATGGATTTGGCAAATATACACTGAAAAACATCATGTGCATGTGTTTTCCCATGCATTTAATTGTCCTGGAATGAAAATAAACAACATTGAAAAACCAGCCAAAAATTTGGGGCGAAACCAAAAGTCCATTTTCAAGCATAATTTGGCAAAATTACCATGAAGTACTACATGTGCAGGCGTTTTCCCACTCATTTAAATTTTCTGGAATGAAAAAAAAACAGCACTGAAGAACCACCCAAAAATTTTGTGCGATACCAAAAGTCCATTTTCAAGCATCATTTGGCAAAATTTCCATGAAGTACTACATGTGCAGGCGTTTTCCCACTCATTTAAGTGTTTTGGAATGAAAATAAACAACATTGAAGAACCACCAAAAAATGCGTGTGAAGGTAAGACTATAGCCTTATGTATTTTGGCATTTTTGGTGCCATCCCAAAATTGTGTTTTTAAGATGGATTTGGCAAATATACACTGAAAAACATCATGTGCATGCGTTTTCCCATGCATTTAATTGTTCTGGAATGAAAATAAACAACATTGAAGAACCACCCAAAAATTTGGGGAAACACCAAAAGTCCTTTTTCAAGCATAATTGGGCAAAATTTCCATGAAGTACTACATGTGCAGGCCTTTTCCCACTCATTTAAGTGTTTTGAAATGAAAATAAACAACATTGAAGAACCAATCAAAATTTTGTGTTTTTAAGATGGATTTGGCAAATATACACTGAAAAACATCATATACAATCGAAAACTTTATGTGCATGCTTTTTCCCATTCATTGAAGTGTTTTGGAATGAAAATAAACAGCATAGAAGAACCACCAAAAAATACGTGTGAAGGTAAGACTATAGCCTTATGTATTCTGGCATTTTTGGTGCCATCCCAAAATTGTGTTTTTAAGATGGATTTGGCAAATATACACTGAAAAACATCATGTGCATGTGTTTTCCCATGCATTTAATTGTCCTGGAATGAAAATAAACAACATTGAAGAACCAGCCAAAAATTTGGGGTGACACCAAAAGTCGATTTTCAAGCATAATTTGGCAGAATTTCCATAAAGTACTACATTTGCAGGTGTTTTCCCACTCATTTAGGTATTTTGGAATGAAAATAAACTACATGGAAGAACCACCCAAAAATGCGTGTGAAGGTAAGACTATAGCCTTATGTATTTTGGCTGTTTTGGGGCGACACCAAAACTCGATTTTCAAGCATAATTTGGCAAGTATTGCATAAAATACAACATGTGCAGAGGTTTTCCCACTCATTTTATTGTTCTGGAATGAAAATAAACAACATTGAAGAACCAGCCAAAAATTGGGGGTGACAGAAAAAGTCAATTTTCAAGCATAATTTAGTAAAATTACCATGAAATAGAATATGTGCAGGCGTTTTCCCAATCATTTAAGTGTTTTGGAATGAAAATAAACAACATTAAAGAACCACCCAAAAATGCGTTTGAAGGTAAGACTATAGCCTTATGTATTTTGGCATTTTTGGTGCCATCCCAAAATTGTGTTTTTAAGATGGATTTGGCAAATATACACTGAAAAACATCATGTG
>JAMWET010000857.1:0-38746 GCA_024036415.1 Prochilodus magdalenae
GATCAGTGCCAGGATGCCATCCTTCGCCGAACCTTTCCATCACGTCGGAGGAGTCACCAATTTGTAGAAAAATATGTAGATATAGTGTTGTCCGTACCCCTCCCCTCTTTTGGGGCACAACACCTTGCGTGTTCGTTTTGGATGGAAAAGAGTCGCAGACAAGTGGAGTGAAGTTGAAAGCAAACCAAAGTATTTAATGTAACATACTGGATCCAAGAGAACCAATACATTCAAGACAGTTTTACAGCCGTCCCAAAGCAAAGTTCCGACCCCTCTCCGATCTGACTCCATGTTTATACCCCAAATGACGTGAAACCTGCCGATGAGGCGTTTCTACAGATTAGCTCATGTTAATATGCATAATTTCACGTGTTAATACTCAGATTCACGTGTCTGACTCTACCATCATGCTTGACCTTGAGTGTGTTTTTGTATTCTCTAAGAATTGGACAGTGTGGCATTCTCTATGTGCGTGTGCATCATCCCTCTCCGCTTTGAGGCACCTGCAGGTTAGGGAGTTACCCACACATAGAGAGAAGGCCGCTTTGTCCGTCTTCAATCTCCTCTGTATCAATTCAGTTCGTACAGAGTGCACCAGTCGATGATTGATGACAGTGAGTTAGCAACATGCAGCGGCCTCATCTCTCATTCCCATAAACAAAAATGCCTTTAAGCATGAGTAACATACCATACAATAGAAGTCTATATGTTATATGTTAATATGTCTTAGGAGTAAATATCATGCGGGTTAGCATGTGTTAGAAGTGAGTATCGAATAATCATTTATATAGATGCATATGAAATATAAGATTTCATACTCTGACTATGTAATTGTGAAGGCTAAGTTAAGTAATCATTATTTAGAGATATTTGTCAACAAACACAAGGTATAATAAACGTTTTCCACGACACTCTTCAACAAAAAATTTGTAGCCTTTGTTCATCTTAGAGTCCTTCGTTGAGGAATATTTTCCAACAATCCTGGAAACATCCTCAAATTTCAGTCTCTAAAGCGATGAAGTGAAATGTTTCATGGTCAGCCGGGAGTACAGGAACTTGTACTACCTAGCGTGGACGTATTTCCGCTTTTTTGTGAAAAGGGTCTATTCCACTGTAAAACTGATCCTCTAAAGCAAGTTCCTCTTTTATTAATATTCAGACCTGTATAGTTTAACTTTCTGAGGCTCGTTCTGATGAAAACATACCCCACTACAATCACTACACCCACATTTATACTCAGAGTTGTTAGCTTTTGCTCTCCAGTGTTACCCGCCACCATTTTCTCTGGTTGAAGCAGGTTGAGAGTTGGTGAGGCCATGGTGCATGATGTGATGCAGTACACCATGAAGACCTCTGTATACTAGAAACTCTGACTGGAGTAGAACACCATCCGGGTATCTTCAGCACATATTTACAGCTTCGCATACTGCATACTATACACCACTTTTAGGCAGATTTAGTATGCGAGTAGTATAGTATATACTGTAGTATGCCACTTTTAATACAGCCACTGTTAACAATGCATAACTTTCCATTCTGGAACAGTTTGATTCACAAACAGTCAAAGTCTGCAGGCTTGTGACTGCCCTTATCTACACGAACACAACTGCATCTGTAATAGCTTTAAATGCTTTCTGTTTTATTACACACAATCCTACATACATTTTGTGGTTTAGAAATGTTATTTTCGAGTTGGAACACAAAAACAAACATTAAAATATAGTTTTTTTTACTCTGTTTTTGAGACCTGGTCATTGATATTATTAAAAACTACTTCCCAGTTTCAGTATCGTTTTAACGTATGCTCGTTTGTTTATCTAAACCAATGTAAGGGCTGTTCTAGTACTGTAGAACACGGTTGTTGGATAAGTCCTTGGAGGGATGGAGTGAACATAATGTTGACTCCAGCTGCAGAACGTAGTCAAAAATTTGAAAACAGCAATATATATTGACTAATATATACTCACCAAAATAAGAATAGTTGCACTCAAAAATGAGTGACACCAGACATTCAGGACATTTGACATGTGGCAACAAACCATTTACCTTGGTGCTGACCATGGTGCCTCCACACACTGATTCGTTGGTCATCTCCACCAAGACAGAAGCGGGACTTGTCACTGAAAATGACTCGCTGCCATTGAAGTGGTGTTCAGGACAGTTGGCGTTCATGTAGTCCTGTGCTGTGCAGCTGTCTGCCAACTGTGCTGGCACTAATAGGATGACTCATGAAGGGCATCACTGCTCGCTGGATGTCTGCAGTCATAGTGGTTAGGTCACTTAGTGGACGATCTGTCAGTTCCTCTCCCTTTCCTGTGGTTCATGTAGGTCTCCTAGATCCTTAATGTCGCTGTCGACCTCCACCAAACACCATGCTATGGGAATATCCGCCATATTATATTGAAAAGACCATCTAGCTTCCCAGAGCCCTACGATGCAACCCCTTTCCAGCTCTTCCAACTGCTCTAATTGCTTTTGAACTATTCTCTGAGGCAGCCTTCACTTGCAAAGGATGCTACCAACACAGCAGCACACGGAAAGCACCTGCCACAGGACAACCTTATATAGCCAGTTAGATACAGTGATAAGGCTTGTCCTTGCTTACGTCACATGCATGAAAACTTAGCATGTGCCACAATGTCAAACCTACCCACCAAGTTTCATTCTTGTCAGTTGATTCCTTCTGGGTGCAATTTTTTTTTTTTTTGATAATGAGTGTATCATATTGCTGGACTTAAAAACTTCCCCATCTGTTGTACATTATGCAATGCCATTGTTCTGCTAGCTCTCTAGTTAGCAAACTAAGTCCTGGACAGCCGATCACATTACAGCTATGATTTCCAAGCAAAGCTTATAGGCAGACAAGTTAATTACTTAAAGCAAGGTTTTGGCAATGTTGTTACAACATAGGCATCGTTGTGAGCTTGCTGGGTCCTTGTTCTCCTTTAATCTCTGGAATTTAAACAGCTGTAAACAGATGTAAAGCTCAAAAAGCACATCAGTTTGGGATAAAACCACATCATAACTGTAACTGCAAGCAGGCCCTTGGTTCGATTCCCAGCTGGGGCATCCAGGGTCCCTCCTGCATGGAGTTGGCATATTCTCCTGTGCATCTGTGTGGGTTTCCTCTGAGCTCTCTGGTTCCTTCCACAGTCCAGAGGCATGCAGTTAGGTGAACTGGAGATGATGAACTGCTTCTATAAGTGTGTGTGCATGTGTCTGCCCTGCGATGGACTGATGGACTGTACAGGGTTTCCAGACTTCTGCCCAATGAGTGCTGGGATAGGCTCCAGCACCCCTAACCCAATTCCAGTCCTCCTCAAAAGTGAACCAGAAGGATAATCAGCGTAGAAGATAAATGAACAAATAAAAATACACATCAACACAGTTATTATTCTCTGAGAGTGAAAGATACATTTGTGTTGGTGCATTTAATTAATGTGGAAATATATGACTATTTTTCCCAGTGTGGCTAAATTAACCGAGCTTGATTTATCTCATCCGAAACTCTTCTCTTTTCCATTTCGTTTTCTTGTGCTTGCAAGAGCTAGAATGTTCTTCCCAAGAACACACGTCAGCTCCTTCTGTTCTCTGTACTGAGCATCATCTCTAAAGACGTCCCTAAAGACTAGCCCCAGGCTTAAAAGGAACATTGTCATAGCTATGAGATATGAGGTGACGTGTTATTGACAAAACAAACAAAGAGCCTACAGCCCCCAGGTTTTCAGATCACAGCTGGCACTGCGTCCAAGCACTCAGAGATTCAGAGATTTTATTGCTTCAAATTAGCCTGTTTGAACACGGCAGTTCTTGGCATACTAACAAGAATTGCTGAGTCAAGTTGGGTGTGAATGCGATGAGCAGAGGTTTATGAGAAGTTCATCTTCTGTGAGGACCCCAAGTAACAATAAAACAGTTAACAGGCGATTTAACAATCTGGCCTTAGTAGAAGCCATTTTGACATTTATAAGGTCACTGTACTGACACTCAAACACACACACACACACACACACACACACATGTATACACACATTTTGTAACATACAACATAACCCCAGTGTATCACAAGATTAGATATCTTTTATCGTCACATCTCCGTTTTTGTCGATTTTTGCTTTTAGGTCTCATTTGATCACATGAGCCACTGTTTACACTGTGTGGGAATTTCATGAAGAATGAACCAACAGAAATGACTCATATCTGATTGGTAAGACGTCTGGTTCCATTGACTTCTATTCAAATAAAACATGGTTTTTGGCCCCTCCTGTAAAGTTGACGTTTTGGAGATACCTGTTTTTCTTTGGACAGCGACGACATACATACATATATATCATAATACCACAAACACCCTGACATATACTATATATTCCATATATACTCCTGATGCATTACAATATAATATTTTTGTTAAAATGCCACTTCTAATATATTTTTTGTTGCACCCATTAGCTTAAATTATCTACTCACTGTTCATTTTATCAGCTCCACTGACACTGTAGATGCACTTTGTAGTTCTACAGTTACAGACTATAGTCCATCTGATTCTCTGTATACTGTTAGCCCACCCATTACCTTATTTTCCAATGGTCAGGACCCCCACAGGACTACCACAGTATAGGTATTACATGGGTGGTGGATCATTCTCAGCACTGCAGTGACTCGGGAGTGTATGGTCTTCTGGCATGAGTGGATCAGACACCTCAGTCCCACTGCTGGACTGAGAATGGTCCACCAACCAAAACTATCCAGCCAATAGTGTCCTGTGTCCACTGATTAAGAACTAAAGGATGAACAACACTGCACTGTACAGCAGCGCCTATCATCCTATCATCTCTGACTGTACATCAACTAGAATGGCCTGTAAGGTAGAGTGGACAGTGAGTGGACACAGCTTTTAAACACTCCAGCAGCACTGCTGTGTCTGATCCACTAACACCAACACCACGTCTGTGTCGAGAATGATCCACCACCCAAATAATACATGCCCTGAGGTGGTCCTGACTATTTAGGAACAGGGTAAAGGTGGTGCAACAAAGTATACAGAGAAACAGATGGACTACAGTCTAACTGTAGAACTACAAGGTGCCCCTATGTGGTATATAGGGCTGAAAAAAATGGATACAGAGTATAGATAAATTGAGGTGGTCATATTGTTATGCCTGATTGGTGTACAGTACAGTGGTGATGGGTACCAGAGAGCAGCATGTCTACAACACAAATGTATTTACCGTATATATCACCATTTCATGTAATAGCTTTCTGGGAGAGTGCTTTTGGAGGTGGACCTCAGGTCTCATCTACACCACTGTGAACAATTTTGAGTTGCTAAATTCTTGTAAAACACAGCACTTCATACTAAACCACTGTTAGTGACGGTGTTGATAAATATATTATGCAGAAAATGTTTAATAATCAGTGGAATTTAAAACTGGAACAAAACACAGAGTGGTGATTTTAGGGTGGACACATCTTAGGACTTTGCTGTGAGAATGTATCGGTCCTTCTACAAAACACCTACAGTTTGTGGGCCTACAGGACAGGGGACAAGTGTGCCATATCGAATAGTGAAGTTAAATGCCTTTGTTTATTAATTTAATATGTTGATCAGATCTATGCTTGCAATCTGAGTTGAAGGAAATAACTATGAACAAAAAACGTTACTGGGCCCAGAACATGTAACCTGTGAGGTTACAGGTCTACAGGCAGTTCTCACAGAAGGGCAGACTTTGAGGAGAACCAAAAGGGCATCAATGGCAGATATGTCACCAAAATAATTTTCACCAACTTCAACATTTCTGGGCAATTATATTAGACTGCATAAATGCAAACAAACTGATTGGTTTGGTGCAAAACGCTCTGCTCTAGTCAGAATAGATCACAGTACTGAACAGAACCAGACATCCACCTCTAAAAGCTCCCTCAAAGTTATTGCGTGAAATAGCTATCAATACAGTAACATCCCAGATGAGATTTTAGGCCTACATGCAGGACTACAAGGTGTGGGAGTATTGTACACACTACTATACAACCAACACCACATACAGAAGTGGACATTTGTGTTGTAGACACAGGGAACCCTGTTAGTTACTGTAAAATGAGAGACTACAATGAATCAATTTACACCAAACCACCTTGAACATCTGAAATCTCAGACTCCACAGGTTGTTCTCTAGCACTGATTTGCCCTCACAGGGCTGGGTTTGCAGTCTTCAGCTCACGACCTGGTAGCCTTATATACCTTGTGTACATCAATAAGGATAACAAAACATGGCCATGTTATCTTACTATTAGCTCAACAAACTCAGGCCATCAGGGAAACCAGGTCATGAATTTAAAATATTAAATAAATTTTATAGACTGTAGACCTAAGCAACTGTCAAAATTAACAATCAAGGGCTTTTGTTTAGGACTGTCATACATGTGTAATGACAAATTCCTTCTGTGCACCATAGCTGGTTATTCTGATAAACTCATTCTAGAAGTCCTATAGGAAGAAGGTTGTGCTTGGTTAACAAAATAAATAAAAATACCATGTATATCATCCTACATCTTGTGTGTAATAAACCTGCAGACGAAATACTGGGTTGTTGGTGACTAATCCTCATGAAACAGAAACCAAATATTTTAACAAGCAAATGACTCAGCACTCAATTTAACAATGCATTTTTTGGAACTTTATTGATGAAATAGCTTTCACAGGTTTCCAAGCTTCGTCCACATGCAGCATGCAGAAGTTAAGCCAGAACAAAACAGGGAAAACAAAGCAACTTCAAAAGCTAAACGAATAAACAAATAAATAAAATTAGTCTATCCATGTTAGTTAAAATTGCAACTACATTTAAAAAAATTAAGATTTTAGATTTCACATCTTGTAAAGTCATAAAAATTACTGGAACAATAGTTGAATATAAATTTGGTTCCACATTACCCTCAATACACATACACTTAAATTAAGACAAGTGGTGAGCAACATGTTAAATACATGAATAAAAACAAAAACACTTAGTCAATGTTAGATCCACATATTTGGCTGGATTAAAAAACTGGAATCCAATAACATTTGACACAGTCTGTACTGCACTCAAACCTATTACAGTACAAAACACTTCAAAACTGCAGCTTTGTGCTCTTTAAGTACTGATACAACAGCCACAGTATGCTTAAAAACAATGTGCACCAATTTTATATCAATACTGACAAAACTGCCACTTCAAGGAAAAAAAAAAAAAAAAAAAAAAGTTGTATAAGCAGAGACAAATCTTCTGTTCATACCTTCAGGTCTCTGCTCCTGTTGGAAAAAAAAATATATAAAGATTAGCTCGATGAGTCACAATAATGGTACACACTGAAGTACACTAGCCAGTCTTTCAGCGCATGTTAATAATCACTGCTTTTCAGGTGAAACACGGACAGACATGCAACTCCTCAGCAAGACATGCCAACAGGAAAAGGAAATGACGACAAACTCACCTTTAGACTGCACAGCGTGGTGGAACCTGCAAGAGAATGAAGAGAAAAGGTCATGTGACAATCTACTGAATCATAGTCTCTCTTCACACAGGTAAAATCTGATCAGTGCAGTAAGAGTGTAATCATTAGAGTCAGGTGAAACACGGACTGCAGAAATCATCACTTCAGAGTGAAACACCAGGGGCATCCATCCATCACTCACTAGACTTCTCACTCCTGGACAGAGCGCTATAGTAGTGCCCCAGTTTCTATAAGCACATTATGGACTATGGTAAAACAGTACTACACTAGAGATTACATAGCACTATACAGCCCTTGTAGTATTACTGTGGCTCTTTTTATAAGGGTGAAGCTTTAGAGCAAAACTTAAGTGCTGAATGGATAATCATGGGGTTGAATTAACACAAACTGTTAACATCTCTTAAAGGGATGGCTCTCCCAGAATTAAGCCCAATCAAAGGGAACCAATGTAATAGATAGCCCAAGACTATTTGGTGTATAGACGCCTGCCGATGGGATGTGCATCATGATGCAGGGGAAATGATTTAATATATGATATAAGCAAGGCAGCATCATAACCCTTTTTAAGCTTTAAGAAAATTCCTTTTTAAGCATTAGAAATACAATCACAGCATATAAAACACCAGCATAGGCATTGCTATTGCCAACAATAGCAATACAGCCTTATGCTACTTGCTAACACTGGGGTCCAATGGCTGAACATGTTATAGATTACAGTGGTCAGTAACCTTTTAATGTCAATAATATTTAGTGGTGTGCACTGAATCTCTTGGTCAAAAGAATTTTGTCCACTGACTAATCCTGCAGTTTGAGATGCACACCGTCCCAGCTCTGAAACGTTAAGTCTTACAGAACGGTGTACTTGTACACAGCTTCTTGATCCGACTCGATCGTTTTTCAGTAAAACGCAAAATCAGATTCTCTTTCACCCCCGTTAACAATGTATGGGCCAAACAGCACTTCACATACTCTCATCCTAGGACACACCCCCGAGCACCCCGAATTCAGTGGTGGTGTGACCCGCATGCGCAAGTCTTCCCCTAGCAGGAAGTGGGAACCGTTTGGGCTGCGAACCCGTTCCGTGTTTCCTTCAGGAAGTGTTTTTAGGTAAAACACTGATTTTAAAAAAATTAAAAAATAACGCATCAAAGCACATGATGAAACACCTTTCTAATATAAAGCTCGATGTCCAAACAAGCAAGAAAAAAATCTGCAAAACGGCAAAAAGTTTAAAACCTTCCTGCTTTAAAATCATAAGGCCTAATTCAGCGCTACTAGGACCATGTTCAGAAGTGCAGAGCCTTAATTCAGTAGCAAACTTACAATTCCCCGCGTTTTTTAGCACCAAGAGGAGGTATTCAGCATTTTAAGAGTTAATTCACCATTTATAAGCCTTATTTCACCACTTTAGCGGCTAACTCCGCTCTGCAAGACCTTAATAATCAATCAACGAGCCGGAACAGAGTAGCGCGCGCTAGTTGGAACTTACTGGTACTGTAATTTCAGCACTCTCGGCTTTTCCTGTGCGAGGAGGCAAAGAGGAAGAACTACGACACATCTGGACATATTTAGCTCGGATTGGATGGATGGATGGATGCACCTGCTGATTCTATAAAGAACTGTCTCTACATTTAATCTCCATATTCTTACCATCTCGCTTTCTTTCTCCGTGCACGAGTCTGCTGCTCCTCTGTTGCGCTCATATTTAGCTGCCTGTTCATGAACAAATAAGGGTGTGTACCTGTGCCCTAAAAACCTCCCAGGAAACTCGGCTGCACTTACTTACAAACGAAGCAACAATGCTACGCAGCTCATTAGCCTTTCGCCTCTTGTTACCCTTAACCAAATTAACCCCTTCGACACCTCACATTATTAGTACACAGAAATCAAAGCATTACAGCCTTATAATTAAACAAGGCAGATAAAAGCAGCGAACTGAAAAATAAATAAAAGAGGCCGAGCTGAGCCCACGTGTAGCTAGCTGTCCTGTGTCGTCCTCACAAGCGTACATCCTCCAGAAGAAAGAAAGCTATGGCCTTCGTGCACGCGCTTTATCTGCTTTATCACCCCACGTGCTCTGGAAGAGGCATCATCACGCTCACCCACCTTCACCCCTCCTCCTAATGACTAACCGCAGCAGCGGCTTTATATATTCACCTTTATATATGTATATATAAATTTTAAATAATGAAGTAACATTAAATTAAACATGCATGATTTATGTCTTCTCGTTATCTTATATAATCATGTGTATTAGAATTAATATTTTTAATACTGTTGAGGTATATCTGGGGTATCATTTTAAAATTAATGCGCCGAAGATTTATAATCATAGGCTGTGTTGTGTACTTTTATAATATTTACATTACAACAAGCACTGTTTATTTACGCAGCCATGTAAATTAAGAAAAGTACAAATAATGGGTACTTCGTTTTTTTTACCCTCCATTTTAAAGGTCGTCCACAAAGCAAAAGTGAAGGCAAATAAAAACAAGGCCCAGTCAGTCTTGACATGTGCATTATGTATCTTAAATGTCCAATAATATTACAAAAAATGGTTCATGGTTCCCTTACCAACATGGCTGCGGCGCTTGCCGGGCGTCACTCATTTCCGGCATCAGCATTTTATTGCTCAGTTCTAAGGTGATTTGTGGGGGACGCTCCAGTTCCAGATTATAATCTGTAGTTTGTAAAACTATGTTGGTTTTCATGGCGGTTTTTTATTCATGTGTGTATATTTTTTTATTTAAACTACATTTCCCATAAACACCTGCTCTCTGTTTTGCTAGTGAACGCATATAGCTAAGCGATGGTAAATTCAGTTTAGTATATAGCGCTACAAAATTGTATCAATTCTGCACTGTTGTTTATTTTGCGTGATATTGGCGTGTGACTTTTCAGCACATGAGCTCAGTCTGTATTTGTTATTTTGGCGGATATTGCTGTTTAATCTAGCGTGCTAACAAGCTAGCGACATAGGGCTGGAATATCAAATGCCCGGATGAGAATGGTGACTCTGATTTGTTCAGACCATGCGTGTTGGTCCTATGGATATGTAGTTCGCGATGACTGACTATTTAAAAAAAGAACTACAAAATCTGTAGGTTTTACGTGTAAAACCCGGAATGTTTGTAGTTTAAAAGACGAGGTATTTGATATGTATGAATACCTGCATACACCTCTCAAAATAAACCATAATGTAATAAACTTTTCCGCTCTAGGAGCTTTCTTCACCGCCCACCAGGGTCACGTGGTAAGCCTATGCAGCACGTTGAGGGTCAGGCTTGTTAAAAATATTTGAATGAGGTTGAATTGCTCAGGCTAAACCAGCAGGGAAGGGCATTCGTCTGCTTGTTGACAACAAAATGAGAGTACTGATCGGTAAGTAGAACGTTACTTAAGTGCATGAAAAACACGGGTATGCTGTCATTTTACTAACAGAGGTTTCATGTTCTCGGCTGTGTTGAATATAACTGCAAGCTACGCGTGCATTTGCATTTGACCTTGCATTCATATAACCAAACGTGCGCCATTCCGTTCATTTTAGCTCAGTGTGTCATATTTAGTTTTATTTATGCGCATGAGGTGAACTGTTTTGTAAGTTAGGTCGTCGCGCATGCGCACAAAAGTCGATTAGCTAACCAAGGACTGTGACTTGGCTTGTGTCTGCATGCCGTCTTCAAACGCCAGTTCGCAACTTGCACTACCTATTCTTCTATTCCTCATTAGGTGGAGGGTCGGGGTTTGTGGGTCGTGAGCTAACGCGACTACTGAAGAGCAAAGGACATGAAGTCACCATCATCTCCAGACAGCCTGGTCCAGGCAGGATCACATGGGTATGATGCAGCTCCACCAGGCACTTCTCACATTAAGGATATCTTCATCCAGACCCAGTGGTCCATGGTATTAAAGGGCCACTCCGGCCAAAATGAAAAATGTGAAAACTAATACATAAGTTGTAAACATGCCTGCTCACTTTTAAAGGAGTGCTACAGCAGTCTGCACTCTGAAATCTTTAAAGACACAAACATCCCTCTTATGATGATGTAATAAGAAGTTGGGTGGAACCTTAAAAAGGCTTTAGTGTGGATACGGTTTTTATTTTAACTGTCTGAATCTCTTTAACTCAGTTACTCCAGTTGTGTTAATGTTAAATCATTAATGGCAGCCAGCCAGTGTGTGCGAAATACCACCTGGTATTTAGAGGGTCACTGTTGTCAGGTTTCTCCAGCATTGGTGGGCTGCTAACTCACTACTCAAAGTGGTGCTTACTGGTTTAACAACTCTTCTTTTGGAAGAAGAGTAAGTAAGAATTGCTATTACTTCCACCAAACTTGGAAAATTGGACATGCTTTCGTATTTACAAAATGCTATGGCAATAGTCTAAAGTTTCTCAGGGGTATGCCCCACAGATGCTTGGCTATGGGGATAAACTGGGTGAACCAATCTGATGTAGCGCCACCTTGAGGCAGACAAGTGCTGCAGCTCGTGCACAGAATGTTTTTACAGCAGCTTAACAATGATCTTTGTAAGTGTCTGTCATTTCAGCATAACATCATAATACACTTCCATGGCTCCCACAGAATGTAGATCTTGAGACATTCAAGGGTTCCAGGGGGTTAATGAGGTGGTCTCAGACCCTGGGTGGTCTCGGCTGGGAAAGAATAATACGGTGGTGCAGTGGGTATAGCTATCACCTCACAGGAAGAAGAGTCCTTGTCTGCATGGGTGTCCTCTGAGTGCTCCAGTTTACTCCCACAGTCCAAAGACATGCAGTCAGGTGAACTGGAGATGCTAAATTGCCCCCTAGGTGTTAATGTGTGAATGTATATGTCTGTATGTTTCCTCAGGGGGTCTCGGTCCTCTTGTTTGGTGCACCAGATTTAGCAGATGTGCTTGCTCTATTGAAGTGTGCCACCAGAACAGTTGCATAAGGCTTTGATTTAGGGGGAACTGATTTTGTCTTGTAAAGGTTAAACATGGAATGAAGTCAGTGATGTGATGTGTTTTCCTGTCTCTCCTCTGCAGGCTGATGTTGAATCTAGGGGTCTCCCACAGTGTGAAGGGGCAGTGAACCTGGCTGGAGAAAACATCATGAACCCATTAAGATGGTCAGTCAACACACCAGTCACTTAATGTGATGTGAATTCTAAAATAAAAATGTTTATTATTTATTTAGTTTTGTCTTGTTTAAAGCTTGTCTAGAGTGTTTGTATTATGGACACACATTTTTTTACACACATTCTAAAAAAATAGCCGCACCCAGAAGGAAGCGTGGCATTGCTGTGCTACTAGGAAGGAGGATAAAGGTTACCAGGAACAATAACTGACAATACATTTAGACTGATATGGGAAATATTTAGTAAGCTACTCATACAGAAGTAGTGTCTCTCAGTATGACGTCCAGCTGACATGTTGGCTAACACAACATGCCAGACATCTCAGCATGGAGCTGTAGAGGTTCCTAATGGTGTCCTGCGATGATCCATCCCATGCAGCTTGAATATTCTCACACAGCTCCTGCAGGGTGTGCGCTAGGGGTGGAAGTGGAGTGACACCAGGCCTTCTGGACTTGTGACGTGACGAAACTGTTCATCTTGGTGCTGACCATGGTACCTCCACACACGGATTCGTTGGTCATTTCCACCAAGCAGAGCTCGTCACTGAAGATGACCTACTGCCATTCACACCATGACAGTCTTTGGTGACGTTGATGTGGTGTTAGGGGCTGTTGTCGTAACGGCCTGTGTGGATGTAGTCCTGCAACATGTAACCATCTGGCAATGGTGCTGGCACTAACAGGATGACTCATGAAAGGCAACACTGCTTGCTAAATCGTGGCTTGTTGGTTTGCTGCACCCATATCTGACAATTCGTCAGTTCTCCTTCACCAGTAGATCGTGTAGGACTCCTAGATCCTTCACAAAGCTGGTGCATGCCCTTGTCCACCCATTGCCACCCATAGCGTACTATGGTATTGTCTGTACAACCAGTATGTCAAGCAGTACGTCAACGAGACCATCAAGCTTCCCAGAGCCCTATGACGTGACCCCTCTCGAACTCTCCCAACTGCTCGTATTGCTTTCGAACTCTTCTACGAGACATACTTCTCTTGCTCTTAGTTAAACTTCTGCTATTAGTTAAACTTCTTCTCTTCAAGCTCAGACCTATCCTTTACTTCACTCATCCTGTATTCCTGATTGTCCTCCACACAGGTGGAATGACAGTTATAAGAAAGATCTGTTCTCCAGTCGAGTGGACACTACAAAAACTTTAGCCCAAGCCATTGCGGCCTCCCCTTCACCTCCGCAATCGTGGGTCCTGATCACAGGAGTGGGTGAGTACATTATTTGAATCAGTACCTTCAATACTACGCAAAACCACTCTTTTTTTTTTTTTTTTGTGGGAGGTGGGACAACCATTGCATTATGAGACCACTTTCTGAGGACACTGGACATAAAGATAACTGACTTGCTAAAGAAGGAAAAACAGGAGTTTCAAAACTGGTTAGAAGCTAAAGAAAATATGACACTCTTAACAACCAACCCCAAGACCAGGCAGACCACCAAAACTGTCCTCAATAGCTTAACAGTGCTTACAGCTTTTATTTCTGAAGCAGAGGAGAAAAACAAGCTCTTGCTTTGGATCAGAAATCATCCACACGGTCATATGTGTTATGGGTCTGAAAAGATGTGTAGCTCTCCAAGAAGCTCCTTACTCAGTAAAGGAGACATATCAAACAAAGACCTGCTGGTGATGTTCTCAGAACAATGGACTGACCAACCCAGTGTCCACACCTCAACATTACTGAATTACTTTGGAGGTGTGGCTGCAGGCTTCTTTGAGGAACTGGAAGTGAGTCTGTAATAAAGGTATAGGGTGAACACACTGAACACTGAAACACCTGATGTTGTTGAGGCCTCTGTCTTTCGAATATGTGTGTTCCTTTTTTCCACTGAAGCTGAAAAATGAATGTGCTGGCTCTTTCGACCGGAAATTGACGTCTCAGTTTGGGACAATGCTGTACACTTTAAACATGACCTAACACTGCTTTCACCTTCTCTTTGACTATACATCTGTATTCCCAGCTTGTTACAAGCCCAGTCTGCAGAATCAGTACACCGAGGACAGTGAGTGGACACCCTTTGACCTACTGTCTCGCCTGGTGAAGGAGTGGGAGGAGGCTGGCCGGCTCCCTCACAGCATTGCACAGAGCACCAGACAAGTCATCATTAGACCAGGTGACCAGTAATGCATTCATAACATAGGGATGGGCAGATCGATACCTTGATCTCGACATTTCCAATCCTGGTGTTTACTTTTAAGATTCGATTCTGGTATAAAAATATCAACGTCATGTGTTCATTTGTTCAGTAGGTCTGATGCGTATCCCATCGCTCAAAAAAAAATGCTGTCAAAAATGGTGTAGTATAGGAACTACTTTTCCTTCCGCCTCCTTTTTCTGTAACTGTTTAAAGCTATTCAAGTGTTAATCTAATGAATACTGAATTTTCAGTTGACCTAAAATACTAGTGTAAGTCAACACATAACTTTATTATTTTTAGGTGATGTTATTAAAAAGCAAAGCAATGAAAGAATTCCTGGTTTTGAAATGTTTAGATAATAGCCATAATAATAATAATGAATAAGAATTAATTTTTTTTTACTTTTTGGTTTAAATTTTTCCTTAGATTTGTCAAAAATCACATACTTTAAAATATCTGTATCAGGATATTAGCCTTGGTATTACTTTGAAAGGTATATCAGTGGTTTTGCCCGTCCCTAATATTTAGTAAAAGATGCACCAAAATATTGATAATGAAAACTTCAGCTAAAATGTAAAAGCAAAAAGAGGAAAACGGCTGTAAAAAGCCAAAGATATGTCAAAGCCTAACACACAAATGACCTAAGCGATAATGAAAGTGAGAAATATTGATTAAATATCATTATCCAGCGGTTTAACATTATATACATTATCTCTGATGTCGTTCCTAAGATGGCCAGTTATTGCCTCTGAAGCATCTTTTGGCTTTTTACATCAGTCCAGAAGCATAAATAATTTGTCATGTTATATGAAAATGCTTTCTTTTGGTTATCAGGTGAGTAGTTGTGGCTTCAAATAAAAAACTACAGCTGTCGAATGTCTCTAGATGTACCTGGCTGAGGACAAGATGAAACTAAAGCACTCTGGTGTACATATTAGGCTAATGCTAACACCAAAAGGTCGACTGTCCTTTTCTGCCCGCTGCCTTTTAAACAAAGTGTTGTACTAAAGACGGAGCAGACAAGACAGTGGGCGGTGATCAACCGTCTGAATTCCAATCGGCATACCACTCACTTCTAACCTCCCTGTCTCTGTTCTCAGGTGCTGTGTTGGGACGGGATGGTGGGGCTATGAAGCAGATGCTGACCCCATTCTGGTTGGGTCTAGGTGGTCCTTTGGGCTCGGGCCGTCAGCCTTTTCCTTGGATCCATGTCTCGGACCTGGCTGGAATAATCCTCCATGCTCTGGAGACCTCCAGCTCACCCACCTCCACACAGCAGGAGGTGTTTAATGGGGTTGCCCCAGCGCTCAACACAAACTACGAGTTCACGAAGGAGCTGGGCAGAATTCTGCGGAGGCCAACTCTGTTCCCTGTCCCAGGGTTCCTCATGGATACCTTCCTGGGCTCAGAGAGAGCAGTCATCCTCACACAGGGTCAGAAGGTCGTACCCAAGAGAACTCTGGAGTCCGGTTACCAGTTTCAGTACCCAGACCTGACCTCGGCCCTGAAGGAGATTGTTGGAAGCTAGTCATGCGAGCGTAGCTGAGTTATTGTTATTTACTTTATGGGGTTCATCAATGCAGAGAGGATGAATGATATTTCAGAAGGAAACAGCGAAACGGCAATCACTTTAAATGGGTATTTTAATGGCTTTAATGTATAGGCAGTGTTGGGAATACTTTTGGGGGTCCACTATTCACAGTACATGTTTGTCTGTACACAGGCCACGCTTTTACTGTATCTCAGTACTCCCAGTACTGTCTCACCAGGTATGCGGTTCTGACAATGACAGGTTTAGACTGGCTGGGTGTCCCCAAGACCTGGATTGGAAACCAGAGCACTCACTGGACCAAGTTGCTCTAGCAAGAACACTGTAGAAAGCTGAACACATGATTCAGGTGTGGTGGGGGCTAGAATAGAGGCAAACATGGAACTTCTTGTTTGTCCTCCAGGACTGTTTTACAAAACAGTGAGCTTATTCTCTGATACAGTCATTTCTACTGACAGAGTTCAGTTTATCAGTCCACTTATCCGAGTTTCTGCAGTGGCTTTGCCATCCATCACAGGTTTCCTCCAGCTCCAGTGTTCCATCCAGTCCTTGCATGGTCCCAACACTCTTCTTTCTTCATCTGCGACATGCATATCAGCCGTCTAAAGTGATTAATCCTGGTCTGTGTCGTCTTTCGCGTCAATGATTGGCAGCCGATCACCCCAGTCACTGCTCCGTGCGCAGCGGTACATGTCCCTGATCAGATCACAGCAAATTACATGGTTAATAAAGAAAATGCTTTAAAGTGTTCTGTTTCACCATAACAGCTTGTGCAATGATCTGTCCTTGTTGACATAATTCTGAATAATTAATATTTCCATGCCTGAATGGATCAGTTTCGATTTTATTTATTATTTCAGAGTAAAAAAAATGTAGTAATTGATGAAAGTAGGTTTTCTTCTGTTCATTGCCGCAAGTGTTTCTCCTCATTTGGACTAATAAATGCATTTTATGGTGTACTGTTTGAATTTGAATTCCTTGGTGACTTCATCATAGATACATTTGGCTAAGAAGCTGAGGATTAACAGTTGTTAATATTATAAAATGATATAATTACATAAAATAAAGTATGTTTAGAACATTATATTAAAATATGTTTATATGTATAAAGTATTTAAACATATATAAACATGTATTTCCATTTTATTGATATTTACTTTAATGCATTATTTCATGACAACTGGACCAACATAAATGGATTTACATATATTTGTGTGTGTGTTTAAAATTATTGTTATTTAAGATATTTAAAAAAATCATGTGGGACAGTGTGGAACAACTCTCAGATTTTTATCTGGCAAAATGCTGGATGCTGGTCACCCTAAATTGTAAAGCAAGGTTGGGAAATATAATAAACTTCATTAAAAAGCCACACACACTTAAACATGTTAACATATAGAACAGTACAAAATGCTGTAATATTTAAATTAAAAGTTCTAAGGGCACACATTCTCGATTAAAGATGAATAACATTAATAGTAAACTACACAGGAACTCGACTGACTGGTAAGACCAGAACTGAAATCTTATGGCACTTGTAGTACAGCTGTCAGTGAACTCAGTGAATGTGCCCTGTACCTTCCGTGATGGCGTTTCGTGACGGCCAGCTGTTTGAGTTCCCCGCTGGAGCAGCAGATCTGGCACTGAACGTGTCTGGTTCTGCGATGGACCTGAGCGGTCAATCTTCCCCAGTCTACACCCTCTTCTGGCTTCTCCCTCTCCTCCCTGCTCACAATCAGATAGCTGAACCTCTCCTCTTCCTTCTCACTATTCTAGAGAGACAGAAAAGCAGCAGATGTCCAGATTCTGTATGGCTATCCATGTGTGTTTACACGCGACCACCATTTTGAAAGCTGTCTGCAAACATTTTACCGGAGGAGGAGCCCTTTAAAGTCACATTGTTTTGTTTTTAGGCTTTTATTATGTATCTATAGCACGGCTTTTGCTGAATTAAGAGATTGATAGTTAGAGACATGCATAGCAGAACTTGGAACTTCTAGGTGGAGAATAGTTATGGGATAGCAGATAGTGTTGTTGGCCTTCTTGCGGCAAAGCTGGCAGTCCATTGGTGTTTTACTCCGCGCTTTCTGGGTGGAACATTAGACAAAATTGCATTTTCCATCGCTCATTTCCACTCACAGTTCAATTTATTTATTTTTTCTTTCATTTCCTTTTTTCACTGCCCTTGGTAAACTAGTTTAGTAAATTATTTTAGAGTCAGCAATACCATACTCAACTAAATCATTTCATATCCGGCCTAGTCATTTTATTACTCTCAGTCATTTGTAACAATGTTATAATATTATATATTATTTAATGTATTATTTAATATATAATATTGGTTTCTATAATAAAAGTCATTTAAACGCTGTTTGAGGAGTTAAAAACTGATTAGATCTCATATGTAGGACAATAATCTGGATGGTCCGAGGATGGACCAGCAGTGCCAACGGGGTGCCGACATTATCAAGCCACCGGACTGACGTATGGCTGCCATCTGGGAAAAGACTGTTTTGGAGACATAGCATTTTTTTTGTGTGTGTAAGACACTTTCTTCAGCTTCTGTGTACAACTGGTACAACTCTTTTCTGACTTTCTGGCAAAATGCAGGACAGGTGGTCACCCTAAAACGTAGAGATACAAAAAAACTAAAGCTTAAAAAAGGTACAAATATTTTACATCAAATTGGCTTCAACAAGAAATCGTATACATTCATAGATAAACATCACAGTGTTGTTTGTTCACATTAATCTACACACTTGGTGTACCAAACTTCAAAAAGGGTTATTTTTAGCATAATATGATTTATAAAATGAACATAAAAAAAAAATAATAAAAATCGATGCTACTCCAATTAGGCTCCATATTGCTCCATTTAAGCTCCTTTATATTGAATAGTTATGTAAATATTCGATAAACAGAATAAACATTCACTGATGGTTATTAATTTATTTATGTTAAACTTTAAAAGATACTTACCCCAGTAAACTTGTCTCAGCTAATCAATTTCATTTATTACATTTTCCAGCTACCTATCACTTTAAATTTACAGTGCAGGTGACGTACCCCAGGTAAAGGCAGAGGGTGGTAAGGCTGGAGGAAATTGCAGGGCACCACCGGCTGTTTAAGGAGTTTGGGACAAGTCTGCTCATGAGTGCACTACACAAAAACACAGGAGCACAGTTAAATACAGGACTGTGTGCAGGACAAGTAAGAATGAACTGCCGAGACGGGCATAAACATAAGAAGCAAATGTGCAACGTGTGGATTCAAACGCACAGGAGCGAACACCACCGGCCTCCGAGAGTCATGGATCACCCTCTCTTCCTTCTGTAAGCACATAGAGAAATGGTTAGAAGATTAAAGACACAGATCTTCATGTCTAATATGGAGGAGGTTTATTGGCCACAGCAACTGCTGAGGAATTCTTCTATCAGGAGTTCTTCCTTCACTTGGATGAAATGCTGCTTACAGATGGATGCTAATGGAGTTGGGAATCACTGAAAGCCCCATGATACAATATACTTGGGTCACAATAATACAGCTCTGGAAATAAATAAGAGACCACTCTAGTTTCTTCCTAAATCAGCATCTCTTAGTCATTTTCTAAATAAACAGATCTAAAATACAATATTTGATCTGGAATTTGGAAGACATGTTTCCAGTAGTGTATAGAATAAAACAGAACTGCTCATTTTGCTCAAAAACAAACCCAGAAACTGTATGACTAGAGAAACTGATCATTTTGAGGTGGTCTCTTAAATTTAAAACTGTATATTACTGATATTCTGCTATACTATTGTGATAACAGACACTGCAATATATGATTATTTATTACTATTATTAATTATATTGAAAAGTACACAGACAAAGCCATGGGATAGCAGCATGTAAACTGATTATGAAGTGGTGTTACCTCATGGCACGGCCTACAAACGCCCATACCTGTATAAGCTCTGAGGTGTTACCTTGTCAGTGAGGCTGAACACTGGCCAGCGTGTTTTTATAGTCACCTAGGAATTCATTGGCCTAGACATCCACAATGCAATCCTTTTGGCTTTACTCAAAGAAGGTTTTTAAAAAATTATTCTAGTACCAAAAGTGTCAGCTGTGTTGCAACTGATATAATAAAATCTTATATAATCAAATATAAAATCTGCAGTAATATGCTGTATCAATTTGCTCCTCGTGCCTAGTTGCATGGAAGTTATTGACTGAGCATTGTGTCAAGCATTAGTTAGCAAACAGTCAACTGCTTACTGCATTAATTATTGTTAGCATCATGATTTACAATGACGTTAGTGGATGGGCAGGTACATGCCTGAGTTACATTTTGTACCCATACCTTCAGTAATACATCTCTGGCCTGCATTAATATCCGATGTCCTTCTTTTGTTCCGTTTTCAATCAGGACCTAAAATATAACAAGAGGCGCATTAAGGACCAAATTCAATACAAAGAAATAAATATTCTGATAAAGTGGCCAGTGCGTGAAAGCACAGGGTAGGTGTTTCTAATAAAGTGGCCAGTGCGTAAAAGCACAGGGTAGGTGTTTCTAATAAAGTGGAGAGTGCGTGAAAGCACAGGGTAGGTGTTTCTAATAAAGTGGACAGTGCGTGAAAGCACAGGGTAAGAGTTCCTAATAAAGTGGCCAGTGCCTGAAAGCACAGGGTAAGAGTTTCTAATAAAGTGGCCAGTGCCTGAAAGCACAGGGTAAGAGTTTCTAATAAAGTGGCCACTTAGAGGAAGTACAGGGTAAGTGTTTCTAATAAAGTGGCCAGTAAGTGGAAGCACAGGGTAAGAGTTTCTAATAAAGTGGCCACTTAGAGGAAGCACAGTGTAAGAGTTTCTAATAAAGTGGCCAGTGCGTGAAAGCACAGGGTAAGAGTTTCTAATAAAGTGGCCACTTAGAGGAAGTACAGGGTAAGTGTTTCTAATAAAGTGGCCAGTTAGTGGAAGCACAAGGTAGGTTTTTCTCATAAAGTGGACTGTGAGTGGAAGTACAAGGCAGGTGTTTCTAATAAAGTGGCCAGGGAATGGAACCACAAGGGAAGAGTTTCCAATGTGCATTGTGCATTGAGGTACAAGGCAGTGTTGTCCCTGTCTGCATGTAGCAATATACACAGGTTAAAAATGATCAGCTTACAAGGTAGGAACTGGTTTTCCTCCAGAGTGTGAGAACTGTATCTTGTCGTTCTTGCTGAGAGGCCAGCTCTGATAAAGAGAAAGCTGCTACCACCAGATCAGACTGAACCTATAGGACAAAAACACACTCACAGGAATCAATGGGATCCGCTATTTGAGGCACTACGGTTAAATTAGAGTGACACTTAGGACACTACCATGTTACCCATTTATTCATTACATGGTCAAGATCAGAAGCTAATGATTATTTAAATAATGATTTATTTGCTGAGGCTTCTGGGTAATTGTCTGTTAAACTTTCTTCAGGTTAAAAAAAAAAACCCTTATACTTGATGGCCATTTTGGCTAAAAATGACTGTAATTTTGTACAGTATGGTACAGAACTCACCTTGGGAGAGACAGGAAGGAACTGTCTGAAGTAAACGTGTTTAATATGTGGATGATTAGTCTCACTGCCACCTGAGAAACAACACAAATATAATCAACAACTGGGCAACAACACGAGAGTTGATTATATCCTACCCTAATATAAAAAATAAATATACCTGTGAGGAGCTGCTCAGCCAGTCTGTTCATCGCTGCCGAGGCATCCACACACACATACTCCTTCAGTGAGTCCCCCCAGTGCGTGTGCGAGGCCCTGCGTGACACGGGTTATGGATAAAAGAACAGAATAAAGCCACACTGATGAAGGAAAGATCACCAAGTGGAGTTACAGTAATAATCTGCAGTTTATCTGAATATGATTACTGATCCTGAATCGAATCCTTCAGGCTCTATTACATAAACAACAGGCTTCAAAGAAAGGGCCCTCAGTCCCTCCCATGGCCTGCACTCTGTCTTTGAGTTGCTGCCTCTGGGTCTCCGTTATCGCTGCCCTAGAAGTTGTCCTGTCATTTGTTTCTGAGGCCATTAGACAGATTAATAATCGTTCATGTTTATTAGTATATTGTCTCGAGCTGTCTTTATGTAATATGTTGTTTACATCTAGTAAGAACTGCCCCTCAAGGATGAATGAAGTATGTTCAATTCAATTTCTCACTCACTCACTCACTCACTCACTCACTCACTCACTCACTCACTCACTCACTCACTCACTCACTCACTCACTCACTCACTCACTCACTCACTCACTCACTCACTCACTCACTCACTCACTCACTCACTCACTCACTTAATATTTGCAAGTAATTTAAAAAAAACCCTAAATATGAAATTTGACCAGGTTAGCCGAAACTTTTGGATAAACTTTGTTCAGTGTACATTCATTATCTCACCACTGTGAAAGGTTCCAGTGGACCAAATGCAGAATCAATGTAGTGTGAATATGTAATGTAATGTATAGCACAGTCAGATTCCAGTTGCTAAGTTATGACTGGCATTTTATCACAATTAAAATGGGCATGCTGTCCTAGTGAGCCGTCTGAAGGTTTCCAGGGCCTTTGTGAAAGTGTACAGTGAACAGCTGGTGCTGAACTGGAACTGAAAACCCCACAAATTTCAGGCAGGTCATCCTCACCAGAGAGCCGTGCCAAGCCCTGAGCCGAAGTCCAGCAGAGTGCGAGGTGCAAACGACGGGTCTCTCTTCTTTATCTGGAAGGAGCGAACTTGCAGGTGAATGTCAGATAAAGTAATGCAACTGTATTAGCACCGCTGCAACAGAACTTAAACAAAGTTTTAATTAAGAAAAAATTAAGAAAAAAATGCCACAACTGGAACTTATGATAGATGCAGAGATATGAAGGATGGGGCTATAGAGTCTACAACACAAACACAGTCATTTATTTACAACTAGTGAGCCCCCATGGGTCTCCTGGGTTTTTCTAGGTAATGTCTATGATGATATAACAGTGATAAATCTGACAAAATTATTTTTAGGGACTATGTATGTATTCTATGTATGTATCCCTCTGCCTGTAATAGATTTGTTTTAATATACAAGTTGTTTAATATACAATGTCATCAGAAAGACATCAGACATAAGGTACAGGGTAAAAAATCAAAGCTCATTTTAATGGATTTCATTAAATTACGCCATGATTATAGACCACAGTGTTATACACTGTTTGAACCCACAATATTGTGCCTGTGTTTGGACACCCATATATGTATAAGTACATACATGTATATTAACACAACTATCAACACATACAGCTCTTTATTATTCTTGTTCTTATTTTTTATTAAATTTATTTTATTAATTTTTATTTCATTTATTGCTTAGACAAACATTTATTACAAGTACAAACTTGTCTGGTCTTTTCAGAATGTTATATGTCATACATTGGTGACTGTAGGCGTAACATACGTGTCAAATCTGTTACTGAGTAGCACCACATTAATGGGGTTGAAGCTACCAGTAAGCTGCGGCGCTTCGGCGCTCCAGCACAAACTTTCTCCATTTCTTCCATTTCCCATCAAACTGCCACACAAGTTTTAAATACCTCATTGAGGGCTCTCATAATCGCAGCATAGCCACCTGAAAGCCTGGCAGCCATGTAGACCACACCCAGCTCCGCGTCGTATCTACCAAACAGAAACATGAGAAACACAAGATGCTTACCTCACAGAAGAGAAACCTCTCATCACTATGAACTGTATCAGTACCTCAGAGGCATCCAGTGATAGGTCAGTTTCCTCAGTTCAGACAAAACCTTCTTCTTGATTTTAGCTTCAAAGTTGGGATCATCTCCATCTGAACAATACAGGCAAAACAACCTTTACATCCTATTCACAGCCCTGAAGCATAATTAACATTCTCAACACACTTACAAAGATGGTTCTTTGAGTCTATGAGTTCTATATAGAAGATGGAGAATGTGTATAGGAGGGGAAGTGGTTCTGTATAGCACCAAACAGAGTTCTGCTATTATTGTGATGTCAAGCTTGTGCTATACAACACATTCTCAAATCAATCTGAAGAATCATTTCACCATAAAATTGGTTTTATATACTCTTATCATCAAAGAATAGCTGCACCCAGAAGGAAGTGTGAGATTGTAGTGCTATTGGGAAGGAGGATAAAGGTTAGCAAGAACAGTAAATGATGATACGTTTAGACTGATATGGCCAATATTTATTAAGCTACACATACAGAAGTACTGTCTCTCATTATGGCATCGGGCCATAACACAACATGCCATATGTCTCAGCATTGAGTTGTAGAGGTTCCTAATAGTGTCCTGTTATAATCCACCCCATGCAGCTTGAATACCCTCACACAGGTCCTGCACAGCTTGTGGTCGAGGTGGAGGTGGAGTGACACCAGGCCTTCTGGACACGTTCATCATGGCTCTGACACGGTCCCTCCACACGTGGATTTGTTGGTGGTCTTCACCAAGACATAAGTGGGACTCATCACTGAAGATGACAGTCTGTTAGTCTGCTGAAGTGGTATTAAGGGCAGACTTTGTAACGGTCTGCGTGCATGTAGTCCTGCATCATGCAGCCGTCTACCAATAGTCCTGGCACTGACAGGATGACTCATGGAGGATATCACTGCTCACTGAACGTCTGCAATTGTGGCTGTGGGTCAGTCAGATACAGTGATAAGCCCCGTCCTTGCTAGTTTGCATGTCTCACAACGTCAAACCTACCCACTAAGTTTTATTCCTGATGGTTGCTTCCTTTTGGATGCTTGTGCAACTATTCTTTTGATGATGAGTGCAGAACTCATAGAACTGCTCACTTTACTAAATCACTTTTCTTCTTCTTTTATTCTACTTTCTCCAAATGTAGCAGATCATTACAGGCATGTTTGGTGTGAGAGGTTTGCTGCTATAGTTTTAGCACTGAAGGTGTGAGGTTACTCTAGCTTACAAGCAATCGAAGTTTGCCAGCGATGTACGGTGAAACTTGTGAAGTTATATGCAACATATATCAGTTTTTGGTGAATCTTTGGTTAATTTTCTACTTTTTCAGTTGAAGCTCACCACTTTGTTGTCCTTTTTCCTTCTCCATCCATTTCTTCTCCAGCTCGATGGCCTTCTCTTTTAGCTCACTGGCTTCCGTCGCTCGCTTGCGGCTCCACAAGTAGTTCCTCAGTCTGTGGGATCTTTCAGCCAAATCTTTTACCTCTGACTCTACACCAATGAACACAGCAAAGAACGAGATTCAACAGAGTCCTAAGCCCAAATTTGAGCCCTAATGTGGCAGAAGTTCATGAGTAATGTTTACATGCATGGTTTAAACATGCAGCTTGCAGCAGGATGGGGTTATGCTATACTAACACTTAACAATACAGACTTTTAGTTTCGGTTGACAGATAATATTGTGGTGCTCATATAATAACGCTGTCCCTGGTGCCATGCCAACAGAAATACTTTGTGTAAGGTTCTCTTTTGGTGTCATTGTATGAGGAGAAAGCAGAACACAATTCAGTCAATGTTTTCTCAAGCTTTTAAGTATAGAGTAGCAGAAGAAAGTTTTTATTAACTTTAATAATAATTTATTTAGAACTAATTTATTTACTTTGTTAGTGTAACATTAACCTCATCAGTGATTAAATTTATAAAAAAATTTTATGAACTTATTAACTTTATGGGTGCATGGATACTATTTTATTATATTGATGCTAACGCATTTGTGTTTATTAACCAATGGCTTCATTAACATGACTAATGATAACATATAAGCTGTAAAGCAACTCACTTTGTATGACTGTTAGAGCTCCTTTCTGGAGATCCTCGGGCAGACGAAGGGTTTTGAGGTTTGTTACTCCAGGGTGTTTCCTGTGCGGAGAGCCTTTCAGGAATTCAGGTTGGACCAGAGCCGCTGCAGAACTTTCACACTGGTAGGAGAAAACTTTTTTGTGAAAAGTGCATTCTTAAATACTATTACTATTACTACTACTACTATAACTACTACTAATAATAATAATAATAATAATAATAATAATAATAATAATAATAGTAACATTATTATTATAATTATTAACCTAACACAGACTAAACTAAGATCACCTTATTACTATACTTCATTCAATGTATGTATATTGTATCTGTCCAAAGAAAAACAGGCATCTCCAAAATCTTTACAGGAAAGGTCAAAATCTAATTTTATTTCTCAACTTAATTTAATTTAAATGGAACTCAGTGGAACCAGACATCTTTCCAAATAGTTTCTGTTGGTCCATTCTTCATTGAATTTCCACTCACTGTAAACTGCAGCTTATGAGGTCAAATGATGCACACAAATACAAATCAACAAAAATGGAGCTACATGTATTTCTTTGAGCAGGATATACATACGTGAACCATGATGTCAATACTTAATCAATGCGTGTATGTATATGGTAGTGAGAAGATCATCATAAGTAAATGTAAAAAAAAAAACATCAACCATCCCAGTGACGCGATGCACGCTGACCCAATCGCTGAGCTCTCATTTGCATATTTCTTGTAATCGCGGTGTCTGTGACTTAATCTTACGGTTGCACACATAATCGTCGAATTACAAATCCTACTACAAGGTTTACGATTTTGTACTTGCTAGTCAAACAGTAGTCACGAATCTACGTGAACTTCATAACCAACCGTCAACGAAACACGTATTAACTATACTGGGTTATATATACTCGGGTCTTACTCCACCACTTCCGGAGCGGGAGGAAGCTTACTGTAGAGGTCACATGCAGAGTGCTTGTCACTCCTCCAATGATCTCGGGGAAGGTCTGAGACACGAGCCAATTGCCGCTCTTGCAGAGCGTCATCTGACCCGGATGAGCGAGTGCACAGAAAATGTGGGCCAGCGCGCGTTCACTCGCACAAGACGCCGTGACGCGCATTGAGCGTCAGCAGGCTGATGCGGCGCGCGCAGGCTTGGAAACGCTCGCGGCTGGCGAAATGAGTGCGATGTGTGAGCCGGTGCTAAGAACCGGAACCCAATTCAGACTACTCTCCCCCCGCTTTTATACCTTTTTTTAATTTCTTATTAAAAATCTTACAAAATCTCTTTTAAACACACTTTTAAGATTAAATCAACACTGGATATGTCACTCACGAGTGGCAATTCCGTTCTATAATCGGAACTTGTTGACATATATCTATTTAGCACGAATGCTAAAGCCACCGCAAAGCTCAGAAATTAATAATACTAGAGCTGTTTATCTTATAGAGTCAGCTGTGTTCATCAATAGGACTCAGAAGTTTTGTTGACAGTGGTTTTGTTATTGGCAGTTTGTGGTTATGAATTCGCCGCCTGATGTCTAAAACAGTTTATAACCGTTTTCTGCAGATATTAACCTTAAAATACATTCATATCGGAGGGATACATGTAGGACGCTGTGAGGCAAAATAATCCCCAGAGAAAACTTAATAAAGTATTTCAGATTTTCATTAACACTATATAAGATTCCATAGGAAGACACGTATAAGATTCGTTTGTGGGGTTGGATGGTGATTGAAATGGTTATATTTGTGTTGCAGACATGGTGCCCCGTGGTTCCCATCACTACCACTGTAAAGAACTTTATGTTTAAAGAACAGACAAAACCACTCTAGAATACTCATATCACTGAATTATAGAAAATTAAATGGTTAAATTAATAATTTGAACATTATCGCGCCCACTATATTACAAGTAACTAACTGTACTGACTGTAGTCCATCTGGTGCCGCGCTGTTTATGGTCGCCTCCATCTCATTCCTCATTGGTCAGTTTCTGATCACATGGTCTTTTATTGCTTTAAGTGGAACAAGCAGCCACTTGGGGTAACCGACCCAGCACAGCCCCCTTCAGCAAGATGTTCACGTATTTTATTTTATTTATAATTTAGTATATGTATTTAGCACGAATGCTAAAGCCACCGCAAAGCTCAGAAATCAACAATACTAGAGCTGTTTATCTTATAGAGTCAGCTGTGTTCATCAATAGGACTCAGAAGTGTTCACTCTAAATGCAAAAACGCAATGGAAGGATCTTGTATCCAAAAAAATAAAAAAGAAAAGAAAACATGCTGCTTCCTGGCAGAATAATTTACTTTTAACCAAAAACTTTTGGTGGCCACTATACTGTACATAAAATACATTCTACACTACAACATGTTGTGTACATTTAAGGTGGAACCAAAATACAAACAAGAAGCACCGTTTAGCATATAGGGGCACTTTGTAGTTATACAGTTACAGACTGTAGTCCATCAGATTCTCTGTATACTTTGTTATACCTTTTTTTGTGGGTGGTCAGGACCCCCAAAGGACCACCACAGAGCAGGTATTATGTGGGTGGTGGGTCATTCTCAACACTGCAGTGACACTGACGTGGTGATGGTGTGTTAGTGTGTGTTGTGCTGCTGGACTGTTTAAACACTGTGTCCACTCACTGTCCACTTTATTAGGCACTCCTACCTTGCTGGTCCACCTTGTAGATTTACGGTCAGAGATGGTAGCTTATGTTCTAGTCCTTTATCAGTGGTCACAATACAATGCCCATAGGACGCTACTGGCTGGATAGTTTTGGTTGGTGGACTTTTCTCAGTCCAGCAGTGACACCGAGTTGTCCAGGAGCACTGCTGTGTCTGATCCACTCACACCAGCACAACACACACTATCACACCGCCACCACGTCACCAAAAGAACAGGGTGAAAGGAGGCTAAAATGTATGCAGAGATACAGATGGACTACAGTCTATAACTGTAGAACTACAAAGTGCACCTATATGGTAATTGGAGCTGATATAACGGATTGTGAGTGTAGAAACAAGGAGTGCTATGGCTGATCACTCTACCAGTCCACCTTAAATGGTGCAGCTGGTGCTAATGCATGCATATTTAAGGTGGAACCTAAAATACAAACAATAGGTGACAAAAAAATTAAATTGATTCCCCCAAAACACGCAAAGCTAAAATTGGCTTCTCATTTGAGACAGATAAGTCGATTAGGAAGTTGGCGAATGAGAGTACACCATTGGCTCATTGAAACATGAGCCAACAAACAACGACGCGAACTGTATGTTTATAGGTGTTGAAACTAAAGGTGGCTTCTTATTGAATTTTATTTTTTTTTACACTTCACACTGATTGAATGGTGCAGCAGCCGTAGATTTAAGGTGGAACCGAACATTCAGTCAAAACGGACTCCCCGGAAACAATGAAGCTGCAGCTGGATTCTTATTCGAGTTGTCTTCGCACCTTAAAGAGTGTAGTTATTACAATCCGGAGCCTGTACATTTAAGGTGGAACGGAAGACAGTTTCAGCCTGTTTTTTGGCAGATGCTGTATCAAGCAATAACATTAGGTGTCCATGTATTCAGAACAAAATAAGCTAATTTAAAAATAGATATAAAGTATTCATTTGGCAGTCAGACTTACCCGATGTATGTCTCTGAGTGGAAAAGCAGCGCTACGCCTCCAGCAAACACTAAACAAACGATTATAGATGACGGACATGTCTGCTATAGTTAAAACCGCTGCAATAAGTTAAATAAGTCACACAAATCAGCGGCACGAAGAACCTTTACAGTGACCGTCTGTCGGTCACATGGACCCGCACTAGACCCATCATCAAAATAAACCCGTGTAGAAACACGCAGCTGTTTGTAACTCGTTCCCGCTCTTGTTTCTGCAGGAGGCGCCAGTTAGCTTGGCTTTAATCTGGCTCTTCCGCTACAGCGTCAACGAAAATAATTGAAAAAAATAGAAATAATAGTCATTTTAGTGACTTTTAATGAAAGATGCGTCGAACCAGAAGCTCCCGAGCGAAATCAGGATCAAATTCAGACACTCAAGCGCAAACAGGTAGCGTTAACAAGCAGTGACGCTACGCAGAGGTTGACAAATTCATCTTAACTTAACCTGTATACCGCTGGAATTTCATATACTTCTGTCCCCAAAGTTGCTTGGAATATATAAGATATAAAAGCGTTAGTTAGTTTTTAAAGGCGAGTATTTAGTTTAATCACTGGAGCTATGAAGCTAACGTTGCTAACAAGTAAGAAAAGTTTATACCCGCCAATTAGCATGATGCTAATAACACACGAACACTAGAGGGTTTATACGAGAATTGTGCGCGTGGTACAGTTGTAAATGTTGTCTACTAAAGGAGACTACACAGGACATATAGATTACTTCAAAACAGCACTACAAAAATATTATACAGAACTGAACATGTTATTAATGTTATTGTTATGATAACAGTATTATTAAGACATGGTGCCATTTTTTCCAGACCAGATTAAAGAGCAAGTCCACCTATTTAAAAAAAAAAACCCGGAAATGATTGGGATTTAAGTCATTCAGATTGGTATGGTGTGAGATTTTCTGTTCTAGAGAAACCCAAAAGTCAGATTTGTTCACAGTGGTGATGAATGGAACCAGACGTCCGCCTCTAAAAAGCTCCCTCACAGAAAGTTATTACATGGATTATTTATGAATACACTGCCTGATGTCTGAGACATTGATTTACCATAGTTTTGAGATGAAGTTCCTCCTTAGATCCATTCATGATAGAGGGATACATGTTAGGTATTGTAAGGTAAAAGTCCCAGAGAGAACATTCAGACTTTGTCAGGTTTTACACTGTTTTACACATTTGTGTTGTGGATGGTGACTCCTGGTTCCCATTACTATCTACTGGGTTCACACCAAACCCACTCTAAATGATGTTGCATACTTCTTATTCACTGAATTATACCAAAAACTGGTCCACTTCTCCTTTGCGTTTACAGTGATGGGTGTGAAATCTGCCTCCTTGTTGCTCACAGTGATCGATCTGCTTGTTTGCAGTGTGGCAGTGGGAGGGTGACGATGGACAGTGGGAGCCATACCCGTCCACAATTTGTGCCCAGCTAGATACAGCAGTCAGGGCTGGGGAAAGTTCAGTGACCCTGGACCTCGGTTCGGGCTATGATGTGGACCTCGTGAAGATGACACAGACAAATTCAGTAACCAAGTACCGCAGGAAGATACGCTCACTCACTGTGAAATCAGGTAAGCCTGAAGATTTTTGTTGAGAGAGTTCTGAGGTGGTGAATGATTGAATCTGCAATAAACTTAAGTTAAAAGTTTAAATTAAGTAAATAGGGTATTAAACTACTGTATAAAGAGTGGTGAATTAAGACTGTCGTTCTAGGGATATGATTCAGATATAATTAAGATGTGTTTTCTTCTGTTCTGGAATCATATCAAGTAGTCATTAATTATTCTGTATAAAAAATATTAATTGAATATGGTATATGTGTCATGTTTAAACTTTCAGTGACCTCTAATTTAAGATAAACTAACAATACAGTGCACCATTACAAAGTCTACTCAGTGGAGCAACATTCATGAGGAATGTTCTATTGCCTTCCAAAACATTGATGTCCAGAATCCATTGTTTTAATGCTAAGATCAAATTTTAAGGCACATAACTTAGGAGTAATATGTAAATGAATACTAACAGTGCACTGTTTACAAAAATTCACTAAATTAGTAGATGAAACTAAATGAATGAAATGAATGAATGAAACGAACAATTGTTATTTTAAATATAAAAAAAACAATAGTTATCAGAGTAAACTTTTGTATAGACAGTAATATTATTCCCATATGCACACAGAGAACACATTTCTGCAGATATTATTGCATAATTCTTGTTTAATTGCTGAAATTCATTTGAAAAGAAAAACAAAATGGTCTGTGCAGTTATGGCACATGTCATATTATATATTGTATTTGTTCAACATGTTAGTCACCCACTCTTGTGCACCACAAAATATGGTATTGGAACTCAGAAGATAAAAGATTTTGAGGATACAAGACTTTCCTCAGACAGTGATAATCTATATGTAATACATCTAGTTAACTATAATATAACTACAATTATAGTTTCCCACACTTCCCCAGTGGTCATCATCTCTGAGTCCACCGGAGCTTTTCCCTTCATCACCACCGTCTTCACAACAACATACAGGAAGACATAAACTGCACAATGCACGTGCATCTTTAGAGTTTTTTATATTACCTCCAGAAAGTTCTCAAAACACCACCTTTAAAAGTCAATTTCTACACCACTCAGTCGCTCATGCTGACTCTCTTTACAGAGGATGTGAATGGAGGTGAGGCATCACCTCTGACCAGCACTGCCTCCATTAAAAAGGAGGAGGAAGAAGAGGAGGTTCCTCCAGCAAAGAAAAGACGTGGACGAGGAAAGAGCCAGAAAGAGACCAAAGCTAAACCCATTGAGGAAACAGAAAGTAAAGGTAATGTCTCATTAGAGGTGGACAGTAATATACACAATGGGCCTTATGCATCAAAGGGTACTTTTTTAATACAGTTTTTTCTCACAAACACACAATCTTGTGAAATTAATACAAAAAATAAAAAATTCTTAGAAGTACATGCATTGTACGGTTTATGTCTTCCTGTATGTTGTTGTGCAGAAGTTGTGAAGACGGTGGTGATGAAGGGAAAAGCTCCGGTGGATTCAGAGTGCAAGGCCAAACTCGGAAAGGTAGCAGTCAGATCATATCAGCGTAATACATGACACTATTGCAAATATGTAATATCACGCTAAATACAAACCCATTCTGTTATTTCTGCACACGGTCTCCTCCACAGGCATATGTTTACAGCGAAGGGAACGACGTTTATGATGTCATGCTAAACCAGGTGAGAATTGTGTGTTTTCTGTCATTTATTTAATGTAGATTTCAGTTGTTGAACTATTTTGTGTTGTATCTGAGAAAAATAAATTACTTACTTACAAAACTAATAGAATAAGCAAATATTGTATATAATGTGAACAACTACCTGTTACAGGAAGAGAAACCTACCAACAAAAACTACAACAGTAATGTTGTTAATATAACTTAATATAATTTGTTTTATACGAGTTTGTTTGGTTGTTTTACTCATTTCTTTTTGTGGCCTTTTTGAATTGTGTCTTTGTAGGATTTTAATGTTTAACATAAATTTTTATAAGTGTATATTATGCATGTATGTATGCATAGCAGTGTCACCAGGACCCTCTAGAGGGCAGCATCCGACAGGTTGTACACCATTGTAGTGGAACGAACTTTAATAATATGCTGTATGCTGTGTCCACAAAAAGCTTTTCACATATTTTACAGCATTGTTTTTTTACATTTTTGGTTTCTTGCTCTCTCTCCATGGAGGATCAGTGTTTAAATTGAGCACTGGGAAGCTTTGTGCAGTCCTCTATAAAAGTACTGGAAAAGCCAGTTATTGGAATTACATGGAACAGTGGGGATTTTAAACATGCAATGAGGACTAAAGAAGGAAAAAATTGGCATGCTGGTCAGTTACAGTAGGAAAACCTGGTCTGATTTAAGGTTTTGTTGAGCCAAATTGACCCCAAGTTTTTATTGTGTTTTAAATAAGCTTGTTATTTCCAACCGAACTTTACTGAAAGATAGCTTAAATGTTCCTGCTTGTGTGCTCAGAACCCCCTCTGCTATACAGCGTTGGCAACCATGTAGGGACAGGCAGAGATGACATGATCAGAATGTCCAGGATGTCCTGTTCACAAAAACTGCTTTAGAAACTACTGAATGTTTCAATGTCATCTGCTTAGGAGTTACAAAACAACAAATAAATGTAAACTCCTGTGTTCCAGACAAACCTTCAGTTCAACAACAACAAGTACTACCTGATCCAGCTGCTCCAGGACAACGATGCTAAAGCCTACAGCGTGTGGATGAGGTGGGGCAGAGGTGGGTGCAGAAAAGCTCAGCCTTTTAGTTTATCTCTGATAGACTTGATTATTATGTGTTTCCTGTGCAACGCCGTGTTATCTCAAAACATGAACTGTAGCTGTCTGTTCATCAACTCAGCAATACGCCATCCAAAGTAGGCTCTCCACCACATTCTTTTCAGGGGGAATCTCACATGCTGCGTAAATAACAGTAGCAAAAAAGAGACAGTTGCAGCATGAAAGGGCAGGACAGTGGCAGCCATGCTGTGTGCCCACGTCCTCTTTGCAAAGTACCTGACAACTATATTCAAACTCCTAGACTCCTCTAACCCAGGGCTTGCCAAAAAGTGGGCCGTGAGGCAGGCCAGTGGGCCGTAGTGGGGAAAATTGGTGCAAAAGACATGTAAAATGTTTCAAGTTGTTAGACAATGTTAATTGTATGTATAAGTCACAAAAAGGCAGTTTGTTTTTTTCCCTTAGGCTCTTTTTTTCTGTAAAAAAGAAAAAGGGGGGGAAAGAAGGAGGAGGGGGGACTAGCGATGGAAAGGAACAAAACTCCATTGGCTCCAGTACTAAACTCAATTAAACCCGCTAAGACAGCTGGAAAACATCATTAACCCAGCTGAAACCAAAAAAAACAAGGCAAGTCCGTAGATGTCCATCTGTTGTTGGGGAAGAAGGGGCCCAGTTGTCTGCTGAAGCAGCAATACTGCGTCTTTCATGCTTGCTCACCTTGCATCTGGAATAACAGCTCAAACACTCGCTCCGCCATCTTGTTTGTACTGTTTACTACCGCTGTGCAGCGGTCTCTGTTGACGGGTCCTTTGCTGTTGCTTGGTTCCAATAAAAGCTGGTGCAAAAACAGACTGGTTCCCAGAGTAGCACCATGGTCCTGTGAAGAATGAAAGAAACAAGTTCAAGAACCAGATCAAGAATCTTTTAGTTGAAAAGGGCTGTGACAGTTACCGATTGGAGTGTGGACTAACGTAATTAGGTCAGTTGTCAGTGCACGCTGCTAATACTAGCTAGCATACAATTTGGAGAACAGGACTTAAGTAAAAATACACCCACATACCAAATACCATGGGATAGCAGTGTGTAAAAGGATGTGAATGAGGTGTTACCTCAGGGGATAGCTTGGGAAACACCACGCCTGTATAAGTTGACAGGTGTTATTTTGTGAGGTTATCTAGAGAGGTTAAACACTAGCCAGCGTGCTCATGGCAAGGCAACGTGGTTTTATTGCTGGTAATTACTGGTTTCAGAAGGACGCCTGATAGTGGGTGCCATAGAGGTCATAGAAATCATTACCACCCACTGCGGACAGTGCAGTGACTAATAGCTAGAATCGTCCGTGGGTACAGAAAAGTGACTCTGAGGTTGCTGACTGGACCCTAGAGGACTGGCAACATGAGGCGTGGTCTGATGAGTCATCGTATGAACTATTTTGAGCTGATGGTAAAGTCCATGTGTGGCACAAACCCCAAGGCACTGTGTAGACTGGTGGTAGTGCCAAGCAGGTCTTAGCTAATATTATATACTGATTTACAAACCAATGCTACCAACAAATAGCATTATTGTAACAACTAAAAATGAATAACATGAAGTTTCATCCCAAACTGTGCTGTATTATGAAAGAACAATTGTTCATTTTAACAGATTCAAATATCATCACTAAATATCATCATATAAAATATGGTTGGTGTGCTATTCATGCATTGTTAAAGTTTCAAACGTACCATTCACTCTTAAGTCAATACATGAAAACTCAGCTGCAAAATTATCCCATTTTCAATGTGTTGCTTGTATGATCTTCAGAACCAGAACTCAAAGTAAGTGGGTGTGGCTAGACACACCCACTTACTCTGAGCCTCTATAGAGAGCAGGTCTTCATTTATATACAGTCGTCTTAAAGGCATAATGGCATAAACAGCCTGTTGAATTCTGAAGACTGGTTGGTAAATGGTCACCTAACAGTGAATTATGACTGATTTTGATGACGCTCTTCTCCTCAGTGGGAAAGGTTGGACAGAACACTCTGGTGTCTTGTGGTGGCGACCTCGCTCAAGCCAAAGATGTCTTCAAGAAAAAGTGAGTAGCTTGAAAAGATATACTTGAGACTGATGTACAGTGTGATAAACGCTGGCGATGGTGCTGTTTTAGCTGTTAGATTTGACTTTCCTGTTTCTCAGATTCCTTGATAAGACTAAGAATGAGTGGGAGGAACGCGCAAACTTTGAGAAGGTTCCTGGAAAATACGACATGGTGTTCATGGACTACAGCAGCAATGACAAAGTAAGAAAAATGAAATGAAAAACTGTTAAAATCTTCAGAAACTGCTTTTATTTACAGACTTTACCACTTTTATTTATTTACTCTATCATTAAAGGGCCCCATATACTGGAAAGCTGTTCTTTCTTCACCTTCTTTTTGAAGTGAAAGATTGGTTGTCCTGTGGAAACACTGCTTAAGTTTCAAAATGTACTGTTTACTGTCGAGTTCTTACAAAATAATAAAACATATATATATATATATATATATATATATATATATATATATATATATATATATATATATATATATATATACATACAACACCACTACAGACCGACAGAGGGTGAAAACCACTGTAAGATGACCTCAAGTGACCTACAGAAAGACTGGCGAGCTGTGCCTGCGGTGAAAGGTACAGCGAGCATGGTTCTAAAAACAGGCTTCTGGAGGTCATTAGTGATTTTCTAAATAAACAGATCTAATACAATATTTTATCTGGAATTTGGGAGACATGTTTCCAGTAGTGTATAGACTAAAACAGCTAATTTTGGTCAAACACAAACCCAGAAACTGTAAAACTAGAGAAACAAATCATTTTGAGGTGATCGCTTACATTTTTCCAGACCTGTGTGTGTGTATATATATATATATATATATATATATCTCGATGTATATATACCTACCCATTCAGCCCACTAGAGGCCCCACTCACTCACACTGAAGAGTGATGCAGGCTTGTTTAATTAAAATTCACGTCTTAAAGGCACAGTGACCAAAATATGTTTAACTATTAGTCAGAAGTACACTTGTATGAAACACACAGAAGTTAGAAGGGAAAAGAGTAGATCTGACACTGTTATCTGTCCCTGTGGGCATGTCCCTGTTTACTTTCTCCAGTTTACCCTATTTTACATTTATAGTCTTATTTTCTCCGAATTTCTTCTTCTCTTCCTTACTTAATTATTAATTTCTTTCTTTTATTGATTATTATTGCAGGAGGTGGAGACAGATGCCGTGTCCACTCCTGTTCAGAAGAAGCCGTCGCAGTTGGACATCAAATTGCAGTCTCTGTTGGAGCTCATCTGTGACATCAAAGCCATGGAGGAGTGTGTGCTCGAGATGAAGTTCGATACCAAAAAAGCTCCTCTCGGTAAGTTTTTGTCATTTTGACTATGGTGGAATGTAAAGACTCTAAAATCTGGATCTGCTGAACTGTTAAACTCTTCTAGCTGATCGAAGGCTGCGTCCCAAACCACTCACAGCCACATCTCACCTACTAAAGAGTTCACGTTTGTTGGTGCTGCACTGTTTTTGATGCACTATTTAGGCACGATATGCAGCGAAATAAACACAATGGCAAATCTCAGCTGTTTAGATTTCAGCTTTCATTTATTATGGCTGTGACAACAAACCGTATTAAATTAGAGAAATTCGCCCAAATATATTGGTTCATAAGCATTTAATATTAGTCTTCGCCAAACAGGTTTTACAGCCTTTGCAGTAAAAGTTCAAATCTAAAATGAACTTGAAGTTGCTTACCATAACCACGACAGCATGAATGCATGACATTGGCCTACTGTGAATCGTACTGCCTTGTCTTGTTTATCTCTGAAGGGTATTTTGTGTAGCACATGGAAACTCCACTTTACCCTGCATCATGTCATCCCTGCTGACTACAAATAGACATCAAAGAGAGATTGTATGATGTGCAGTCAGGAGACTGTATTATTAACTTCACCTTGATGTTTTTATTGTTTGTGCTAAGTGAGTAAACCAGCTTGCTAACTGCTTTAGTAACTCCTTGGCTAACTACAACTTCATAGAATTCACACTGTTGACACCAAATACACTTACAGACCAGGGTGCTGCACTGTATAATTATCTGGTGTTGTTATGTTGGCGTTTGTGTTTTTACTGATTATGTCTAGCGAGTTCACTGGGGTTTTTGTCGTCACCTTCCAGGCAGGCCTCAAGATGACACAAACCGCAACTGTCTAGCATGACTGCAGCTTTTCCCCAAAAATAATTGCTTCTGTGTCCTTGGCTTCAACTGATAGGAAGTTCTCTTGATATTGTCCGCTAACACATTTAACATGATGCTAGAACTGCATGTCTCCAGAGAATATTGATCACCACACACTCAGCCTCGGTGTCGAGTAGTTCAGTAATCTTGATGAAGACTTGATGATGTGGTTTCAGACACTGTATGACTCAGTTATCTATAAATGTGGACAGATGTACATGCACCGTCAAAAGAGTAGCTGCACCCTGTGGGAAGTGTCAGATTACAGTGCTATTGGGAAGGAAGATAAAGGTTACCAGGAACAATATGTGCTGATACATTTAGACTGATATGGCAAACGTTTATTGAGCTACACATACAGAAGTA